>WOXC01010422.1:0-227500 GCA_011680675.1 Gymnobelideus leadbeateri | reverse complement strand
GTTGAGACTCTATTTCCTACTTTGAGGGAGTGCCCTTTTTTAGGAACCACACCTAAGCTATGTTTTTTTTTTGTTTGTTTGTTTGTTTGTTTTTTGAGATTTCTGGAGAGTTTTACTCTAAGGTGAGAACAGAACCAAAAGACAAATCCAGGTTAATGTGAGCCCAAGGGTCCCTTAGGGTAGGGGGCCTCTAGATCTGAGGGCAATATATAAAAACTACTCATTATTTTACCACCACCTTGCTTAAAAATTACCTACATATATATGTAAATATATATGTAAATACATACATATAAATGCACACACATACACTGTGTGATGCAGCAAAGTGCATGTAGTCAGGAGACCTGAGTTCTAACATATGCTACCTATGTGACCTTGGTTAAGTTAGCTAATCTCTCTGAGTTTCTGTTTCATCAAATATAAAATAAGAGAGGTTAAATTAGATGGCTAATTGACCTCAAGGGTCCCATTCAGCTGCAAATTGAATTATGTATTATATGCATGTAATTACATATACATGCATATAATATTTAAGAAGAGACATACAAAGAGATGCAGAAATAAAAAGACACATTGAGAGATTCAGAGTGGGAGGGAAAGGAAAAAATAAGAAAGACGGAGGATGAAAAAGAGGGAGAGGGAAGAGGAAGGGAGAACAGGGTAGAAGAGAGAAAGACAAAGAGAGAGTAGAGAAAGATTTAAATAATATGTGACAAAAACGAAATGTTATATTTGTCTGACTTGCAATCTTGCTACCATAACTTAAAATGAGTATGTGTACATACACAGATATGTGTATGACACATAGTAGAGTGCCAGACTCAGAATGAAAAAGGTCTAGGATTAGAACTTCCTTCTGATGTTTACTAGTTGTGTGACTATTAGTAGTTAATTGCTCTAAGCCATATTTTACTCACTTTGCAGAGTTTTTCTGAGGTTCAGATGCAATTACATATTTAAAGCACTTTACAGACTTTAAAGAGCTAGAGAAATTTCTTATATGTATATTTATATATACAATATTCATAATCATTTTAAAAGATGATAGTAAGGTTGCTCCAGGACTGCAAGTCAATATTAAAAATCAGTTGTTTCTTTTTTATTTCCCCATCCCTGGACATCCAAATCATATTCCTTTTAAAGAAATATAAAGATTAATAACCAAATTCCATCTCTCAAGATTTCTAGCCATCAGTGAGTCAATGTTCCTTTTCTGTAAAGGAACAAACATCTCTTCCTCATACCTACATGAACCATATAAAGGTAAGTTAAGTAGGCACTGACCATGGCTTTAAGAAGCCTATAATCTAAGATCTAACCAATGGCATGTTTAATATATGTTTGCCTAAATAAAGAAAGCTACTTTACATTGGATCTGAGTTTGGAAAGAATAAAAGTTGCATAGCTTTGAGTCAGGAGATGCTGAAGAGCAATTTTCAGTATGCTTTCTACATACTCTGCATTCTTAGTTCCCCAGCTCTTCTGGGTCCTAAAACAGATAAAGCAGACAAAAAATGGATATCCTTCATAGGCAAAAATGATCCATAATGACCTATAATTTAGCATGCCATTGAAATCATGTTTTCTCACTGTCCAACCAATCAAAAGGATTCAAACTCATCAATGGATATTTTATTTTCCAGTTCTCCTTGTGATGGAAGGCATACATTTTAAGATGGTGGATAGAGATTAGGACTTTGTTCTGTAAGACAAAGTGGTCATCAAACAGACTAAAGTTGGCCCACTCCTCTTGTCTTTAATCACAGTCACATGCTACTATAGTCAAAAGAACTAACTAACCATGTCACTGCAAAAGCACAGGGCCCTAGCAATAGTTTTTTCATATGAACCATGGAGTCATATACAGTCCATCCTAAAGTTTAAATTAGGTACCGGACATTTTCTCTATTTTTGCCTATTTTCTTTCCATCTTCTACCCTGAATGTCCTCCCTCATAGTAAAGCAATTTGCCCAAGTTTGCCCATGTAGCACCAACAAACACTTGCCAAAACATAGAAAAAGGTCACAAGCAGAAAAAGTTTAAGAAGCCCAGAATCTGAAGGGGCAGAGCCAAGACAGTAGATTAGAAACAGCACTTCTTTGGTGTTTCTGCCCACATCACTTCCAAATTTATGTAAAAGGGGACGCTGAACAACCTCTGTAGCTCCAGAACCCACAAAATGACACAGAGAAGCTAACCTCCCGCTGAGGACAGCCTGGCAGCCCAGCAGGGAGCAGCCAGCAACACTCTGGGAGCTGAGCCCAGGAATGCAGTCAGAGGTTTTAGCCCCAGGGAGGGCAGACCAGCAGCCAGCTGGAGGGACACCAAAACACCAGCAGCTGTGGCATCTACAGAATTGCCAACACATAGATGCCTAGGACAAAGTGAGAGGTCAGTACCCTATGAACTTTGGGACCCGTATTTGGGAGTGCATCAGCTTCTTTCCCTGGAGGGAAGAAGCCAGGGAGAAGCCACAGCACAGCCGCCATGTTGCAGCTTCAGTTTCATCATCAGCTCCTGGCATTCAGACAGTAGGGGATCCCGCAATCAGTCTTTGGGGTAATTGCTCTTGCTTTAACCTTCTTGGATCTGGATTGTGGTGTGGGGTAGAGGTCTTGGGGTGTGTGACCAGCTTGCCAGAGTGTATGGAGGCTTCAAAGAGGGCACACAACTAATATCTCCAGCACCTGAGAAAACCCCAGCATTTTTGACTGAAGCTCCCCTGGCTGGTGGCAGAGTCCTACTGTAGCAACAAACCCAAAAGTCAAGTAACTGAATGGCAAAATGCCTAGGGAAAGGAAACAAAATAAACAAAAAAATTAAACATTAGACTTCTATTTGGGGGGCAAAGAGGATGGAAGCATGGAACAGGAGGAGGACTGTGGGGTCAGAACTCCTGCACCAAAAGCCCCAAATGAAAATATGAGCTGGTTACAGGCCATAGAGGACCTTAAGAAGCAGATAAGAGAAGTGGAGGAAAAATAAGGAAAAGAAATGAGAAATATGCAAGAACAGTATGAAATAAGAGTCAACAGCCTGACTGAGGAAAACAACACCTTAAAAAATAGACTAACTCAAATGGCAAAAGAGGCTCAAAAAGGCAATGAGGAGAAGAATGCCTTAAAAAGACAAATTTACCAGATGGAAAAAGAATCTCAAAAGCTTATTGAGGAGAATCATTCTTTCAGAATTAGACTGGAGCAAATGGAAGCTAGTGACTTTATGAGAAATCAAGATGCTGTTAAGCAGATCCAAACAAATGAAAGAATAGAAGGCAATGTGAAATATCTCATGGGAAAAACCACTCACCTGGAAAATAGATACAGGAGAGATAATTTAAAAAGGATTGGACTACCTGAAAGCCATGATCAAAGAAAGAACCTAGAAATCATCCTTCAAGAAATTCTCAAGGAAAATTACCCTGATGTTTTAGAACCAGAGGGCAAAATAGAGGTTGAAAGAATCCACTGATGACCTCCTGAAAAAGATCCCAAAAAGAAAACTCCCAGGAATATAATAGCCATTTTCCAGAATTTCCACATCAAGGAGAAAATATTACAAGCAGCCAGGAAGAAACAATTTCAATATTGTGGAAACACAATCAGGATAACATAGGATCTGGCAGCTGAAGGGCATAGGATATGATATTCTGGAGAGCAAAGGAGCTAGGATTAAAACCAAGAATAACCAACAAAGCAAAACTGAGTATCTTGTTTCAGGGGAAAATATAGTCATTCAGTGTAATAGAGGACTTTCAAGCATTCTTGAGGAAAAAACCAGAATTGAATAGAAAATTCAACATTCAAACACAAGAAGCAAGATATGATTGAGAAAGTAAACAGGGAAAAGAAATCAAAAGGAACTTATCAAAGTTGAACTATTTACATTCCTACATGGAAAAATGTTAACTGTAACTGATGAAACCTTTCTCAGTATGAAAGTAGTTGAAGAAGGGTATATGAGCATATGAATACATATGTGAAAGTGTGTATATAGAGAGAGAGGGCACAGGTCGAATTTAATAGGAAGGGATGATACTTAAAAAGTGAAATTAAGAGGTGAGAGAGGAATATAACAAGAGGAGATGGGGAGAGACAGAATGGGGTAAACTATCTCGTATAGAAGAGGCAAGGGGAAGTGGTTGCAAGGGAGGGAAAGAACAGGAAGGCAAAAAGGCAAAACCATAATCTCATTGAATTTGGCTCAGGGAGGGAATGACATACATACTAAATGGGATATTTCACCCTACAGGAGAGTAGAGGGGAGGAGAATGAGATGGAGGATGATGGAAGGGAGGGCAGGCTTGGGGGGAGGGAAGTTGAAAAAGTGTCCCACTTTTGAAAAGGGACAGGATCAAAATAGGGAATAGACCAAGTGGGAGGTGTGATAGGAGGGAGGGAAATACAGTCAGTCTTTCACAATACATCTATTATGGCATTGTTTTGCATAGCTATACATGTACAACATATACTGAATTGCTTATCTTTCCAGCAAGAGTGGGTGACAAGGGAGGAAGGGCATGAATCTGATTCGAAGTTTTAAAATCAAATGTTTTAAATATATACTGTTATTAATACTATTTTACATATAATAGGGAAATAACATGTATAAGCATTGGGGCACAGAGATTCACCTTGCCCTAATGGAAAAGTCAAAGGCGGTATGGGAGAAGATGTGGGAGAGAGCAGATTGGGTGAGGGGATATCCTGTGGGACTTCTCTTCTGGGGTGGTGGGTAGGGGAATAATGGGCAAAAAAATTGTAACTCAAAATCTGGTGGAAATGAATGATATAAACCAAAGTTAATAAAGCATTTGGGAAAAAAAGAATAAATCTTTAAAGTGGAACATTAAAAAAGAAGAAGACAAAGCCTAGAATCTAACCCCCGCATGTTTTTAAGATGAGGTACCGAAAGTTCAAGTCACTTTCCCAAAATCACACAAGTAGTGTGGGAGAGTCAATTAGGATTTGAACGCATATTTTCTAATTCCAAAGCCATATTTTCTAAATCAATCATTTTTCCACTATACCACACTACCAATACAGAGACACAAATAGGAAAATACGAAAGCATAGATAGATGAATGAAAAGTAATTTCAAAAGAAAGAGAATATTCATGGTTACAGGGAATCAGGAAAGGTTTCATATTGGGGGTGGCAGTTATGCTTTGATGGACAAAGGAAGCATGCTTCAAAGAGAGATGACCACCCCATTATAGGCACAGGGGGAATAGATAGGAAGACAGGTATAATTTATGAGGAATAGCTAGCAAGATACTTGAACAAGAAGGGAGAAGAGGAGCAATAGGAAATAAACCAGATTGCAAATGATTTCAAATGACAAGCTGAGTATTTTGTATTTCATTATAGTAGGAAGAGGTTCCCATGGAGGATTTCTGAGGGGCAAGGAGATTGACATGGTTGGAAGTATTTTAGGAATTCTGTAGCTAAGTGTAAGATGAATTGGAGAAGGAAAAGGCTAGGGGCATGCAGACCAATTAGGAGGCTATTGAACTTATCCAAGCAAGAGAGAATGCGGGGCGAAAGGGATGGATGTAAGAAATTTAGCATCAGGCACACCACGGTCCTCACAATTACACAGGATTGAAAACTAGATGTCATTCTCAACATTGCTATCTCATCCACAATATCCATTTGTTGCCAAAGCCTGTCAGTTTTGCCTTTGTAACATCTGTTACTGGAAGAAGGATTAATAAAACTGGACAATTTATTGGATGTGGGGGTTGAGGAAGAATGAGGAATCAAGGAAGAATTCTAGATTTTAAATATAGGTGAGTGGAAGGATAATGGTGTTATCAATAGGAATGAGAAATTTTGAAAGAATGAGTTAGGAGGAAAATGAGTTTTATTTTGGATATGTTAAATTTGAAATACCAATAGAGGTATTGTGAGGCTCAAATGAAATACAGAATGTAAAACACCTGCAAGCCTTAAGACCCAATACAAATGCCAACTGCTGCTGCTGCTGTTATCCTCTAGTACCAAACTTCTAGTCTGGTAATGACTTCATTCTCTGATGATCTCTGATTCAGGGCTGAGCTCAGGCAATGTTCACAAAGTAATACCGGGGTATGCTAGTAAATGTTTAGTAACCAGAAGCTCATAGAAAAATGCATACACAAACTTTTAAGTTTAATTTTCATTATTACCATTTTTGTCTAGACAATCTACAATATGATAAACCAAACCTTGATTTTAATTTCTGAGGTATAAATGATTACAATGAAAATTTAATCACTGACACTAGCACCCTCTTGCCTATAGGTTCATCCTGTTGTAAGTAATCAGTTTGCAATTATTTTATCCCACCCCCCGACAATTGCTAGAACAAACCATTCAATATATACTTGCTAATTTACTGATTAAAAATATCCCATGAAGAAATTACTAGAGATAATGTAAATTAACACTAAACCATCACTACTCTCCATTACTCAAAAGGTACCTTAATGGTGACATATATTGTTGATTCATGCTGACATTAAAAAAAAACAAAGTAGATGAAGTTTGTCTTCGGGTGACCTGTCCCTAGGACATTTTAAATTTAATCACAGAGTGGAGTTTATAGGAGTTTATAGCCACTCTCTGGATTAGTAGCTGGACTTGTTCTACCTAATTTGTCAATGAGCAGGTGTTTATTAAGTGGTTACTATGTGCCAGACATTTTGCTAAATGCAAAGGACACAAAGAAAAAGTTAAGCAGTCCCCAACACAGAGACACCCTGGACATTTATTACTTGCTCAACAGAAGCAATGCATTGCTTTCTGTTGTTTCCAGAGAGTCAGCAACTTTCTCTCCCTAAATTGGTCCCTCTCTCTGGGACTGTCCTAACACATTGTCAAAAAGTATGTGGATTTATCATTCTGCCCAATTAGAACTCATCTCTGAGACTCCATGTACTGGCAACATCTGCTCCCTTCTTTGGAATTTGTGGTATTTCAAACATTGCTTTGATCTTGGTATAACAGAATTGGCTCTCTATGAAAGCACACACACATGTCTGCATGTACTATGCAGTGTGTATTCTCATTATGGAATCAATAAGTAAATAAACAGTACATAACAACAAGAACATATTACAGAATAAAACAATAAAGCATTTACTGAGCAGCTATAATCTTATAGCTCTCCTAAGTCCCCCCTGACATAGGATCGATCTGAATGCAGAAGTTGAAGGACATACACAGTTTGAATGTGCTCCTCTTCCCACAGATGGGTCTCTAGCCATGTCCCCCAATAGACAAATGTGTATAAACAATGTAGTTTCCATACTTCCAGTGGGACTAGTCAACAAAAACAGAGACAGACCACATGAAAAAGCAATACATAGAAAATTATAGCAGACAGCAATGGTGACAACGTTGGCAGTTTTCATTCATAATCTGGTAGTTGTGGGGTAGAATAGAATTTGTAATCCAATGTAAATTGGAATTGAGGAGGATTGGCACTTTCCTTGGTGTCAATTGCCAGGTAATCGGCAAGGACTTCCGACTTCTGGCATTGACTAGTCCTTCATGGAGTAGAGCTAACAGAATTAAAAGCCATCCCTGGAAAATGACAATGTAGCCATTGCCGCTCTGGGATCTTTCTTCTTTCTTTGACCTTGATCTTGACACACCTCTGTAGAAGCTATCTCTCCTTTTCATTCCCAACTACTATCTCTAGTTTCCATGCTGGGGAAAGCAGGGAAGTTGTCCATGCTAGGTGAGGAAGGGGTGATATTTGCACAAGTAGTTACCTCACCTTTCTATACAACATCACTCCTGAAATTTCAGTAGTAGGTAATAGGTGATGTTATATTGAAGGAAGTAGATATTCCTGAAACCCTAAAAATACTATCATATTTCACTGCATAATCATCCCCACCACAAAATTGTTGAACCCTGTTTTGTTTTGTTTTGTTTTTTCAGTCAAAAACTTGATTTATTACCTTTGGTTGCATAATTATCGAATGGTATAATTCTGTTCATCACACCCATTAAAAGGTAAACAGAGCAGCAACGTATTCATCAGTGGTATATGGATATGCATTTATCTCTCTCCTGCATTGCCAAACTTGAGCATAGAATTCTCAGCACACTCACCCTGTCAGTATACCACCAGGAGGGATTATATACAAAAGCTGGCATTATAGCTAGTTTTAAAAGGAAACTGGGGATTCCAAAATGCAATAGGGAGTAGATAGTGTATTCCAGGTGTACAAAATAGACAGTGTTGGGGAAGCTAGGTGGAGCAGTGAATAGAGCACCGGTCCTGGTATCAGAAGGACCTGAGTTCAAATCCAACCTGAGACACTTATCACTTAACTAACCCTGTGACTTTGGGAAAGTCACTTAACCCCAATCAGCCCTCCAAAAAGCAAAAAAAAAAATATGATGCAGCTTCAATGAGTTCCTTAAAAGATAGATCTTTAAAATTTGAATAAAAGTTACTAAGTCCTAGATATAAACATAAGAGTTTCTTGTACAGTATCATAAAATAGTCAGGTGACTAGTTAGGAATGTTAAAGTAGGCTATAAAATTCTATTGGGCTAAGAGAAATTAAGAAAATAAATCAAAACAATTATAAAATAATGAAAACTTGGCTACAGACAAGAATTATATCTAAAGCATATAACAAGACATTGAAAAAGTGGAAGGAATGTAGAGAATAATACAAGTTGATCAAAGGAATGAAGAAGTGGATGTCTATTGAAAGATTAAAGGAGGTAAATCATAAAGGTTTGTATTTATAAATAGAAGAAAAGAGGAAAATTATGAAGACAGAAGGAAAAGAACATAGACTTGAATATACTTATAATTGCAAACCAATCATTGAAAATTCTCTTTAATGAATTTGAAGAATATCAGTATGATATTACTTAAAGTAGCAGGGTGATACATAAAGAGAAGCTACCTAACCAAAAGAAGCTACTGATTAGCCACTGATCAATAAATTATAGGTTGGCATGTTCCTCCCTAGAAACATAGAATCAAAAAATGCCAGGGTAGAAAGGCACCTCAGAGCTCATTTAGTCCAGCCTTCACCAGGACAGGGATTTCCTCTATGAAATCTTGGTACATGGTAACCCTGCTTCCACTCTAATGGGGCAAGCTACTTTTGCACCACGTTAACTAAAAATACCTAGCTTTCTCTTACCTAAAGTCTAAATTTGCCTCTGAAAATCCTGCATTTTGGCCCCATTTCTACACTCAGGGGCCAAGAAGAACAAACATAATCCTGCTTCTGTATGATAATATTTTAAATATTTTAAAAGTTTTCATGTCCATTATATCTTCTTTTCTCTATGTACTAATCATACAGTATCTTATCTTTATTTGCTCTCAGAAGCATATAGAGTGTCATAATCTGTCACATGTGCAATAGGAGCTTCACCAGGGCTCATCTCTTTCTCACCAGCCCATTTCAACCTTGAAGCATATGTAGATATTTTCTACCTTCCCCTGGAGGTCTGTGTGAAGACTTGAGAATGCCCAGATATTCTTTGCCAACTTTTAACTATACATGACTTATTTAATGCCCCATTGGTTAATGAAACAGAACTTAATAGATATACTAAAGGGGAACTCTGCTGCTCAGCACTCTCTTCTTTCCTCTTTCAATGTGCAAGGATAATCCTCTGAGCCATATAGGAAGTCTTGGTTGTACCTCCTCCAATGTTTCCACAAATTACAAACACATGACCTTCCTAGGCAAGCTTGTGTCTTAAATGCAACCATCTCCCTTTTTTGTCATTCCTTTGGTACAGGACCTTCTGAGAATTCAAGGTCTGAAGCCATATGGTTGCAAAAGTGGTATCTCCCACTGGTTAGTAAGCATTAACTCACCTAGTGTGACAATGATTCAGAGGAAGGAATGATTCAGCATGGAGTCAGATACTAAGTACCTGCAATGGACAACTTTCGAAACACCAGTTGAGAAGGAGTTATCAGTGACAGGACCCAGCTATTGCCAAGGGAAAATTTGGCATGGGGAGGGAGTGGCATTTGGAAATAAAATCCTGCTCTTTTGTTTGTTATTATGCACAGAGAAGGTAAAATGTAAAATGGTCAACTCTAGCCAAGCACAAGCAACTTTCTAGAGGACTGCTGTTGTGAATAGCTTTAAGGTTCTGATCACATAGTATAGTGACCTCTATTCAGCAGTAAACTAAAGCAAAATATTCACAGAAACCCAACTACAGCATTCACAATGATATAACATAACAACTTATCACTAAAATGGCCACAAAGTTTTAAAGAAAAGATATCATTCAGGATACAAAATACAAAGGTCTCCCACCCCTAGGTCACATTGGCTTAATCTTAAACAGTCTTCTTTCTTCTTGATTGGAGACTAGCTTTCAATCATCCTTAAATCAATCATCCTTAAGGGGTACAAGGTATAAAATACAAATTTTTCCCACCCATAGGTCACAATAAATCATGATCTTGTCAGTCAGCACTAAGTACCCAAGGAGAAGTCCTTTCATCTTGGCTAGAGGTTGGCTCCCAAATTCCATGTTTCCTTTTCCATGGTCCCAGCTCTTGCGTGAATTCACCCAACCATCACCTGGATTTACAGGCAGACAGCTCTCAGCTCTTCATCCAGCTCCTTGTCTAGTTCCCATTCCATACTGAAGCTCACAGTGTCCAGTCTACCTCAAGTTCTTCACAGTTTCTGTTTCTGGGAAGACAGAGTTTAACAGAGCCAAAACAATATTCATACACATTACTGGCACCATCATCAATTCACTTTCTGCCTGTGAAATCAACACAGACTCACATGCAAGCTCTGAGAAATCAACACAAATCATCAGTATACTCCCAGGACTATAATGTATCATGGAGGGAAGATTTGGCATGGGGTGGGAGTGACATTTGGAAAGAAAATATTGCTCTTTTGTTTGTAATTATGCACAGAGAAGGTGAAATGCAAAATGTTTAACTGCAAACCCAAGCACAAGCAACTTTCCAGAGGACTGCTGCTGCTGCTGTGAATAGCTTTAAGATTCTGAAAATATCAGTAAAAACCCTCCTTCAGGACTTTTGTAAACAAACAA
The DNA here is from genome assembly GCA_011680675.1 of Gymnobelideus leadbeateri. Lineage (NCBI taxonomy): Eukaryota > Metazoa > Chordata > Mammalia > Diprotodontia > Petauridae > Gymnobelideus > Gymnobelideus leadbeateri. The sequence continues at coordinate 216,433 of WOXC01010422.1, read as the reverse complement.
CAAGAAAATCCTCTTCCAGGGCTCCTGAACCAGCAGTAAGGTCCCAGGGCTTATGTAGCAACAGCAATGTCCTCTATCATCGGACAGATCTGACAAAGTAACATCAACACAGACAAAGTGCCAGCTGCCACAGGCATTCTTCCTTCCAGTTCTGCTCAGTCCCAGCTTCTGCTCCTCCCTTCATATGGTGATTGTTCTTCCTGTCTGACCATTCTTATTGCATCAGCAAGGTCCTCCCACCTTCAAATCACAAGGCAGGGTTCAAACAAGGTGCTACATACTTAAATAATTGAAACAAGGTGCTAAGTACTTCTTTGCTTGCCATCACACTAACCAGTAGCTTTGATTAAAAAAAAAAAAACTGTCTGGATGAGGCTTTACTGATTGCATTAGTAATGTGGTTACCAGATTCTGTTCTTATCAGTCTTTGATTCTGTATTGCATCCTTACCCTTTTTTCTTTATGGGGTAAACCACCTGCATCATATTTGATTCATTTTTGTATCTATAGATAAATAGATTTTTAACAGTCTCCCTTTGGGGAAATTCTAGACCAAAACCAAAAGCATCATAACCAAAATGAACAACTTTCCTAAGGAAGTCAAGGAGATGATAAGACAGTGAATGTAAAAATGGGATTCCTCACAACATATGTGTGATGACCAACTATGGACTCTTCTCAGCAATGCAGTGATATAAGTCAATCCCAAAGGACCCATGATGGAGAGATATGCCTACATCCAGAGAAATAACTAGAAAGAACTGAGTTTGAATCCTGATGGAAGCAAACTACTTGATCTTTCTTTCTTTTCACTGTTTGGTTTTATTTCCTCTTTACCATTTTTCATTCCATCTAGTACAATATGCCTTTGTAACCTGACTAATATCTAATGTGAAAGTATTTGCAGATCCTCTACTGGACTATATGTCATCATGGGGGTTGGGTGGGGGGGAGGGAAGGGAAATTTGAAACTCAAGGAACTATGGAATTGAATCTTGTAAACTAAAAATAAAACTAATTAATTAATTTTAAAAAGCTACTTAAAAAAAAAAAGAAAGAAAATGGGATTCCTGCTTCCTCTATAATGTCAGGCTTTCCCTAAAGGAAAAAGCCTGAGCCACCAGGATGACAGGTAAAGAATTGAGACAGTTAGCTGCATGTATCCAGTCTCTATAACCTGCAGGGAATGGTGCCAAACTAGAGAAGTAGTTGAAGACACAAGCTACCTACAAATGCTACTGTACCCTGATAGCATCATTTTCTTTAAGACCCTGGAGGAACATGAAGAAAGATTGATAGAAGTGTTATATCAGTTGGAATAAAGTGGTCTAAATCTTCATTAATAAGTACCAGTTTTGTAGACCCTTTCCCAGGCATATATCACATTATATCATAATAAAATGTAACCATAGATGCAGAAAAGAAAGAAATACTTATGGTTTGGACATATTCAAGGAATCTTCATGACCTAAGCATGTTTATATTATTTGGTGATGGTTACTGAATTTTTTTAAATTATTATTTTCAATTCCAAATTCTTTCCCTACCCCCATCCACCCATTGAGAAGGCAAGAAATAAAACACCCACTAAATATATGAAGTCATGAAAAACATATTTCTGCATTATACATATTGATAATTTGTTTTTTAAAAAAATAAGAAAAACAGAAATTCGTAGTTCTTACCAAGCCACTAAGCAACCTAACTCATGTGTGTACATTTAAAGAGGTACAGAATGAGATATACATGAAGCACAAAGTTGTCTTGAAACCAACAAAGTCCTTTAGAGATGGACAGATATACAAATATAATACATTTTTTTCAAAGATTAGGTCAACTGTTTGTCCTAGATTCAGGTGCCTTCATGAGAACCTTGGGAGAGTAACATCTTTTCTGAAATGTAGAATCCAGAACTGAATGAGGGCAGAGAAGGGCAGAACTTTCACTTCCTTTATTATTCACATTATGACTATTTTAATGATATGAAGCAATATTAGTAGATTGGAAAGACTGCTTGACTAAGGACCTGGGTTTGAACCTTAGACCTGTCACTTAATAATTACCTAATCTTGGACCAGAAACAATCTCACTGAATCTCAGCTGTTTTATCTATAGAGAATTAGATGGTTGTGCTAGATATCTAAAGTCATACAGCTCAGTCTATAAGATGATGTTACATTTATTGGCAGCCATGGAATACTATTGAATCATAATAAGTTTATCTTCCACTAAGGACTCCATATGTTCTTTTTTTTCTTTATTAAACAAATGCTTTATTAATTTCTGTTTTACATCATTCATTTCCGCCAGATTTTGAGTTACAATCATTTTCCCCCCGTTATTCCCCTACCCAACCTCCCAGAATAGCAGTCCCACAAGATATCGCTTCCTCCAATCTGATCTCTCCCATACCTTCTCCCATACCCCCTTCGACTTTTCCATTAGAGGAAGATGAATCTTTGTATCCCAATGCCTGCACATCTTACCTCCCAATTATAAGCAACAGAGTATTAATAATAGTATTTATATATATTTGAAACCTTTAATGTTAAGACCTCGACTTTCAGATCCATTTCCTTCTTCCCTTGTCACCCATTCCCTCTGGGGAGATAAGTAATTCAGTATATGTTGTACATGTCTAGCTATGCAAAACATTATCATAGTAGATATATTGTACAAGGCTGCTTACAATTCCCTCCTACTCATCCCACCCCCCACCTGGTCCATTCCCCACATGATCCTGTCCCTCTTCTTCTTTTTTTTTTTATTTTAAACAAATGCTTTATTAACTTCTGTTTTACATCATTCATTTCCGCCAGATTTTGAGTTACAATCATTTTCCCCCCATTATTCCCCTACCCAACCTCCCTGAATAGCAGTCCCACAAGATATCGCTTCCTCCAATCTGCTCTCTCCCATACCTTCTCCCATACCCCATCGACTTTTCCATTAGAGGAAGATGAATCTTTGTGTCCCAATGCCTGCACATCTTATCTCCCTATTACAAGCAAAAGAGTATTAATAATAGTATTTATATATATATTTGAAACATTTAGTGTTACGACCTCGAATTTCAGATCCATTTCCTTCCTCCCTTGTCACCCATTCCTTCTTGGGAGATAAGTAATTCAGTATATGTTGTACATGTCTAGCTATGCAAAACATTATCATAGTAGATATATTGTACAAGGCTGCTTATAATTCCCTCCCACTCATCCCACCCCCCACCTGGTCCATTCCCTACATGATCCTGTCCCTCTTCTATAGAGGGTACTTCCAACTTCCCCTCACCCCAAGGATGCCCTCCCATCCATCATCCCTCCTCTCATCCCCCTTCCCCCTATCCTGCTGCAGGTTGAGATATCCCATTTAGTATGTATGTCATTTTCTCCCTGAACCAAATTCAATGTGAATGTGGTTTTGCCTTTTTAGCCTTCCTTATTCTCCCCCTCCTTTGCAACCACTTCCCTACATGAGATAGTTTACCCTACCATGTCTCTCCCCATCTCCTCTTGCCACTTTCCTCTCTCACCTCATAATTTCATCCCTTGAGTATTCTCCCTTCCCAACAAATTCATCCTATGCCCTCTATCCATGTATAACTGTAACCATCTACACACACATTCACATATGTATTCATATGACCACACCCCCTTCTTCCATTATTTTCATAGTGAGAAAGATATCATCAGTCACAGATATTGCTTTACCATATAGGAATGTAAATAGTTCAACTTTGATAAGTTCCTTTTGATTTCTTTTCCCTGATTACCTTCTCAGGCATCTCTTACTTCTTGCGTCTGGATGTCAAATGTTCTATTCAACTCTGGTTTTTTCCTCAAGAATGCTTGAAAGTCCTCTATTCCACTGAATGACCATATTTTCCCCTGAAATAAAATACTCAGTTTTGCTGGGTAGGTGACCCTTGGGTTCATTCCCAGTTCTTTTGCCCTCTGGAATATCATATTCCATGCCCTTCGATCCCTCAGTGTAGAAGCTGCCAGGTCCTGTGCTATTCTGATTGTGTTTCCACAATATTGAAATTGTTTCTTCCTGGCTGCTTGTAGTATTTTCTCCTTGATCTGGGGATTCTGGAACCTGGCTATAATATTTCTGGGAGTTTTCTTTTTGGGATCTTTTTCAGGAGGTGATCTGTGGATTCTTTCAACCTCTATTTTGCCCTCTGGATCTAAAACATCAGGGCAGTTTTCCTTGAGAATTTCTTGAAGGGTGATTTCTAGGTTCTTTCCTTGATCATGGCTTTCAGGTAGTCCAATAATTTTTAAATTGTCTCTCCTGGATCGATTCTCCAGGTCAGTGGTTTTTCCCATGAGATATTTCACATTGCCTTCTAATCTTTCGTTTGTTTGGATCTACTTAACAGCGTCTTGATTTCTCATAAAGTCACTAGCTTCCATTTGCTCCAGTCTCACTCTGAAGGAATGCATCTCTTCAGTGAACTTTTGAGATTCTTTTTCCATCTGGCAAATTCGACTTTTTAAGGCATTCTTCTCCTCATTGCCCTTTTGGGCCTCCTTTGCTATTTGAGCTAGTCTATTTTTTAAGGTGTTGTTTTCCTCAGTCAGGCTGTTGACCCTCATTTCATACTTTTCCTGCATCCTTCTCATTTCTCTTTCCAATTTTTCCTCCACTTCTCTTATTTGATTTTTAAAGTCCTTCTTAAGGTCCTCTATGGCCTGCAACCTGCTCATGTTTTCCCCTGGGGCTTTTGGAGCAGGACTTCTGACCTCACAGTCCTTTTCCCGCTCTATGCCCCCAAAATGGGAGTCTAGGGTTGCATTTTTCTGTTTCCTTTGCCTTGGCATGTTGCCACTTAGTTGCTTGACTTTTGGGCTTGTTGCCACACTATGGCTTTAAGGCCAGCTAGAGGAATTTTCGTCCCGAACGTGTGGGGGGCAACTTCCGTTTCTGGTAAGCTGTAAACCCACCCACAACTTCCACCCTAGATCACAATCCAGATCCAGGGAGGTTAAAGCAAGAGCGATTACCCCCCAAGACTGATCACTGGATCTCCCCACGATTGGTAGGCTGGGAGCAGGAAATGCCTATGAAAACTACAAAATGGCATGTCTCCTCAGCGGCTTCTAGCTCCCAGAGGAGGGAGCTGACGCATTCCCCAAATACAGGTCCCAAAGTCCATAGGACACTAACCTCTTACTTTGTCCTAGGCATGTCTATGTTGATAATTCTGGAGTTGCCACAGCTCCTGGTGTTCTGGGGTTCCTCCAGCTGGCTGCTGGTCCTGCCGCCCTGGGGCTAAAACCTCGGCTCACAGGGACCTGGGCTCGGCTCGGCTGGGCTCCTGCGCTCTGTGCTCTGCGTGTTGCCGGCTCCCAGACCACTGCGCTGGTCCTTCCTGCAGGGCTGCTGGGCTGTCCTCAGTGGGAGGTTAGCTTCTCTGTGTCGTTCTGTGGGTGCTGGGGCTCCAGACGTTGTTCAGAGTCCTTTTTTACATAGTTTGTGGGGAATCTGGGGGCAGAGAGGCTTGGAAGAGCTGTTTCTACTCTGCCATCTTCTCCATATGTTCTTACAGAAACTATTGTATAATCATACCTTCCCCATTTTATACTTATGCAAGTGATTATTTGAATCCAACCATACGATTTTATACTTATTCTTATTACAATTTACCCAATTAGCATTGGCCAATCACTTTAGCCTGTCAAGATTGGTTTAGATTTTGACTGTTATCCAGCATATTACCTATCCATCCCAGTTTTATGACACCTGAACATTTCTTATCTATTCATTCTCTGCCTTCATTTAAGTCATTGATTAAAAAATACATATTTCATTTCTCACCTGGCTGTACTGTCTCTGAATTTCTCTGACTTCTCCACTATATGCACAAAGTAAGTGCCTTATCCTCTTTCCCATCTGCTTTTCAGTTTCCCTTTGTCTTCCCCCAATTAGATTGTAAGTATATGAACCTACTTTATTTATATTCCCAGCACTTAGCATAGTACCTGGCACATAGTAGGTGTTTAATAAATGTTTAGTGATTAATTTATTGCACAGCATAAGGCCAAGTTCAAAAAACAAAATCAGCAAATTTCTTAGTAATAGGAAATTTCAGCAACCCCTAACATGAGGGGACCATAGATAGCTAGAAAGGAAGCATGGGTCTACTTCTTCTAAGATACTTACTAGCTGTGCAACTCCAAGGGCAAGTCACTTAAATCAATCAGCCCATATGCATTTATTAAGCACTTACTATGTGCCAGGCATTATGCTAAGCACTGGGTTTATATAAGCAAAGGAGTGCCTCAGTTTTCTCATCACTAAAATAAAGAGATGGTCTCTAAAATTATTTCTAGATCTAAATCTATGGTCCTATGATCCTATATCTCTGTGGAGTAAGCCCAAGAGGGCTGGGATTAATAATATGACCATTTATGATTTAATATAACTATATTAATTTATTCATTTACTTTTCTATTTGTATGTTCGTATATCTATTCCTATAACTATCTCTATATATCATCATGAAAATGATAAATGAGAGCAGTCTCATCTCTGGACATATACATTAGAATAGACCAAATGAGAAACAACAGGCAAAGGACAACATATGGTTATGACAGTGCAATAGCCCATAAAAGCTTCATTGTGCTTATATTTAAGTTGCCCTGCTTTGAATTTAAGTCAATTAGGTTTTGGGGGGAAAATTCTGAATTTTGGTGGTTGAAAAGAAGGGAAACAGGGCTTGAAATTCCTCTTGAATTCTATTTTCCTTCTTCTAGCATATCCCTGGGTAACCACAGGAAAAATGTCAATATCTTTGAATTCTCCCAACATTGACAGACAAGGGAATAAATTAAAATATGAGCCTTTGGGGGGAAATGAAGTGAGGAGGCATTATTTCTCTGGGAACCTAGTATTAAATTAGAAGACTCATGATATGTTGCAACAAACATCCCTCAAATGACTCTTGACTCTCAAGGCATGCAGATTTTTCCTAAACAGAATTATGTTATATTCTCTCAACCAATAAGCTTGGAGGACGTGAGGGTGAGAGGGGGACATGCCAGTTTCAAAGTATAGGGCTTAGACTAAGATGACTTAGTGAATAACATTTTGTTTTAAGCAAACTGCATGGGCTCGTCGGGATGACCATTCTACCCCTAATACCCAGAGACCCAGGTGGTTCCAGATAGTCATCGCAGTTTTGGAGATTCGAATTAGACTGATAGGTTAATAAAGAATTTACTAAACATTTACTATGAGCAAAGCACTATGATAAATGCCTTCAAAGAGCTTAAATTCTACTAGGGGCAAATAACACGTAAAAGGGAGCTTGAAAATCAAGGTGGGGGAGGGAAGAGGGGATGTGCAGGGCACAGAGTTGGCATGAGTGCTTCTCCAAATCCATTCAGGAGATACTCATGAATCAGAGGAAGAAGCCATTAGGAACAAGTTGTGGTGAGGTCCACATGAGAGCCACCAAAAGGCAATCATTCCAGGTGGAGAGCTAAACTTCCAAAATGTTTCTTAAATGGGAATAGCCCTCTGGGACTGAGAGCCCTGGATACGTTCTCAATGATTGATAAGCAGTTCATCTTTTCTTCTTAAGTATTGCAAGCCTTTTTTGTTGTTGTTCAATTGCTTTTCAGTCTGTCCTCTTCATGAACCCATTTGGGGTTTTCTTAGCAAAGATAGTGATGAAGTTTGCCATTTCCTTCTCTAACTCATTTTACAAATGAAGAAACTGAGGCAAACAGGATTAAATTGCTTGCCCAGGGTCACACAACTAATAGTGTCTGAGGCCAGATTTGAATTCAAGATGAGTCTTCCTGACTCTAGGCACAACACTCTATCCACTGCACCTCCTAGATGCTCTAAACTGTTGTTAAGTTGTCTGACTCTTCATGACTCCATTTGGGATTTTCTTGGCTAAAATACTTAGAGTAGTTTACCATTTCCTTCTCTAGCTCATTTTACAGATGAGGGAACTGAGGTAAACAGGGTATAAGTGATTTGCCCAGGGTCACACAGCTAATAAGTGTCTGAGGTCAGATTTGAACTTAGGAATATGAGTCTTCCTAACTCCAGACCTGGCACTATATCCACTGTACCAATTATTTCCCCATTACAAGCCTACTGGAATGTAAGCAACTTGAGAGCTAGGATTGCTTCTTTTTTTCCCCTTTGTATAAATACCACCCAGCACAGTGTCTGTAAAGAGTAGATAGTTAACAAGAACTTGTTTGATTGATTAATTATGTACAAGACAAATCCAAAGTAAAGTGAGTCCAAAAAAATGGAAATCAAATACACGATACCCCTTGAGGATCAAAGAATTGTAGATTTAGAGCTGAAAGATTGTAGACTACTGGAGAATGATTTTAAGAAATTTTAAAAAGTAGAATATGCCAAATGTTTTGAAAAGTTTGAGGATGTTGTTAATACCAAAAAAAAAAAAAAGATGATCAAGAAACTATCAATAACTGGTGGGTGATCTTTATAACAACTTTCTTATTTCTAAAAAGTCTTTATATATCTATGAAATTAGTTTATTCATATACTGAGGGTATCATTGATGAAGACATGAGAAGGAAACAGCTGCTGTAGGTCTCTTCCAACAAGATGTCTTTCATATATAAGCTGAAATGATATAATATTCTCCAAGTTTCTAGGACCATAGCCTAAGTCTTGGAGCGTATCTCATAAGCCTTCTAATCCTCATGCTCTTTTGACAGAAGGCTCAGAAGGGACTCAGAAGTCACATGGGTAGTAACTGTGTGAGGAAGGATTTAAATTCAGATCTTTCTGACTCTTAACACAGTGCTCTTTCCACTGTACTTTGCTGTCTCTTGGTTCACATGCTAAACAAAATATCTATTATCTAGATTTTTATAGGATGTTGCTACTCTCCAATAAGGAGACTATAAATGATAGATAGCTCTATCTATATTTAAGTATTTATACTATGGGGCAGGTATTATGCTAAGTGATAGGAATATAAATATAAGGAAGAAAAACAGTATACCATCTAATGGAAGAAACAATGGGTAGGGGTGGTTGCAAGTATGGTAGCAAACAATAAAGTTATGTGAGAAATAACATAAGGCCTGGATCTAAGGTAGGTCAGGAGATGGCTATATAACAGACAGCAGCACAGTAAGGAAATGTATGTGTATGTGTACATGGGCATATATATGCATATGTGTGTATGTATGTGCATATGGGCAGCAAGGTGAATGAGTGAACTGTGATGAAGGGTGCACCCCCATCAATAAGACTGCAGATCCATGGAAAGAAAAAAAATCCTTCAAGTACTTCTTTAGAAGAATTTGAAATCAATAGAGGAGAAAATAGTCTCTATATTTTGACTCTTCCCTATAAATGTCATTCTTTCTCATTGAATTATATGGGTACCCCAGGGAATTATAAAAAAAAAAAAATAGTCAACTTGCCTTTATTAAGTATCTATTATAAGCCAGGCACTATGCTAAATGAAGGAAAAATATTCAACCATCTAGTCCAAATCCAAATGGCAATATTATACCTAACACTACTCCCTGCAGTGTAAGTAACGCATACACACAGACAAACACACACACACACACACACACACACACACACACAAACACACACACACATTTCCTTATGACTTGCAAGGCACTATGCCCAGCAATGAGCATACAAGTTTAAAAATAAACTAGTTCCTGCTCTCAAGGAACTTACATTTTATTAGAGAAGACAATACATACATATATATATATATATGTATATATATATATACACACATACATACATACATACATGAGAATATGGTACAGATATATTTATGTATATAAAGCAAAAGATAATTTTAAGGAGGGAGACATTAGTGACAGGAGGACTTTAAAAAGTCCTCATGCAGGAGGTAATTTTTGAGGTAACTTAGAAGAATTCTATGATATGTAGGTGAGGAGAAAGTATATTCCAAGTGTGAGGAACAGTAGGAAAAAGCACATGGATGGGAGATAGACTGTCACATCAAGTCAAGTCAGAAAGCATTTACTAGGTACAAGACACGTCCCTAAGCTCTGGGAATATAAGTACAAACAAAAAGAAAGATAGCTTCTTCCTTCAGATAGCTTACATTCTAATAGAGAAAATGACACATAAAAAGAAGCTGAAAGGGGAGGCTAGGTGGCACAGTGAACAGAGAACCAGCCCCGGAGTCAGAAAGACCTGAGTTCAAATCCAGCCTCAGACACATCACTTACTAGCCCTGTGGCCTTAGGCAAGTCACTTATCCCCAATTGCCCTGCCCTCCCCCCCTCAAAAAGCTGGGAACAGGGAGGGGGGCAAAAAGAGGATCTTCAGTCCTGGAAAAATGGTAGAGAAGTGCAGAAGAGCAAAGCCTATTCAGACTTTAGGAGATGGAATTCAAGAGATGGGTAACTTCCTTAATAGAATTTCTAGGAGGAATTCCCTAGGGCTCTAAGGGCAAAGGCTATCTTGAACTATGACATCTATGGTTTAAGTTATCTTCCAGGATGTAGAACTTTCTGGGATATGATGAAGAAAATCTAGAAGAGTATACAGTCTAATGGGAAGTGGGGGAAAAAACAAATACAAAAACAGAAGAACAGCAGAAAGTTCAGAACTATAAAGTTCACGAAGAGGAGGTACATTGGAGCCAGAATGAGGAATTTAAATAGCAGAGAAATTTGATTTTGGCCCTAGGGGTAACTGGGCACCACTCAAGAGGAGCGGAGTGACATAGACAGACCTGTGCTTTTGGAAATTCATTTTGGCATCTATGCAAAGGATGGATTAGATCAGGGAGAAGCTAGATGCAGGGAGACCAATTAGCCCATGGCAATAATACAAGTAAGTGGAGATGAGGATCTAAACTAGGTTAGTGGCCATGTGAGTAGAGAGAATTTTGTGGAGGCAGAATTTTGTGGAGGCAGAATTGGCAAGTCACAGCAACTAATGGAATATTAATTGTTCTCACTGTATTCCTATAAGCTGGCAGCCACAGAGATCCCTATATCTCTCATAAGGATAAGTAAGAGGGGTTGTGACTGTTGCCTATTATCCCAATAGTAATCTTCCCAATGGCATGAAATGTGGCCTTGTTTATCCCTCTATTCTTATCAAATTCAATGAATAGTAGAAAATGCCTTTTTAGTAGAACTGAATCTCTAATACAATTTAACCGAATATTTAGCCAGTTTTCTCTCATATTTTGCAAATTTTCCCATTTTAATAAGTGGAAAATGCATTATTCCAGTGGAATTAACAAAAACTATCAAAATCCACCATATTAGAAATAATACTGGAGGAAATAGTAGCCCTAGAGGAAATAAGGATACTGAAGATAATAAAAACACTGTTTCTGTGTTCTCAGCAGAAGAAAACTCTAATGAGAATGTGGTATTGTTGTAAAAGATTAAAAAAAAAACCTCCCTATTATCTTTCATTGAATGGAAAAGAGTGAAAATTAAGATACTAAATTACGTGCTCTCAAAATGCAGCTGAACCAAATGTTGGCAACACTAAAGGAGGGGAAATAACAACAACAAAAAGTGAAATAATGGAGAGAGAGAGAGAGAGAGAGAGAGAGAGAGAGAGAGAGAGAGAGAGAGAGAGAGAGAGAGAGAGAGAGAGAGAGGTTAGACTTACAGGGGAACAGTAAGGAAAGATATGATCTAGAGGGGGAAAATATGATGTAGTTGCATTAAAAAAAACTTATTCAGTGATGGTCTAACAGCTTAAAGTAGAAAAAAATAGCTGATTATGCATTTGAAAGACTTCACAAAATCCAGTGTGCAAAGCTTCAGGTGTGAAAATATTAGGGATTTGTGATAAATAGAATAGTATATGAAGAGAGCAAAATGCAAAATAGAATAAATAATTTATCAGAATAAGTTAAGACATTTTCTCTTTTGTCTCTGTCCTTAAATCCTTTTCAGACTTAAAACTAAATTGCTTCAGGGACCACAAGGAAGGAAATCATGCTAATAATACAAAATTGGACCACATATAGACTATGATGTCAAAAGGATTTTTTTTCATAATCAATAAGTGCTGAAAGACTTGTGAAAATCATCCAGGCATCTATGATCAAAACCACATGGTTTTTCAACCAAGGCCGATTTTTAGCAAATATAAAATAGAATTTGGCGACCTCATGGTCTTAAAGCATGTCTTCTTCACCACATAAGTAATTGCCTATCAGTGTCCAAAAATATGAGTCCATCAATCTGTTTTTTAATTTAAACTTTCTTTCCCCATGTTGACTTAGAATCTGCAGGAAAACTAAGCAATGTTCCCAGTAAAATTTCCTTTGGCATCAAGGTGACTACCCTTTACTCACATATGTATATTTAGTCTCCCCTATTAGTTTAAAAGTATGAGAGGACAAGGTCCATGTTTTCAATTTCTGTGGTGCCTAGTACATCTGTTTTCATACAACAGGACATTTAAAGAATATTTGTTGACCATTGACCAACTGGCCACGTGTCTTTAACTTTGGGTGCCAGTATGATTCTGTCCATATATTATAATTTTAAAAAGTAAGGACATGATAGGAAGAGGTCCTTTGGACTAAATTTATATTTTCTATGTTTCTCCACTTTAAACATGATGGTTTTCAAAAACATACACTGTATTGTCAACTATGAAATATATCACAGTGACCACACACAATAAACAAAACCTCAACTTTTTAACTTGGCTAAGATCACACAAAACTGTGAAGGAGAACTTAAAGATGATCCATATTTTACTTTATTCAAAGTAGATTTGAGAGGCAGAAATAGAGAGGTCCTTATTAATAAGTGCCCTTGGAGGATATCAAAGTGATAAGCTGTGCATTGTGTTGGCAGGGAGACAAATTGAACCCAGTGGATCATAATTGTCGTAAAGCTTGCTCTTGCTGACTTCCCGAAAGAATGACTTGCTGAAAAGATTTGTTGACATGAAAAGGTCTGATGAAAAGAAAGCATAAAATATATTATTGCTTCAGAAGCAAGATCATGTTCCTAGTGGTAAAAGGATAAGTGGGGCCCTCAAAGGGTTATTGGAATAGGACTGACTAAAGAAGGATTTGAAGGAATCCATGATTCAGAATAGAAAGGTATTCCTTTAGGTTATCGCCTTTTCAATCTTTTGCTCCAAAGCCAACAATCCTTGAGGGAATCATAAAAAAATCAATTTTTTAGCATATGAGAATCAAAATGAATTGGCCTTGGCAGCTGTAGCTCAATATAATGAGTAATGGATCTGAGAAATCAGGAGATTCAGGGTCTAATCTCAGGGTTGCCTTTAATTATCGCTTAGTGATGTGTCCTTTATCTTTTATCACTTTACCTCTTTAAGTGGCAGTTTCTCCATCTTTAAAATGAGGAGAGGGTAGATGATCCCTATGATCTTATCCAATCTGACAATCTATAGGCATGCATGCAATAGGCAGCATGATGTGAAGGAAACATCACTAGAATTGGAATTGGAGCATATAACTTTAAAGCTTAATTGGAGTGAGTAGTTCAGTGTAACCAGGACATTGCCCTCAGGACACCAAAGTTTAGCATAGGAGTGGTGAACCTGTAACCTCAAGGCCACTATTCAGTCAAAGGGCCATGTTTGAGGACCTAGAGGGCCACAAGTGGCCTTGAGACCTCAGGCTCCCCCACCCCTGGTTTAAAAGATGCCAACAGTCCTTATACTATTCTAGTTTCTGTTCACTCCCAACAATATGGGCACATAAGTCTTGGATATCTTCACAAACATAAGGAAGTCTCTTTTTGTCTCCTCTTCTAAGAGGCCTTGCATCCTTAAGTCTCAGGCCTTACTACCTCTGCAACTATAAGTCTATAACAGCAAACTTGAAGTTTCCCCTCATGATTTTTCTGGACATATTTTGTATATTGTTTCTACCTATAGAACATAAGCTCCCTAAGGGAAGGGACTATTTCATTTTTGCCTTTGTATCCTCAGCTCCTGATAATCAATCAATTAGCATTTATTAAGCAAGAATATTAATCAGTTATCTACTATATGCTGAACACTATTAAGTACTATGGATATAAAGAAAAAATAAACAGGTTTTGACAAGTGTCTGTCACATAGTAGATACTAAATAAATGCTCTTCCATTCATTTATTGTAGATCTTGCTGTGGATACCAGGGTTAATACCTATATCAACTATATGAATCCAGGCAAGTTGCTTCAGCCTTCAGGTCCTTAAATTTTTTCCTCTGTAAAATGACTCAGATTGGCAGGATAATCTCTATGGTCCCTTCTAGTTCTATGATCCTGTGACTTGATATTTCCTGGTTTTGATTAGCATGAGAACAGGCTAGGAGATTATCTATGGCTGCAAGTCCCCATGAGTGTTTACTTATTCAAATTTTACATTATATCCCTTTTAAGAGCTGCTACAACCCTCAAGTAAGCATTTCATTGGATTCTTTTGGAGTTAATTTTGTTTCAATTTTTATTGGTTGTAGCACTCTTAATATTTATTTCCTAGTAATATATTCCTTTTATCTGTTTTACAAAACTTGTCACCTATATTTCAGAATAGGGGTGAGGGGTCTGGGAAAGGAGACTAGACCATACCATTATATGTAGTTTCCATGGTGGTAGAAAACAGTAGCATCATCTCCCACTCCCAATGTATTTCCAGGCATCCTTCATCAATCTATAGTCAACTCTGAAACATACTCTTCCCAGTAATATCTTCAGCCTTGTTGAAAGGTAGTATAATCTAAAGCAGAGAATCTGAATTCTTTTTTTGGTCATAGAATACCCAAACCCTCACCCTGCCCCAGAAGTTTCATGAAGTTTATGTATTCCTTCACATAATAATGCACAAAATAATGTATAAGAATAAAATGAACAAATTTAAATGTGTAATATAAAATCCAGTAGAACCTTGGTTTATCAATTTAATTTGTTCCAAGATTCTTTTCATTATGCAATTTGTTCATATTGAAAAACGAATTTTCCCATAAGAAATAATGTAAAGTCAGATGATCAGTATCATATCCGGAAAAAAATATTCATATAAAAATAATTATTTATAATTTTAAGCAATCTTTTTGTCCCTAATGCATTTGAAATACAATAACAATGATTAGTACACAATATAAACCAAAAATAAAACAAATTAACCTTTACCTCTGAGAAGAGTCATGGCTGGTGTAAGGGAGATAGGAGAAAGAAGGAAGGGGAAGGGTTATTGCTTGGAAGGAGAATGTCCTTCCATGAAAATATCGGTGACTTCAGCATAGGGATTGTTCTTTCTAAGCTACTTTCACTAAAAGTAAGACTAACACTACTGTCTTCACTTATTTTTCATTTTTTAGAATCACTTTCATGTTTTTACTCACTGATTTTTTTTTCTTTACATTCACTTCCAACTAGGAATCTCATGACATTTGTTTCTGACATTTTTTTCAGAATGTCACAGAAAAGTGACATGGTATTATTATTAAAAATACTTGTGCTGTGCAGCGTTAACAATAAACTTTACAATCTCAGCTCCAAAGTTTTCTTGAGCCTGGTGAATTCTTTCCAGACTGAATTGAAGGGTTTCTGGTCACTGATAGTGATCAGGGTCCCTGGCAGAACCTATTACCCTTCCCTATTCTTATCACCCTTTTCCTCTTCATTTTTACATCTACTGTTAGAACTGAGATCTGATCCCAGGTCTACCTGAATAAAAGTACAACACTCTGACCACTACATCAAGTTGCTTTTCTGCTGTACACATGGTAGGCACAGAATATCTGTTTATCGAGTTGTTGACCTGCCATAGACTCATTGTTAGAACACAGACTGAAGCATAACCACAGACAGGGAATGGGGTGAATACAGTGAGTTGGAGAGAGAAGTTTAGGTTAGGAACAAGGACCAAAGAAACCAGAAAGTGAGCTGGTTTCTGAGATTATTTCCAGAGGTTCTTTCCATCAACAGTTTCTAGCTTAGGGTGACCTTTTTTGTGAGCGAACTCCAATCTTTTCTTGGTGGCTCTACCCAGGGGAAATACCTTAGAGTCAGATACACTAATCTTCTCACAAAATCTGACACACAAATATTTGAAAGACAATAGAATTGCTGTTAGAAAAGGTGAATATGACAAATAAAGAGGAATTTGGGAAAACACATATGAACTGATACAAAATGAAGTTGTTGTTAGGCCTTTGTTTTTTAAAAAGATCTATAACACCCCCTGCTCCCGCTACCAGCCTGTCCGCCGCCGCCGCCGCCCACCACCCTGCTCCGCAGCTGCGGCCTCCGCCTGCTGCCCAGCCCCTGCGGCCCCTCCGGCCCGCGCGTACGCCCCGGCTGCCCCGGCCGCCGCTGCCACTGCCGCCGTCCCTGGCCAGATGTCCTTCACCTTCGCCTCCCCGATGCAGGTGTACTTCAATGAGGCCAGTGTGAAGCAGGTGGATGTCCCAACCCAGAGTGGGGCCTTTGGGATCCTTGCTGCTCACGCCGTTCCCACCCTGCAGGTGCTGAAGCCCGGGGTGGTGACCGTGCACACCAAGGATGGCACCACCACCAAGTACTTTGTGAGCAGTGGTTCTGTCACAGTGAATGCGGATTCCTCGGTGCAGCTGCTGGCAAAGGAAGCCGTGGCTCTGGACATTCTGGACCTGGCGGCTGCCAGATCCAACCTGGAAAAGGCGCAGTAAGAGTTGTGAAGGGCATCAGATGACGCAGCCCGGCCGAGGTTCAGATCTGGATAGAAGCCAATGAAGCTATTGTGAAAGCGCTGAATCGCGAGCTGGGGAGCTGAACCCTTGCCATCATCCAGAGATGGTGTAATTGTTCTGCTCCATAGCAATCACCCAGAGCTGAGGAGACCAGGAAATACCCAGGAAGGAAGAGAATGCCTAGCTCCCAATTCCCCTTCCTACTCTCTACCCCCAGATTAAAATCCACAAGGGTTCTGGAAAAAAAAAAAAAAAGATCGATAACAGCATGGGGTATCATCTTGACTTGTCTGTAAACTAGATTTAAGTGAGGCAGAGAGGCAGGAAGCCTCCTTATCTCTTCCTGAGTCATCAAAGTCCATTGATAAGACAAAAGTCAGAAGGATTGATGATGGCCCCCAAGGCAGTAGATATCTTGATGTCTGATCTAGGTCTGAGCATTCCACAATGCCTGTGTTAGCTACCTTCATGGCCTCTGTAACAAATTGTTCTCATCCTCCAGTTCCACCCAGGGAAATCTTCTCACTCAAGGTAGAGATCC
Source organism: Gymnobelideus leadbeateri (assembly GCA_011680675.1). Classification (NCBI taxonomy): domain Eukaryota; kingdom Metazoa; phylum Chordata; class Mammalia; order Diprotodontia; family Petauridae; genus Gymnobelideus; species Gymnobelideus leadbeateri. The sequence continues at coordinate 199,206 of WOXC01010422.1, read as the reverse complement.
CCCTAACTCACTGATGGGTTTGAGGCCTGTTACCCTTCACTTGGTTTAACTCATCTGTTGAGATAGTTTTATTGTCTCAGTGTGTGGCCGTTGTAAACGCTATAGCTTCCTGAAGCCACAAGTGAGAGTTGGGTGATGGACAACAAAGATGGTATTATTGTTCAGCCTTTCTATCAAGTCTGTGTCTTCATGACCCACTTTGGCATTTTCTTGGCAAAGATACTGGAGTGGTTTTCCATTTCCTTTACCAGTTCATTTTACAAATGAGGAAACTGAGGCAAATAAGGTTAAATGACTTGCCCAGGGTCACATAGCTAGTAAGTATCTGAGGCCAGCTCTAAACTCCAAGTATTCATGCCTCCAGGCCCAGTGCTCTATCTACTGTGCCACCACTTGGTAAGCCCTCACACCAGAGGTGCTAGTCTTCCCTGAACACCAAGCAAGAAAACAAATACACACAATGATTACAACAATGCAAATGGAAAGAATGATAACAACAGAACTATCAAAACTGTATGTTTTGAATGATATGAACCAAGATTAGAGTGAAAAAAGAGATGTGGGAAGGTATCTGACCCTGCTTCATTGCAGAGGTAAAAGGTTATGTGTGAGGAACATTGCATATAATGTGAAGGGGTTGGGCCAGGGGTGGGGAACCTATGGCCTCAAGGCCACATGTGTAAGTCCTCAAGTGTGGCCCTTTGAATCCTAACTTCATAGAACAAATGTCTGAGGCCACACATGGCTTTGAGGCCACAGGTTCACCACCCCTCGGCCATTAGACCACATGACCTTTCAGATCCTTTCTAATTCCAAGTGTATGATCTTATAACGTTTTCAATGTCTTGGTTAGTTTTTTAACTTTTTTCTTTGTTGTAAGAGACAGCTCTCTGGGTGGGGAAGGAAGGAAAGATACGTTGGGAAATATAAGTGACATAATAACAAATTAAATTACAATCTATGCAACAGAATGTATCAAAAAAAATTAAAGAAAGAAATTTCTCAAAAAAAAAATAAATACTTGTGGCTCTCATCGCTACATCCTTACCTGGGTGATGTTTTTCAAAAAAATTTTGTAATTTTTCCCACATCTGGTAAACCTTCCTAATCTCATTTGATGTGAGGGAATCCTCTCAATCTCCTCCTCAGATGAGATATCCTGCACTACCTCTCACTGTTGTTCCTCATGCAGATCCATCAGTTCATCCATCCTCAGCTCCCGGCTATGCTCCTCCATTGTTACAAATATTGTCATAGATCACAGTCACTACCATCTACTTTTTACACAAATTAACACATTTGTAATGGTCCTGTTAGGAGGAAATGATGCTGCCTTCACAAAGAGTCAACACCAAATGAGGTCTATTAGGTCTGAGGTTCCTTTGTTTGACACATGAAAGCAAAAAAAAAAAAATTCCCTAGTTGAGCATCATCTCTTCACAAGCCGTTGAAGTCCAAACATGATGTTTATATTGCAAATTTTTATTCATCCTTCAACACAAATTTTGCAGAATTTTTTTCCTCATCCAGTGAAGCATACATGAAACAGGTTACTTTGTAAACTGATGTTCTACTCTTTAGTGTTTATAAGGGAAACCAATTATATTGAAATAGATTTATCAAAATGATAATTTAAAAAATAATTTCACAATACCCAGGTTAAATGTCCCTGGTCAAGTGGATAGAGATCTGACTCAACAGAAGACCTGGGCTTGTCTTTTCTCTGACACATATTAAACATGTGACCCAAGGAAAGTTGCTTGGAATTAGGCAGTTATCTAATACTTGAAGAACAAGGAATTACCTTTATTGATAAGAGTGTTTCTTCATCTAGATTTCCACATACTAATGATATCACAGGGCTGGACTAGAAAAAAGAGAAGAACAAAAAAAAAATGGTAGGTATAGCTAAGCTTCAGAGACAGGACAAAAGGGAAGTCCAGGTCCATGATCTGGACCCTGTAGTTCTGTACCTCCTCAAGGAGATGTAGGAGAATGATGCTATGTATTAATGAAATTCTGTGAATATGTCTTCAGACTGATGCAGCTTAGACAAAGGAGCTGGTCTCATCTTCTTTTGCCCTTCTGCTGATTTTATCATGGTACAGAGCTGCCATTGACTAAAAAAGAGGGCTACACATGAAATAGCTTCACAAGGGTGAAGAGTCAGACAAAACATAGTCCTAAGTAACTTTAAGAAGCTAGGTGCTCCAAAGAGAATCACTTTCTTTTCCAATAATCAGTAAACAAGTTATTTATGGAGTTCCTATCGTGCCGGGGACTGTGCTAAGCAATGGGGACACAAAAAAGGCAAAGTAATGCCTATGCCCAAGGATCTCACTGTATAGTGGGAGAGACAACATACAAACAATTAATTAGAAAAAAAGTGACCACTCTAGAGAATAAATTTAAAATAATCAACAGAGTGAAAGCACTTACATTAGGGAGAATCTAGAAGGGCTTCTTGTAGAAGGTAGAATCAAATCCAAATCCTCTGTTTGCATTTAAAGTCCTTCCCAATCTAGCCCCAACTTGTCTTTATAAATATCTCACTTTACCCCCCTGCTTATGTATTCTATCCTCCAGCTAAACTGAAATAATTGCTATTCCCTAAACATGATAGCCCATCTCCCACCACTGTGCCTTTGAATAGGCTGCTCATTATTTCTATTGCTCTCTTTCCTCAGTTCTGCCTTTTGACATCACAATTCACTTCAAGGCTCACCTCAGCTAAGACCTCATACCTACTTGGCCCCTTGGATTGTTAATGCTCTCCTTCCCTATGTATGTCATAAGTTCAGATCTGGTCTCAGACATTTATCAGCTGTGTGTCCCTGGGCAAGTCATCTGTTTGCTCAGTTCCTCAGCTGTAAAATGAGCTGAATAAGGAAATGGCAAACTATTCTAGTATTTTTGCCTAGAAAACCCCAATGGGATCATGAAAAGGCATGTTACTGATGTGACTGAAATGATTCATCATCATCATCATCATCGTCATTGTCATCATCATCATCAGCCACAACAACAATAAAAACAACAACAAGAGATACTTGAAAAGGCTGATATCAGGTGTTGATGTGGGTCACTATAGGACAGTTTATTAAGCAGACTACCTCTCCTGTCTTTAGAGGTACAACATTTTGGAATAATGGACTAGTGTTGAATAGCATATGAGGAGGACCGTATAGTGAGTAAGCATTGGATCACGATTTAAGAAAGGATTACTGATATTTTCTATGTATCAATCAATTAACAAGCATTTATTAAATACTTCTATGTGTCAAATACTGTTTTAGGTGCTGGTGGTACAGAAACAGAAATAAAAACAGTTCCTTCCCTCAAGGAACTTGCATTGTAGCTGAGACAATATGTGCATATTCCCTAAATATAATAGTCTTTCATAGTACATAGCATATACATTGATATTTGAAAAATAATCATGAAATAGAAAAAAAAGTTATCTGGGGACAAAGGAACCAAAAGTTGGGTGAATTAGGAAAGTCCTAATGTAGAAAGTAGCATCTGAGTGGAGCCTTCAAGAAACTAGGGATGCATTACAGATGAAGAAAGTAACATTAAGGAGGCTAAATGAGCTGCCTAAGTTAACAGGTAGGAAGTGCCAGAGCCAAGCATGGAACCATCATGTTCTGTCTCTAACTCAGTACTCGTATCTCTGTAACACACTGACAAACCCCAAATATTTTTAAAGTAGTAGGAGTCAGACAATAGATACTACTGACCCTTAATGAATAACGGAGAAGCAGACCATCCTTCCCTATTTCTTCCCCCAAAACAAGAGACAGAAACCCTACTGTACTCCAGGAAGCTCCTTTACCTAGAACTCCCACTTGACAGACTCTAAAAATGCCCTTATTCTATTGGCAAAATCCATGATGGGGGAGGGAAGGAGATGGAGAGAAGCTAGGACATTCTAGTTACAGTTCTAATAATAAATTCTAGTCATTTAGAAAATAAAGAATATGTCTAAACCCAGGGACAAAACATATAGTTATTGTTCTCCAGGCTTCTTTATCGGGAGTGAGGGGGAGGCAGGGAACAAACCAAGAGTAAGGCACCATTTCCCAAATGGTAATGATGTCACTCTGGCTTCATTTAAACCATCTCCCAGCTTTTTAATGCTGATTTCTAGTTTTTCAATTTCTGTTTTCAAGTTTCTCCCTTGTGTTCATAAACCTTTTACAATCTAGCTAAGGTTTTAAGTGGTAATTCTACTTTGTGAATTTTAGAAAGAGAAGATAACAATTTTTTATCTCATTTTCTAAACTGTTGTTTAAATACTGCCATTTTTCCCCTTCAGACAGATATAATGTTATGTGAATTGCTTTGGGTCACACCAAATTAGTCTGGATAATTGGAAGTTTATGTAATTGGAATTTTCATCATACAGAAAGGTCTGTCCAGTGAAGTGTTGGTTAATTGTGACTTACCTTTCACAAGTATAATTTTGTTAGACTTGATTTCTTCTTCTTCCTCCTCCTTCTTCCTCTCTTTTCTTTTCCTCCTCCTCCTCTTTTTCTTCTTCTTCTTCTTCTTCTTCTTCTTCTTCTTCTTCTTCTTCTTCTTCTTCTTCTTCTTCTTCTTCTTCTTCTTCTTCTTCTTCTTCTCCTTCTTCTGCTTCTGCTTCTGCTTCTGCTTCTGCTTCTGCTTCTTCTTCACAAAGAAGTCATTGGAACACCTTAACCATTTCAAATGGAAAATTACCAGACCATGACTTTCCTTTGTTCATTTTCTTTTGATCCTAGCTCATACCACATACTACAACACAATTTGTCACCTTGCTTTTAGTCTTCTCTCCACACTTTCCAAAATGACTAAACCACACTTTCCATTATTTTTTGAATTTGAACTACTCCAACTCCTCTACCCTATCTACCATTCCAGGGGTTCTTAGCCTGGGATCTATAAACTTTAAAAAAGATTGATAACTGCATTTCAACATAATTGTTTCTCTTGGCTATTCTATAGATTTTACTTTATTCATTCAAAATATTATTTTGAAAAGGACCTATTGATTGTAAGAGATTTCTGAAATTGTCCACCATACAAAAATTATTAATAACACATGCATAAATCTATAATCTATACATGGTTAAGAACTATACAACATTGATAAAAGAATATTCATGTTAAAAGTTTAAAAGAGAATCTTAGAGTCAGTAAAAAAAAAAAACTTTGAAATTTCCCAGTCTAGGTGTGCAGAGGCCCAGACGAGGCCTGGCCAACATGATGGCAAGTTAATCCACCAGCCACAAGGGCCATTCCCAGGCTTATCACTGAACAGCTGGGATCTGATGGAGCTGGGTAAGAGAAAAATACAGGGCCTGTGGCAGTGGCAGCAGCTACTCCTGGCACTACCAACCCACAGCCTAGAAATTTAAAAAGTACCTATCTGAACTACTGGGGACCAGGATGGCATAGTGAACCCCAGCTGCTCCAATTCCCCCCTCAGACCCTGAAAACACAGTCATTATTGCCCCAGCACAAAATTTTAAATAGTGAAGTCTTGGGAACCCTAGAGAAAGGGCATGGCTAAGGCCCTGCTGCAAAATGAAAAAAAAAAAAAAACAGATTGCAAAGACAAAGACTCTAGAATCCTATTATTGTGAAAGGGAAGAACAAAATTCAGAAGGAGACAGTATTGACTCCAAACCCACAGCTGAAGCCTCAACAGGATATATGAACTGGTCTCAAGCACAGAAAGCATTCTTAGATGAGCTCAAAAAGAACTTTGAAAACCAAATTAGAGAAGTAGAAGATAAAATAATTTTTAATCAAAATTGCAAAATTAGAAAAATGTTACAATGAAGAAAACAGCTCCTTAAAAAGAAAACTGTGTGAACTAAAAATGAAATCTGAACATATGGAAAAGGAGTTTCAAAAACTAAATGGGGAAAATAATTCACTAAAAATTAGACTCAACCAAATTGAAGCTAATGACTCTATGAGGCACCAAGAATCAATCAAACAAAATATTTAGAATGAAAAATTAGAAAAAAGAGGTAAAATATCTCAAGGGAAAAATAACTGACCTGAAAAACAGATCCAGGAGAAATAATCTGAGAATTATTGGTCTACCAGAAGATCATAATGAAAAAAATAAACCTGGACAACATCTTCCAAGAGCTCATCAAAGAAACTGTCCCAAGATCTTAGAACCAGAGGGTAAAATAGAAAATCTAGAGAAACCACCAGACACCTCCTAAAAGAGATCCCAAATTGAAAAGTCCATAAAATGTGGTACCCAAATTCCAGAACTATTGATGAGGTATGGGACCCCTTGAGCTCTCCTTAAGTCCTTGAGGTACAGGCTCTGTGAACCCCCCTTGAACTCTGATTAAATCATCCCATTTGTTGAAGCATTTGCATGAGGCCATAAGACTTAGATTGTGGCTGGGCCAAAACCTCTGTTACCCTTGAGCCTATCAAAATGTCAATCCACCTTGAACTGGCCTAGCCCACCATTATCTGTAGTCTCCAGGTAGCCTTCTGCAACTCCCCACCCTTAATCACTCATTGACTTCATCTGACTTCTGAAGACCCTCCCCTCTTCTTCAGAGAATTCAAAGAATATGGCTTACACTTCCAGATGGCTTGTCTGTCTTTGTCCTCCGTTCTTCAGAAGCTGTGCACATGTCCATGTTCTCCAAAATAACCAAACAGGACCGAGAACCTGAGGTCAGGCTGAGCAAGAAACAGCCTCTTAGCTGTCTGACTTAATGGGACCTGAGAGGTAAGTCCCCCCCTCCCCCGCCCCCAGAAAAAAAGCACACACCAAAAAACCACAAAACAAACAAACAAAAAGAGAGAGGCTCATATACTTTCCAGTCCTGGTTGGAAAAGAGCTTCATATTAGCAGTGCTTCCCAGTCAGAGAACCATAAAAATGAAGAGATTACCCATAAAGAGGGTTAGGGTTGCTCTGCAGACTGCAAAATACCAACACACTGGGTCCTGCGAAATGAATTCGACTAGTCTTCTCTCAGCCAGAGAAAAGTAAAGTTTATTAAAAGTTCACTTGGATTAGACACAGAGTAAGTCTGTGCTAGGACATTCTATGGTGCTCTCACATACATGGAGGAAAGATGGAATATTATATACAGAAAGTTTGTGGGAGGAATATAAGGGCGGTCTAGAAGAGGAATTTGGGGAGGGTCTTCAGGAGAAGTCAGATGAAGTTAATGAGTGATTAAGAGGGGGAAGTTGCAGGAGGCTACCTGAAGATTACAGACAATGGTGGGCTAGGCCAGTTCAAGGTGGATTGATATTTTGATAGGCTCAAGGGTGGGAAGTCTAGTTACAGAGGTTTGGGTCCAGCCACAATGTAAGTCTTATGGCCTCATGTAAATGCCTCATCAAATGGGACTATTTAATCAGAGTTCAAGGGGGGTTCCCAGAGCCTGTACCTCAAGGACTCAAGCAGAGCTCAAGGGGGCTCCCAAAGCCCATACCTTATCACTATCAGTAAAGGAGAAAATACTACAAACAGCCAGAAAGAAACAATTCAAATATTGTGGAACTACAGTGAGGATCACACAGGATCTGGCAGTTTCTACATTGAGAGACCAGAGAGACTGGAATATAACATTTTGCAAGGCAAAAGAACTGGGGTTACAACCAAGGACCACCTATCCAGTGAACCTGAGAATAATTTTCCAGGCAGGAAGATAGTCATTCAATCATATAACAGACTTCCAGACCTTCCAGATGAAAAAGCCAGAGCTCAATGGAAAATACAACCTCCAATTACAAGACTCAAGAGAGACATAGAAAGGTAAATAGGGAAAACACACACACACACACACACACACACACACACACACACACACACACACAAAGCTTGTTACTTAATAAGAGCAAACTGCTTGCATCCCTATATGGGAATGTAATACCTTTTAATATTGAGAATTCTATACTTATGGTGACATCTAAAAGGGATATAGATAAATAAAGGGTGTGGGTATAAATTACACAAAATGATGATTAAAAAAAACCTTATTAAGGGCTGAAAAGGGATTGCAATGGAAGAAGAGGAAAGAAAGAAGCAGAAAAGGGTACTTTATGCCACACAAAGGGTCATAAAAACAGAGTAGAGGGAAAGAAGGAAGGGAGACGAACATTATATGAGCTTTTCCCTCATTAGTTCTGGGGTAAGGCAGGAATAACAATCACTTGAGTATAGGACTCTATCAAGAAGAGACATAAAACTTGTCATAACATGGAAGGAGGGAAGGGAGAAGAGTGATGCCTTGGATCTATTCTCGTAAATTTTGGTTCAAGGAAGAAATAACATTATATTATATATAAAAATCTATTGTACCCTACAGGCAGTAGGACAGGACAAGAGTGGAGGAAAAGGGGGTTTAGAAGGGGGGAAAGATGTAGTAAGGGGGAAGCATAGGAAAAGGGAGGGGAGCTTATAAGGACGAAATACTGAGGGAAGTGGCAGTCAAAAGGAAAACTCTTAAGGAGAGGAAGGGAGAAGTGGTAAATAAAAGCATAGACAGGGAAGGGAATAGGATGGAGGGAAAGATACAGCTATTAATCATAACTGTGAATGTGAATGGGATGAACTCTCTCCCATAAAATGCAGGTGTATAGAAGAATGGATTAAAAACCATAATCGTACAATATGCTGTTTACAAGAAACATATTTGAAACAGGGGGATGCAAACAGGGTAAAGGTAATAGGCTAGAGTAAAATAGATCATGCCTCAGCTAAAGTAAAAAAAAAAACCAGGGGTAACAATCCTTATCTCAGAGAAAGTAAAAGCAAAAATAGATCTAATTAAAAGAGATAAGGAGGAAACTATGTCTTGTTCAAAGGCACCATCAAAAATAAAGCAACATCATTACTAAATATTTATGCACTAAGCGGTACAGCATACAGATTCCTAAAGGAAAAGTTAAGGGAGTTAGAGGAAGAAATAGGTAGCAAAACTATACTAGTGGGGAACTTCAATCTCCCCCTCTCTGAGCTTAATAAATATAACCAAAAAATAACAAGAAAGAAGCTAAGGAGGTAAATAGAATCTTAGAGAAGATAGATATGGTAGACCTCTGGAGAAAATTGAAAGGGATAAAAAGGAATATATACCTTTTTCTCAGTGGTACATGGCATATATACAAAAATCGATCATGTACAAGGGCATAAAAACCTCACAACTCAGGGCAGAAAGGCAGAAATATCAAATGCATCCTTCTCAGATCATGATGCAATAAAAATGATATGTAATAAAGAGCCATGGAAGGATAGACTAAAAACTAATTGGAATCTAAATAACTTAATCCAAAAGAATGAATGGGTCAAATAACAAATTATAGAAATAATAAGTAACTTCATTAAAGAGAATGAAAATAATGAGACAACATACCAAAACATGTGGGATACAGCAAAAGCAGTTCTTAGGGGAAGTTTTATATCCCTGAATGCATACATAAATAAAATTGAGAAAATGGAAGTTAAAAAATTGAGCATGCAGCATTTTCCTGGGTGGAGCAAAGATGGCAGAGTAGAAACAGCACTTCCATGGAGCTCCAGCCCACAGCACTTCAAAATTATGTGAAAGGGGGACTCTGAACAACCTCTGGAGCTCCAGAAGCCACAGAACAACACAGAGAAGCTAACCTCCCTCTGAGGACAGCCTGGCAACCCAGCAGGGAATGGTGAGTACAGTGCTCTGGGAGCTGAGCCCAGGACCCCATGAGTCAGAGGTTTTAGCCCCAGGGCAGGCTGACCAGTAGCCTGCTGGAGAGACCACAGAATACCAACAACTGTGTCTCCAGAATTACCAACACATGTATGCCTAGGACAAAGTGAGAGATTAGTGCCCTATGGACTTTGGGACCAGTATTTGGGAGCACATCAGCTTCTTCCCCTGAGGGTGAGAAGACTCTGAGGAGTGGCAGCACAGCTGCCATTGTGCAGCTTCGGTTGCAGCTTCAGCTCCTGGCCTGTGAACTATACGGGGATCCAGCAATCAGTCTGGGGGATAATCGCTCTTGCTTTAACCTCCCTGGATCTGGATTGCAGTCTGGGGTGGAAGTCTTGGGGTGTGTGTCCAAATTGCCAGAGTGTATGGGACTTTCACAGAGGCCACACAATTGATACCTCTGGCAGTTGAGAAGATGCCAACATTTGGGACGTAAGCTCCCCTGTCTGGTGGCAGAGTCCTACTATGGCAAAAAGCCCAAAAGTCAAGTAATTAAGTGGCAAAATGCCTAGGCAAAGGAAACAAAATAAACATAAAAATTCAACATTAGACTCCTATTTAGGGGACAAAGAGGATCAAAGCATGGAACAGCAAGAGGACTGTGAGGTCAGTAATCCTGCAGCAAATGCCCCAAATGAAAATATGAGCAGGTTACAAGGCATAGAGGACCTTAAGAAGGATTTTAAAAACCAAATAAGTGAAGTGGAGGAAAAATTGTGAAGAGAAATGAGAAGGATGCAAGTAAAGTATGAAATGAGAGTCAACAGCCTGACTGAGGAAAATAACACCTTAAAAAATAGACTGGCAAAAGAGGCTCAAAAAGGCAATGAAGAGAAGAATGCCTTAAAAAGCCAAATTTGCCAGATGGAAAAAGAATCTCAAAAGCTCACTGAGGAGAATCATTCTTTCAGAATTAGACTGGAGCAAATGGAAGCTAATGACTCTATGAGAAATCAAGATGCTGTTAAACAGATCCAAACAAATGAAAAAATAGAAGGGAATGTGAAATATCTCATGGGAAAAACCACTGACCTGGAAAATAAATCCAGGAGAGATAATTTGAAAATTATTGGACTACCTGAAACCAAGATCAAAGAAAGAACCTAGAAATCATCCTTCAAGAAATACTCAAGGAAAATTGTTCTGATATTTTAGACCCAGAGGGGGAAATAGAGCTTGAAATAATCCACAGATCACCTCCTGAAAAAGATCCAAAAAAGAAAACTTCTAGGAATATTATAGCCAGGTCCCAGAATTCCCAGATCAAGGAGAAAATACTCCAAGCAGCCAGGATGAAACAATTTTAATATTGTGGAAAAACAATCAGAATAGCCCAGAACCTTGCAGTTTCTACACTGAGTGATTGCAGGGCATGGAATATGATATTCCACAGGGCAAACGACCTGGGATTAAAACCAAGAATTACCTACCCAGCAAAACTAAGTATCATGTTTCAGGGGAAAATATGGTCATTCAGTGGAATAGAGGACTTTCAAGCATTCTTGAGGAAAAAACCAGAGTTGAATAGAAAATTTGACATTCAGACACAAGAAACAAGAGATACTTGAGAAGGTAAACAGGGAAAAGAAATCAAAAGGAACTTATCAAAGTTAAACTATTTACATTCCTACATGGAAAAACAATAAATGTGACTGATGAAACCTTTCTCAGTATGAAAATAATTGAAGAAAGGTATATGGGCATATGAATACATATGTGAATGTGTGTATATATGTTTACAGGTATACATGGATAGAGGGCACAGTTTGAATTTGGTGGGAAGAGATAATAGTTAAGGGGTGAAGTTAAGAGGTGATCGAGGAATGTGGCAAGAGGAGATGGGGAGAGACAGGGTGGGGTAAACTATCTCATGTAGAAGAGGCAAGGGGAAGTAGTTGCAGGGGAGGGGAAGAACAGGAAGGCAAAAAGGCAAAACCATATTCTCAGTGAAGTTGGCTCAGGGAGAGAATGACATACATACTAAATGGGATACCTCACCCTGCAGGAGAGTGGGGGAAGGGGGATGAGAGTGAGAATGATGGAGGGGAGGGTATGCTGGGGGGAGGGGAGTTTGGAGGCACCCACTTTTGAAGAGGGACAGGATCAAAGTAGGGAATGGACCAAGTTGGGGGTGGGATGGGTGGGAGGGAAATATAGTCAGTCTTTTACAGTATATCTGCTATGGTAATGTTTTGCATAGCTTACGTGTACAACATATACTGATTTGCTTATCTTCCCAGCGGGAGTGGGTGACAAGAGAGGAAGGGAATGGATCTGGAATTCAAAGTTTTAAAATTAAATGTTTCAAATATATGTAAATACCATTATTAATACTATTTTGCATGTAATTGGGAGATAAGATGTGCAGGCATTGGGGCACAGAGATTCACCTTGCCCTATTGGAAAAGTGGAAGGAGGTATGGGAGAAGATAAGGGAGAGAGCAGATTGGATGAGGGGTTATTCTGTGGGACTGCTATTCTGGGGTGGTGGGTAGGGGAAAAATGAGGAAAAAATGTAACTCAAAATCTGGCAGAAATGAATGATGTAAACCAGAATTTAATAAAGCATAAAAAAATTGGACATGCAATTGGAAAAGCTAGATAAAGAACAAATTGAAAATCCCCAGTTAAATACTAAATTAGAAATAATGAAAACCAAAGGAGAGATTTTAAAAATGAATTTAAGAAAACTATTTAATTAATAAATAAAACTAAGAGCTTGTATTAAAATAATAATAATAATAATAAAATTGATAGACCTTTAGTCAATATGATAAAAGACAGAAGAAAACCAAATTATGAGAAAATAAATGAATAGGGTGAATATGCCTCCAATGAAGAGGAAATTAAAACAATAATTAGGAATTATTTTGCCCAATTGTATGCCCATAAATCTGACAGTGTTAGTGAAATGGATGAATATTTACAAAAATATAAGTTGCCCATACTAACTGAAGAGGAACTAAACTACTTAAATAACTGCATCTCAGAAAAAGAAATTGAACAAGCCATCAACGAACTCCCTAGGAAAAAATCTCCAGGGCCAGATGGTTTTACTAGTGAATTCTACCAAACATTTAAAAAAACAATTGACTCTAATACTTTACAAACAATTCCAGGAAAATTGGAGAAGGAGTCTTACCAAATACTTTTTATGACACAAATATGGTGCTAATACCTAAATTTGGGAAGAGACAAAACAGAGAAAGAAAATTACAGACTAAGTTCCCTTATTAATATAGATTCAAAGATGCTAAATAGAACATTAGCAAAAAGGTTACAGCAACTTATCATGAGAATAATACACTTTGCCTGGGTAGGATTTATTCCCGGAAAGCAAGTGTGGTTCAATATCAGGAAAACTATAAGTATAATTGATCACATCAACAGCAAAACTAGCAGAAACCATATGATTATCTCATTAGATGCAGAAAAGGCTTTTGACAAAGTACAACACCCATTCCTATTAAAAACACTAGAAAGTATAGGAGTAAATGGTTTCTTCCTGAAAATAATAAGTAGCATGTATCTAAAACCTTCAGCAAGTATTATACATAATGTGGATAAGCTAAAAGCATTTCCAATAAGACCAGGGGTGAAACAAAGATGTCCACTGTCACTCTTCTTATTCAATTTTGGTACTAGAAATGTTAGCAGTAGCAATAAGAGAAGAAAAAGAAATTGAAGGAACCAAATTAGGCAAAGAAGAGACTAAGTTATCACTCTTTGCAGATGATATGAAGATATACTTAGAAAATCCTAGAGAATCAAGTAAAAGAACTAGAGATAATAAACAAATTTGGCAAAGTTGCAGGATATAAAATAAATGCACATAAGTCCTCGGCATTCCTATATATCTCTAACAAAATCCAACAACAACAGATAGAGAAATCCCATTAAAAGTTACTGTGGATATTATAAAAATTTGGGAATCTACCTGCCAAAACAAACCCGGGACTTAGATAAACACAATTACAAAACACTTTCCACACAAATAAAGTCAGATCTAACTAATTGGAAAAACATCAATTGCTCATGGCTGGGTCAAGCTAATATAATAAAAATGACAATTTTACCTAAATTAAATTACATATTTATTGCCATACCAATCAATCTACCAAAAAAATTACTTTGTAGAGATAGAAAAAATAATAGCAAAATTCATTTGGAAGAACAAAAGGTCCAGAATATCAAGGGAATTAATGAAAAGAAATGCTAGGGAAGATGGCCTCATCATACCAGATTTCAATCTGTATTATAAAGCAGCAGGCATCAAAACTACTTGCACTGGCTAAGATATAGAGTGGTGGATCAATGGAATAGATTGGGCACATGACACTCAGCAGCCATTGACTATAGTAATCATTGACTATAGTAATCTACTGTTTGATAAACCTGAAGACCCCAGTTTGGGGGATATGAACTCACTATTTGACAAAAACTGCTGGAAAAAACAGAACATAATATGACAGGAATTGGGTGTGGACCAATATCTAACACAATACACCAAAATAAAATCAAAATGCGTGCATGATCTAGGTATAAAGGCTGATATTGTTAGCAATCTTGGAGAGCAAGGGATAGTTTACCTGTAATCTATGGAGAGGGAAAGACTTCATGATGAAACAAGAGTTAGAGAGCATTATAAAATGCAAAATGGATAATTTTGATTACATTAAATTGAAAGGCTTCTGTACAAATAAAGCCAATGTTACCAAGATTAAGAGTGAAGTAGAAAATTGGGAAAGGATTTTTACAACCAGTGTCTCTGATAAAGGCCTCATTCCTAAAATATAGAAAGAATTGAGTCAAATCTATAAGAATACAAGTCACTCCCTAATTGATAAATGGTCAAAATATATAAACAAGCAGTTATCAGAAGATGAAAAATATCTATAAGCATATGGAGAAATGCTCTAAATCACTATTGATTAGAGAAATGCAAATCAAAACAACTCTGAGGTACCACAGCTCACCAGCCAGATTAGCTAAAATGACAAAACAGGAAAATGATAAATACTGGAGAGGATGTGGGCAAATTAGAACACTAATGCAATGTTGGTGGAGTTATCAACTGATCCAACCATTCTGGAGAGCAATCTGGAACTATTCCCAAAGGGCTATAAATAAGTGCATACCCTTTGACCCAGCAATAACACTTCTAGGGTTATATCCCAAAGAGATCAGAGAAGTGGGAAGAGGACCAGTATGTACAAAAATATGGCAGCTCTTTTTGTGGTGGCAAAGAATTGGAAATCAAGGGGATGCCCATCAATTGGGGGATGGCTTAATAAGTTGTGGTATATGAATGTAGTTGTATATTACTGTGCTATAAGAAATGAGGACCAGACCTATTTCATAATAACCTAGAGAGACTTATATAAACAGATGCTGAGTCAGAAGAGCAGAACCAGGAGAAATCTGTACATAGTCACAGACACAATGTATGTGTGATGACTAACTTCAATACACTGTGTTCCTCTTGGCAAAGTAAGGTTATAAGACAACCCCAAAAGACTCATGATAGCAAGCAATTTCCACATCCCGAGAAAGAGATGCAGAGTCTGAATGCAGATTGAAACAAACTACTTGCTCTTTTTCTTTTTCTTGTTTTGTTTTGTTTCCTCTTTCCTACTGACCATTCAATCAATTATAATCCTTCTTTTCAACCTGACAAATGATTAATGTGAAGATATTTGTAGATCCTATATTCAATTGCATGCCGCCATGATGGGAAGGGAGCAGAGAGAGGCGGGGAGAAAAATTTGAAACTCAAGGGACTGTGGAACTGAATGCTGTGAACTAAAAGTAAACAAATCAATTTTTAAAAAAAGTAAGTTCCCAATCTAGCCTATTTTCCTCCTCCCCAGTCCCTAAGTTAGTTCATTGTTCATATGGATTGTCTGACCAACAGATATATAGACATGGGCCAGCTTAAAGGCTGACCAGAAAAGCTGATTAAATACAGTTAAGAACTTACACCAAACCTTACTCTTCCTTTCTTCCATCTCAATGAGAGAAAAGGAAATAGGTTGTCCATGACAATGACTGGGGCGGGGGAGTGGTAGTCTCTTTTGTAGTCATTGTCAGCAAGACTCTTAGCAGCATCCTCTTCAGTCCAGTGATACTTCATCTGGAAGATGGTCATCTACTTGAGAGCCAGGATGACTTCAGAAAGGGCTAAGGAATGGTCAACATGGTGCGTGCTTTCCAACACCTTTAGAGATCTGTATAGAATAATTGTCAATGTGACCAAGACTTTAGAGATTATCAGTCTTGAGTGCTTGTGGAAGATCATTGCAAAATTTTGTTTCCCAGAGAAGTTCACCAATTTTGTATGCTGGTCTCATGGTGACAAAATTGAATGAGTTCCAGATAATGAATGATGCTCTCACTCTCTTAGTCACCAATGGACCGCCAATGAATGGTCCATTCACCAATGGAGTGAAGCAGGGCTGTTTGCATGTTAACATGTTTTTTAGCATGATATCATCCACAATGTTATTAAATATCTTTAACAAGGACAAAAACATCATGAGGGTCAACTACCACAGTGACCATAGACTATTTCAATTGAAAAGGCTACAAGGCAAGACTCAAGTGGAGGGAAAGTTGGTGCATGACTCTTTTTTCACAATAATTGTGCAATCAATGCAGCATCTGAGGCTGAGATACAATAGTTTGATTCTTTACCACTTGTGTTAATTTTGACCTGCTAATTAACACCAAAGAAACAGAGGTTCTCTACCAACTAGCACCACATCATCCATATGTGTAACCATCACTGGCAGCAAATTTAGAAATTTTGAATACTGTGGATAAGTTCATTTATCTTGGCTGTGTACTTTCCAGGATGTCCACAAAGATGATGAGGTTGACACAAGCATTGCCAGAGTTAACACAGTGTTTGTGAATCTCTAAAGGAAATTATGGGAGAAAAGAGGCATTAGGTCTAATGCCATTAGGTCTAACAAATTGGTCTACAGAGCCATTGTGCTGACTTCGTGGTTGCATGCCTCTGAAGCCTGGACAATTCTCCAGTGTCTTGCCAGAAAATCGAACAACTTCCATTTGAATGGTCTGGAAAAGAGTCTGAAGATCACCTGGCAAGATATGGTACCAGATGCTCAGTTCTTTTCTTGAGCTGAACTGTCAAGCATTCAAACTCTATTATAGAGGATGCAATTTCAATGGACTAAACATGTTTTTGAATGTCAAATATATGTTTGCCCAAAAGAATATTTTATAAAGAATTCACACAAGGCAAGTACTCACACAGAAGTCAGAAGAAGCAATACAAGCACACTGTCATGGTCTCTCTATAGAACTTTCATATTGATTGTGAGATATGGAAGACACTGGCATGGGACCACCCAGCGTGGCCTGCCTACATTAAAGAAGGCACTGGACTCTGTGAGCAAAGCAGAATAGCAGTATCTTGAAAGAAATGTGAGATGCACAAAATTAGAGGCATCTCTTTCCCAATTGTTCAAATTAACTATTTGTAAATAAGCTGTGATAGAGCTTCCCAAGTTCATATTGTTCTGATCAGTCACAGACAGACACACTGTACCTTGACATCATAATGTCATTTTGGTCCTCTTCTAGTACAAAGGACAATGACTGAGCCTCCCTTTTCCTTTCAAGTTAACAATGCTCTCTGAGTCATTCTGAACATGAATGGCAAATATCTGTTTTTTGTGATGCAGTGAGTAAAAATTATGCCAAGACACAGTTCTCTCTAAGGCAAAATATCATTTTATTAACAGTAACATGTATACTGTTAGTAAAATGGGTTGCACTGGCACCTCAGAAAAATGCCAGGGAATTAAGCATGATCTATTCCCTAGGTAGGCCAGCAGTGACAAGAAACTGAGTCAATGGCATCTTCCACCGACTAGAAACCTCAACTGAGGGCCACAAGGTCTAGGTGTGTCTACCTTCTGATAGACTTAACAATACAATACAATACAATTGACTCTCCCAGGACAAATGTAAGACAATCCCAATTGGTAGAAGGGATGGCCTTCACAAATAGATGATCACACTCCTCTGGCAATTTAGGAATGTTAATTGTTTGATGAGCATCAACACTCTCTAATAATGTTTGCTAGAAAACAAAACCATCCCATTCAGGAACCCCTACCTAACTTGACCTCCCCATTTGAGACTTTGAGAAGGAGAAGCAAGGACAGGAGAGTTCTCTCCTCCAGAGAGACTCATCCAACTTGGTTTCTGTTCACTAATTAAATAGAAGGGAGGATCTTACTTGAGAGAGCTTGGGGTGAGCTGGTTTTTGCTTGATTATCCTTTAGGAACTGCCTGGTGGGTTAGAAGTGGAGTATGACAAAATGGGGGAAAGGATGGATATCATATTAATATACATCACAATATTTATTTTCCTCATTAAGATAATCATAGGTCATATAAGATCTCAAGTCACAATAGATTGGTTGGCCAGATTCATGTTATTAAGTGAAGAAAGAGAGAAGAGTTAAGTCACAGGGAGGTTTAATATAGAATCTAATCTAAAAGCCATAGAAATAAAGAAAAATGGAGGTGCTGGAACAATTTAGAGTCTCACATTATGGAACTGAGTAAAAAATTCACTTCCTGACATTAAAATGTTCATGCCTAAATATATTTAATCTGCTGATTATGGGTCGAGTAATATATCTACATAAAGGTATATTGAATGGAGTTTCAAGGCATGACTCTCTCAAGACCTATTAATACATGACCAAAAGAGTATGTACTAATAAGGTTATGTTTAACTAGCAATGAGATAACGAATCTGATGAAGGGAGGACTTCATTAGTAGTTGCAAAATCCCAAATCTCAGTCCTCATTAAGCTGGAGTCATAGATTAATGAATATATAGGTTTTAGTATTTTCTGTCTGAGATCACAATAATCAGGTGTTATTAAAGGAAGTTGGTGCTAGGTAGAAGGGGAAATTGGTGACTCAAAGAACTAGAAGGAATAGCTTTCAATCTTTTCAAGTATAACAAAGGGAATTTTTTATTTCTGCCTATGGGCTTCACAACTTTTGTTATGATTTATTTGCCTATCATCTCATAATTAATTTACTTGCTTTAGTTTTTACTCAAAGTTGTCATATGTTTCCTGTCTACCATTAGTCAGACATTAGTGACTATCAATGGTCATTATTATGCAGTTATACCCAAAATGTACCTCATTACTACTCTAATTCTATTTCTCATTTTAATAAATTATATGATTTCTTTTTCAGATCTAAAACTCAGATATGTACAACATGGAACCATAAGGGTTTAGGCTTAGAGCTAGAAGAGACATTAGGGATTATCTTAATTTAACCTCCTCATTTTATAGCAAAGAATACTAAAACCCAGAGAAGCTAAATCAGTTCCCCAAAGTCTCAAAGGTAGTAATAGAAGTATTTCAAATTTAAATGTATATGGAGGTGACATGATACAGGGGGAATAAGACTAATTCTGGAAGCAGAAGATTTACGTCTGATCCTTATTACTTGGGTGTCCTCAAGCAACTTGGGCCTCAGTTTCTTCATCTATACAAGAACAGATTCAGACTAGATTATCTCTGATAGCCCCTCTATCTCTAGATCTATGATCCCATATATTGCTTTTAAATTTGGAAAGCATTTCATATACATTATAAACCCTATGAGGTAGGTGCTTCTATTATTCCCTTTTCATAGATAAAGCCCCAGGGATAAGAGAGATTAAGTGATTTAGCCAGGATCACATAGTTAATAAGTGTCTGAGATGCATTTCAATCCTATGTCTTCCTGATTCTAAGTCCTATATTAACTCTATGCTACTTTCCTAAAACAAAATAGCTTCTTGGTAAGTTGCAAAGACAGGATAGAAATCCAGGTCTTTTGATTACAAATCAAGTATGCTTTCCACTGTGTTGTCCTGATTTCCTTAAGTGGAATTGATAAATGAAGGAAAATAAATCTCTATAAATAGTTGATCATTGATCTGTTAACTGAAAGAAGCAAAAATAGAGTCAAGTTAATCATTAAAAGGTGTCACATACTCAGAAAAAGAAGTTATTTGATGGTATTTGAATAGAAAATTTGCCAACAGCAAAAGAATTCCCAGCAGTTCAGACTAATAATCAGGAAGACCAGTTAAAACATTGAAAAAGATTAAATTATAGGATACTTTTAAGTATAGCTTTATTATTATTATTATTTATTCCTTAGTCCAAAAATGACTAAGGAACTAACAAATTTAACTTGACCAAAGAAACTGTGTTGGCAAGGTTCATAGGAACCCATTTTAGGACAGAGAAGGAGACAGGAAGACCAAACTTTGCTGGAAGACCAATTCCCAACTTGCCTCCCCCTGCTTCCCTACCTTAGCCCAATATCTCAAAAAGCATGTTTCTGAGGAGGGAGTTCAGAACTGGCTAGGCCATTTGAAGGATGGATTGATATTTTTCATAGGCTCAACTGTGGGAAATAGATTGACAATGGATGTCTGGGTTCAGTCAAAATGTAAGGCTTATATATGGCTTCATGCAAATGCCTAATCAAATGGGAAGATTTAATCAGAGTTCAAGGGGGATTCCAGAGCCTGTACTTCAAAGATTCAAAAAGAGCTCAAGGGGGTTCACAGAGCCTGCACCTCATCATTTGTATAATCTAAGGGCAGTGGGACCTTGTCATTCACCATACCTCTGTACTCTCAGGATTGCTAGGCTTTGCCATCTTCCCAGAACTTGAGCTTTCTTTTATTTGTTGTCTTCCTCCAGCACCTAGCTCTGTGACTAGTCCACACTTTAATAAATGTTGTCTTTTCAGATTCTCACTTTGAGATAACACCCATTCAGTGAATAGGCCTCTTTAAGTAGTTACTCTAGGGATGGCAGTTACTCAAAAGAATCCCTCTCCATCACTTCCCCTCCTTACTTTTGGATTAATTTTTTTTATTAAAGGGGCCAGCCCTCAAGTAACTACTTAAAAAGGCCTATTCACTGAATGTCCATTATCTCATGCAATGTGAGAACCTGAAAAGGCCTTAGCTTAAAGGGACCAGGGTCTCTCATTGCATACTAGATCATCTACAGTCAGGTGATGAGTATATGGCCACTGGATCTAGATGAATATAGAGCAGAAAATGAGACTAGTGACTTGCACAGCCCTCCCTCACTCAAATCAAAGTCAACTAAAAGTCATGTCATCATCTCCCTGATGTCATGGTACTCTTAGAAAATGAAGGACAAACACAACACAATAAATGTTGATTGATTGTGATGGCTTTAGGAGTGACCATTTCTATTTTTTCTATTTTTATCCCTAGAACAAAACAGTGTTTGGTAGATAATAAGCATTTAATAAAAGCTTTTTAATTGATTTAATTAATACATTCTGATGCTAAAAAAGTTATTCTATCTTGTGCTAAACATTCTCTTTACTTGTGTACATGATAAATTAATTGTGCTAGCTTGTTTAAAAGTATTGTCTAAGAGGGGGGCAGAGCCAAGAGGGCAGAGCAGACGCAGGAAATTCCATGACCTCCCCCCACAACCACCTCAAATATCTATAAAATATGACTCTAAACAAACCTTAGAGCTACAGAACCCACAAAGAGACAGAGAGAAACAAATCTCCCCCTGAAGACAGTCTGGCAAGCCAACAGAAAGGGTTCATTGCAGCAAGCTCGGAACCCAGTACAATCCTGCATAAGCCACTCAGTTTTGGTCCCAGGGAGGCAGTGGTGGCCAGAGCAGACTCCAGGAGAGTGGACCAATAGCAGCTGTAATGGTTTCCAGATTTTCCAACCCATAAACACCAAAAAGAAAGTAAAAGATAAGTCATAACTCTGTTGGAAAGGAAGGGGCATCATCAGGCCCCTGCCCCAGGGGCAACAGGTGACAGAGGCAGGGTGGCTGCAGTGGCTGCCACATGGCTACCACAGGAGCTCCTGGCCTACAGATCATAGGGGGACCAAGAGACGATTCTAGAGGTACTCACTCTTGCTTTGTCCTGCTTGGATCTGGGTCATTTTCTTAGGCAGTGGTCCTGGGGTGAGAAACACCAGTTTGCCAGTGTGGTATCTGTAGAGAGGGTGCTCTCCTCAGGCCTCTGAAAACATTTTCAAAAACCCTAGAGATTTGGGACAAAGCTCTCCTCTCTGGAAGCAGAGCTCTATCATGGCAAAAAGCTCAAAAGTCAAATAATTTGCTGGCAACATGATCAAGCAGAGGAAGCAAAGCGAGCAGAGCAATCAAACCTCAGATTCCATTTTGGGGGACAAAAAGGATCAAAGCATGAAATAGGAGAAAGACAACACAGTCAGAACTCCTACATCAAAAGCTTCTAAGAAAAATAGGAACTGATTACAGGTCATGGAGGGGCTCAAGAAGGATTTTGAATATCAAGTAAGAGAAGTAGAGGAAAAATTGGGAAGAGAAATAAGAATGATGCCAAGAAAATCATGAAAAGAGAGTCAACAACCTGACTAAAAAATAATACCTAAAAAAATATACTAACTCAAATGGCAAAAGAGGCCAAAAAGCCCACGAGGAAAAGAATGCCTTTAAAAACTCAGCTTGCCAGACAGAAAAGGAATTTCAAAAACTCACTGAAGAGAATAATTCCTTCAAAATTAGTTTGGAGCAAATGGAAGCTAATGACTTTATGAGAAACCAAGATACTATAAAACAGATCCAAACAAAAGAAAAAATAGAAGGCAATGTGAAATATCTCATTGGAAAAACCACTGACCTGGAAAATAGATACAGGAAAGATAATTTTAAAATTATTGGCTACCTGAAAGCCATGATCAAAAAAAAAAAGAACCTAGAAATTTTCCTTCAAAAAATTCTCAAGGAAAATTGCCTTAATATTTTAGGACCAGAGGGCAAAATAGAAACTGAAAGAATTCATTAATCACCTCTTGAAAAAGATTCCCAAAAGAAAACTCCTAGGAATATTATAGCCAAATTCCAGAGTTCCCAGGTCAAGGAGAAAATATTACAAGCACCCAGGAAGAAACAATTTGAGGACTGTGGAAATGCAATCAGGATAACACAAGACCTAGCAGCTTCTACATTAAGGTATCAAAGGGCTTGGAATATAACATTATGGAGGTCAAAGGGGCTAGTATGAAAACTAAGAATCACCTGCCCAGCAAAACTGAGTATAATGCTTCAGGGGAAAATATGGTCATTCAATGAAATAGAGAACGTTCAAACATTCTTGATGAAAAAACCAGAACTGAAAGAAAATTGGACTTTCAAATACAAAAAGCAAGGGAAGGTAAACAGGGGGAAAAAATCATAAGGAACTTTTTAAAGTTGAATTAGTTATATTCCTATATGGAAAAATGATAATTGTAACTCATGAGATTTTTCTCAGTATGAGGACAGTTGAAGGGAACATATATACATATGTATGTGTGTATGTATATATACACATACATACATACACATACATATACATACATACATATACATATATTTATATATAGGAAGGTAGAGGTGTATATAAATATATATGTGAGGGTGTGCATATGTATGTACATGGATACATAGACAGAGGGCACAGGACGAGTTGAATATGAAGGGATAATATCTAAAAAATTAAATTAAGAGGTGAGAAAAGAATATATTGGGAGAATGAGAAAGGGAGAGATAGATTAGGGTAAATTATCTCATATAAAAGAGGCAAGAGACAACTGTTACAATGGAGGGGAAGAGCAGGAAGGTAAAAGGGAATGGAACAACTTTACTCCCATTGAATTTGGCTTAAGGAGGGACTAACATACATAATCAACTGGGTATCTTACCCTACAGGATAATAGGGGAGAAGGGGATAAGAATGGGGATGATAGAAGGGAGGGCAGATTCAGGGAGAGGGTAGTTATAAGCAAACACTTTTGAAAAGGGACAGAGTCAAAGGAGAAAATAGAATCAGTGAGGGGCAGGATAGGATGGAGGGAAATATAGTTAGTCTTTCACAATATACCTACTATGGAAATGTTTTGTGTAACTACACATGTACAACCTATATTCAATTGCTTATTTTCCCAGTGGGGGTGGGTGAGGAGGGAAGAAGGGAAAAAATCTGGAACTCAAAGTTTTAAAAACAAATGTTTAAAAAAATTGTTTCTCACATGCAACTGGGAAATAAGATACATAGACACTGGAGTATAGAAATCCATCTTGCCCTACTAGAAAGCTAGGGGCGGGGGGATAGGGGAGGATATAAGAGAGAACAAATTAGGGGAAGGAATATCCAGTGGGCTTGATATTTTGGGGTGGAAAGACAGGAATAAAAAATTGTCACTCAAAATTTTGTGGAAATGAATGTTGAAAACTAAAATTAAATAAATTTAGAGGAAAAAAAAAAGAAAGTCGAACAGGGTGATAGAGATCATCATCATCTACCTCCTAGTAGCTCCCTATTTTAACTAATGATTATTAATAATTTGGCTCAAGGATCTTTTGTTCCTAGTTCTGCTGATGGAAGTACTTTATACAACCTCTGAATCAGAACCTTGGAGGAAAATCCCAGTTATCCTACCCTAGTTACAACTTTGCTTTCCATTATATCATTTTGCCTTATCTGTAAAAAATAAAACAGATGCAATTCCACT
The DNA here is from genome assembly GCA_011680675.1 of Gymnobelideus leadbeateri. Taxonomy (NCBI): domain Eukaryota; kingdom Metazoa; phylum Chordata; class Mammalia; order Diprotodontia; family Petauridae; genus Gymnobelideus; species Gymnobelideus leadbeateri. The sequence continues at coordinate 174,865 of WOXC01010422.1, read as the reverse complement.
AGAATATGTAGTTTCCTTTACTAGATATAGATATGTTCTGCAAGAGAAAATAAAGAAAAGGAGGTGGTATGAAATAGTAGGTAGAAAATTGGCTGTGTGGACAGAAAAGAATGGTTTCAAGGCCTACATCTGACAAAGACCAGCTATGTGACCCCGGGCAAGCTATTTAATTTCTCATAGCCTGAGATGATTTTCTAAGATACAACTGCAAGAAGCATTACCCCTGATTTGTGTTAGTATGGGGAGTTTTCTTGACTGGTAGCTGCCTATATTGATGAAATCATATGCTTAGATAAAAAAGAAGGAAGAAAAAGAAAATAACATTTTGTGATACAAAAAATACTTCTACTTTTTTCCCCCTGAGAAATAAGGATGTTCTGGTTATCTGGATCCCCTGGTGATTTGAGATTAAATCAAATCCATTCATGGATGAAAATTGTAAAGGGGATCATCCTAAAAAATTATTTCAGTTAAACACAATGTTTCCTGGAAAATTTCTCAGTTCAGTATGTTTAGAAACCCAGCATTTGCAATGGCAATATTATTTCTAATGACTGTAAGTATAATGAACCAAGATGGAGAGGATAAATAAAATAAAATAAGTGTATTTGCTCTTAACTTTACATAATATGAAAGATGAAAAGTTCAAGAATCAATGAGGAGCAATGGATATTTCTAAAATAAGCTGTACAATGGAAGGTCTAAATGTGATTCTAAAGATTAAATAGGGCACCTAAAAATGCTACTCAAGATCAGCATTAATGTTTCACATTCTAATTTTATGCTTTTTGATGCCTATAATTCACATTAGTAAACCCTTTAACACTGAATTCTAATGATATATTTTTTTATTTTTTTCCTTTGAAGGCTTTAGACAATAAAATACAGGTTTTTAGAATAGCTATATTTGATTGCTCATAGGTCTTGCTTATCTAATCTCTTCCACTTATCTACTTTTCTATTTTTAAGCAATAAGTTTTTGACAATTATTGTTTTATAATATAGTTTGAGATCTAGTGATGCTATCTATGTGTATCTCCCTTAGTTCCTGCTTTTTGTCAATACTTCCTCTAAGATTCTGTACCTTTTTGCCATGCATGGTGATATATATCTATAACTTCAGCTACCTTGGAGACTGGAAGATTTCTTGAACTCAGGAGTTCTGAACTACATTGGGTTAAGCCAAATAGGTGTCCCCAAAAAGTCTGGCACAATTAGGTGAGCCTCAGGAACAGAAGCATACCACTTTTCTTAAGAGGATACAAACCATATCAGGGCAGAAACAGAGCAAGTCAAATTTTATGGACCAATCAGTAGGCTTTTAGCTGAGACTCAGATCCATCTAGGTGCCAGTTGGTTAAAGGATTCACTTATGACAAGATATTGTATGTAGAAGAAAAACAACTGACTTCTAAACTGTATTTAAAATTAGTAGGTATAAAACTGAGCATTGAACTAAATCTATAAAGTCTAGTCAGTCTGGCTCTTTCCAAGTAGAAGATAGTGTTTGCTTTTTCTAGTCCATCAGACTATTTATGAAGGATGATTAGAACCTAAAGGGACCTTAGTAGCCCTCTTTTCTAAGTCCTATATATTGCAGATAAGGAATTGAAGCAAAAAGAGGTTCAGGAACTTGCCCATTGACCTGTCCTTTCAATTTCTGAATCTTGTTCTACCTTCAAGACGTGTGATTCAGATTAAGATTTGCCTCAGATCTATTATCAATCATCATCATTAGTTGCAGGAGCAGTAACAGTAGTAGTCATGGTAGTGTTCACTCTCACTCAATCAATTAACTGACAAGTATTTATTAAGTATATGTTATAGATCACATATTATGACTATAAAAAATAACCCTTGTCCTTCAAGGAACTTATATTCTTTCTTCAAGTAAATGCTTACACATAGTCAAATAGAAACAAGAAATTTTCATGGAGTTATATGGGAAGAGTGAGTAACTGATAGAATTAGAAAAGCCCTCAAGTAAAACTTAGGGCTGGAGATGAGGTTTGAAGAAGGTTCAGAATTCAAGGGTGTAAAGATGAATAGGGAGTACATTCTAATCATGGGAGATGGAACATTTCATTAGCAAACAGGGAAGTTTGGATGCACAATAAAGATCGTAAAAGAGAATTTTACATAATAATGCGGGATGAGAGGATTGTGATGGATTATAATACCAACAAATGAGTTTGCATTTGATCCTAAGGGCAATATGGAGTCACTGGAGGTTCTTGGTCATGTGACATACATGTTAGAACTGTGCTTTGTGGGTATCAATTTGACAACTATGTGGAGAATGGATTGCCCAAGAGACTATAGGCAGGAAAAATAACTGGAAGGTTATAATAATAATCCAGATAAGAAGTGTTACCAAGCCTAACTAGGGAGGTAGCTATATGAATGGAGAGAAGATGGGATATAATCAATAAGACTTGGCAATGTGTGGGATGAGGGAGAGTAAATAGTTGAGAATGACTCAGATACTGAAAACCTAGGTGATTTGAAAGATGGTATGACCCTTGTCAGAAATAGGAAAGTTAGAAAAAAGAAATAGATTTGAGGGGAAACAGAATGAGTTATGTTTGGCAAGTTAAATTTAAGATGTTTATATGATATTCAATTCAAAATGTCCAATGGGCACCTTGGTGGTACAAGACTTGTGTTTGGTTTGTCCTTCATTCTTGAAGCATATCATGACATCAGAATGATGATGCCATCATGATACTATGATGCCAATGATGATACCATGACTTGCAATTGAATTGGATTTGAGGGAGGGAGGCTTATGCAAAGTCACCAATCTAATTTTCTCCTCCAGAGCCACCCGGGTCCAGAGTCCAGATAGAGATCAGGAAATTGAATATTTCAATTGAATATTGAATATTTCCCAGAATGCAATGGGAGACCTCCACCTTTTGAAGAGTAAAGTCTTTCCCATTTCTTGCTTAGACTGAGGCAATGTCCATTCAGTGTTTAAAAAGTGAATCAAGGGATGGCCCCTTTAATTAAAAAAAAATCAAACTGGGAGGGGAAGACTCTCAGAGTTGCTTGCTGAAAGAGAGCATTCACTCTGAGCTATCAAGGCTAGAGTAGTTAAGGAGATAGACTAGCCCTGTATAGATAGATCTGAGAGACTTCTATGTAGAGGTGATAACTAAAACCAAAGGGGCTAATGAGATCCCTGAAAGAAAGTATATTAAGAAGAGAGAAAATAAAAGAGGGCTCAGCACTGTGCCTTGATTTCCACAATTAGGGAGCAGGATATAGTTAATGATCCATCAAAGGAGATTAAAAATCAATAACTAGAAAGGAATAGTTCAACATGTAGAAAAAGAAACCAGAGCAATGTCATGAAATCCCAGGGAGGAGAAACTACCCAGTGGTTAACAACTACAAGTGTTGCAGAGGGATAAGGTCTGAGAAAAGGTCATGAGATTTGTCAATTAAGAGAGAGCTGGTAATTTTGAGAGAGAAGTTTTAGTTAAGTGGCATTGTTATGAAACAGATTGCAAAAATATAGTTGCAGGTATATAGAAACAGATCACAAAGGTGAATTAGAGGAGATTGAAAAAAAAATAGAGGAAACAAGTACAAAAAACCAGAGAGGCAGCTAGGTGGCCCAGTAAAATGGAGATAATATTAGCCTTTACTTCCCAGGATTTGTTATGAGAAAAAATGAGATATTTATAAAGTACTTAGCACAGGCATATAGTATGCACTTAATAAATGCTTGTTTCATTTCTTCCTATTTCTAGGAATTTGCCTATAAAATTGAGAAAAGATATAGAATAAGTTGAGTGGATGGTACAGTAGAGATGAGTTTAAGAATGGGGAACCTATCAGATTGTGTCTTTCCTTTCCTTGTCAGAAAAGGAAAATGAAAAACGTTGAAGGGAATGTGGGACAATTAGGAAACTAATGAACTGTTGGTGGAATTGTGAACTGATCCAACAATTTGGAAAGCAACTCAGAAATATGTTCAAAGGCTATAAAACTGTACATACCCTTTGATCCAGAAATACCATTACTAGGTCTGTAACCCAAAGAGATTTAAAGAAAAAGGGAGAGGAACCTATTTGTACAAAGGGTATTTATAGCACCTCTTTTTGTTGTGGCTAAGAATTGGAAATTGAGAGGATGCCCATCAATTGGGGAATGGTTAAACAAGCTATGGAGTATGATTATGGTGGAATAATATTTTGCTATAAGAAATAATGAGTGGGATGATTTCAGAAAAACCTGGACTTATGTGAACTGATGCAAAGTGAAGTAAGCAGAAACAGAACAACATTGTACATAGTAACAGCAATACTGAATGATGAACGACTGTGAATGCCTTAGATCTTCTCAGAAATACAATGATCTAACACAATCTTTGTGGTTACAAATGTTTTTTTTTTTATTCAAATGCTTTAACTTTTGGTTTACATCATTCATTACCACCAGATTTTGAGTTACAATTTTTCCCCATTATTCCCTACACCACCCAAGAATAGCAGTAATACAGGATATCCCCTCATCCAATCTGCTCTCTCCCATATCTTCTCCATACAACCTTTAACTTATCCAATAGGGCAAGGTGAATCTCTGTACCCCAATGCCTGTATATTTTATTTCCCAATTATATGTAAAATAGTATTAAAAATAGTACTTATAGATTTTTAAACATTTGATTTTAAAACTTCGAATTCCAGATTCAGTCCTTTCCTCCCTTGTCACCCACCCTTACTGGGAAGATAAGCAATTCAGTATATGTTGTACATGGGTAGCTATATAAAACATTATCATACTAGATATATTGCAAAAGACTGACTATATTTCCCTCCATCCTATTCCACCTCCCACTTGGTCTATTCCCTACTTTTATCCTGTACCTTTTCAAAAGTGAGTACTTCCAAATTCCCTCCCTCCCAGCCTGCACTCCCTTCCATCATCCCCCCTCTCATCCCCTTGCCCCCTACTCTCCTGTAGGGTGAGATACCCTATTTAGTATGTATGTTATTCTCTCCCTAATCCAGATTCAATGAGAATAAGGTTTTGCCTTTTTGCCTTCCTCTTCTTTCCCTCCCTTGTAACCATTTTCCCTTGCCTCTTCTATATGAGATAGTTTACGCCATTCTGTCTCTCCCCATCTCCTCTCATGATATTCCTCTCTCACCTCTTAATTTCACCTTTTAAGTATCATCCCTTCCTATTAAATTCGACCTGTGCCCTCTATCTATGTATGCATGTAAACATATATACACACATACACATATATATTAATATACCCATATAACGTTTTTCATACTGAGAAAAGTTTCATCAGTTACAATTATCATTTTTCCAGGAATGTAAATAGTTCAACTTTGATAAGTTCATGATGATTTCTTTTCCCCGTTTACCTTCTCAAGCATCTCTTGCTTCTTGTATCTGAATGGTAAGTTTTCTATTCAACTCTGGATTTTTCATCAAGAATGCTTGAAATTCCTCTGTTCCACTGAATGACCACATTTTCCCCTGAAACATGATATGCAGTTTTGCTGGGTAGGTGACTCTTGGTTTAATCACAGCTCTTTTGCCCTCCAGAATATCATATTCCAAGCCATTTGGTCCCTCAGTGTAGAAGCTTCCAGATCATGCCTATCCTGATTGTGTTTCCACAATATTCAAATTGTTTCTTCCTGGATGCTTGTAATATTTTCTGCTTGATCTAGGACTTTTCTTTTTGGGATCTTGTTCAGGAGGTGATCTGTGGATTCTTTCCAAATGCTTTATTAACTTCTGGTTTACATCATTCATTTCAGTCAAATTTTGAGTTACAAATGTTTTCCCCATTTTTCCGCTACCCACCACCCCAGAATAACAGTCATACAGGATATCCCCTCAACCAATCTGCTCTCTCGTATTTCTTTTCCCATACACCCTTCAACTTTTTCCAGTAGGGCGAGGTGAATCCCTGTGCCCCATTGCCTGCACATCTTATCTCCCAATTATATGCAAAATAGTATTAATCTTAGTACTTATATGTTTTTGTAAAAAAATTGATTTTAAAAGGAAAATAAGCAACTCAGTATATGCTGTACATGTATAACTATGCAAAACATTACCATAGTAGATATATTGTAAAATACTGACTACATTTCCCTCCCTCCCATCCCACGTTCCACCTTATCCACTCCCCACTTTGATCCTGTCCCTTTTCAAAAGTGGATGCTTCCAACTTCCCTCCCCCGCAGCCTGCCCTCCCCTCCACCACCTTCCCCCAATCCCTTCCCCCTAATGCTCCTGTATTGTGGGACATCCTATTTAGTATGTATGTCATTCTCTCCCTGGTCCAAATTCAATGAGAATAAGTTTTTGACTTTTTGCTTTCCTGTTCCTCCCCCCCCCCTGCAACCGCCTTCCCCTGCCTCCTCTACAGGAGACAATTCACCCCATTGTCTCTCCCCATTCCCCCTCACCACATTACTCTCTCACCTCTTAACCTCACCTTTTAAGTATCATCCCTTCCTATTAAATTCGACCTGTGCCTTCTATCTATGTATACCTAAAAACATATATACACACATTCACATATGTATTCATATGCCCATATACCCTTCTTCAACTGTTTTCATACTGAGAAAAGTTTCATCAGTTACAGTTATTGTTTTTCCCTTTGATAATAATTCAACTTTGATAAATTCATAGTGATTTCTTTTCCCTGTTTACGTTCTCAAGCATCTCTTGCTTCTTGTATCTGAATGTCAAATTTTCTATTCAACTATGCTTTTTTCCTCAAGAATACTTGAAAGTCCTCTATTACACTGAATGACCAAATTTTCCCCTGAAACATGATACTCAGTTTTGCTGGGTTGGTGATTCTTGGTTTTAATCCCATCTCCTTTGCCCTCCAGAATATCATATTCCCTGCCCTTCAATCACTCAGTGTAGAAGCTCCCAGATCCTGTGTTATCCTGACTGTGTTTCCACAATATTGAAATTGTTTCTTCCTGGCTGCTTGTAATATTCTCTCTTTGATCTGGGAATTCTGGAACCTGGCTACAATATTCCTAGGAGTTTTCTTTTTGGGATCTTTTTCAGGAGGTGGTTGGTGGATTCTTTCAACCTCTATTTCCCCCTCTGGGTCTAAAACATCAGGACAATTTTCCTGGAGAATTTTTTGAAGGATGGTTTCTAGATTCTTTCTTTGTTCATGGTTTTCAGGTAGTCCAATAATTTTTAGATTGTCTCTCCTGGACCTATTTTCCAGGTCAGTGGTTTTTCCCATGAGATATTTCACATCACCTTCTATTCCTTCATTTGTTTAGATCTTCTTAATAGCATCTTGATTTCTCATGAAGTCACTAGCTTCCATTTGCTCCAGTCTAATTCTGAAAGAATGATTCTCCTCAATGAGCTTTTGAGATCCTTTTTCCATATGGCAAATTCGGCTTTTTAAGGCATTCTTCCCCTCATTGCCTTTTTGGGCCTCTTTAGCCATTTGAGTTAGTCTAGTTTTTAAGGTGTTATTTTCCTCAGTCAGGCTGTTGACTCTCATTTCATACTTTTCTTGCATCTTTCTCATTTCTCTTCCCAATTTTTCCTCCACTTCTCTTATCTTCTTCTTAAGGTCCTCTGTGGCCTGTAGCCAGCTTGTATTTTCATTTGGGGCTTTTGGTGCAGGAGTTCTGACCTCACAATCCTCCTGTTTCATGCTTTGATCCACTTTGACCCCAAAATAGGAGTCTAATGTTGCATTTTTCTGTTTATTTTGTTTCCTTTGCCTAGGCATGTTGCCACTCAATTACTTGACTTTTGGGCTTGTTGCCACAGTAGGACTCTGCCACCAGCCAGAGGAACTTCCATCCCAAACGTTGGGGTTTTCCCAACTTCCAGAGGTATTAGTTGGGTGGCCTCTGTGAATCCTCCACACACTCTGGCAAGTTGGTCACACACCCCAATACCTCCACCCCAGACCACAATTCAGATCCAAGAAGGGTAAAGCAAGAGTGCTTACCCCCCAGACTGATCACCTGATCCCCCTACTGTCTGCAGGCCATGAACTGAAGCTGCAACATGGTGCTGGCTAAATGCTGTTCCTCAGTGGCTTCTCACCCTGGGGGCAGGAGGTCGACATGTTCTCCCACCTAGTAGGTCCCAAAGTCCAAACTGCACTGACCTCTCACTTTGTCCTTGGCATCTATGTGTTGATAATTCTGGAAATGCCACAGCTCCTGGTGTTCTGAAGTCCTTCCAGCCAGCTGCTTTTCAGGCCACCCTAGGGCTAAAACTCCAACTCATGTGAGGCTAGGCTCGGCACCCAGAGTGCTGCACTGGCCTCTCCTTGACGGCCTGCCAGGCTGTCCTCAGCAAGAGGTTAGCTTCTCTGTGTCATATTTTGGGTTCTGTAGCTCCAAAGTTTGTTCAAATTTATATAAATTGGAAGTGGTGGGAGCTGGAGCTGCATGAAAGTGCTGTTTCTACTCTGCCATCTTGGCTCTGCCCCCGATCTGTGGTGAGAAATGTTATTTCAGAGAAAGAACTGATGGAGTCTGAAGACAGACTATTTTCTACTTTTCTACTTTTTTTTCTTCCATCTCTAATATGAAGATATGGTTTACATGATTGCACATGTATAATTTATATAAGATTCCTTAATGTTTCAGGGAGGAGGGAGGGGAGAGAGGGAAGAAGGAAGAGAATTTGAAATTTTATAAAATATTTAAAGCAAATGTCAAAAGTTATTGGGGTTTTCTTTCATTTAGTTGGGGGGAATAAAGTATTATTTGATAAAAGGAGCAGCAAAAAGTAAATGGGTGTGGAGGAAACTGGGATGTTTGGAGGCAGCAAGTATGAGGCAAGACTTGACCATATGTCTTCTTTGGAAAAAAATTTTCTATCCATTATACCATACTGCTTCTCCTATAGCTCCAAATATCTATAAACAAACATATAAAGTATAGATAACAAATAAAATTTATAATATAAATAGTTTGCACTTATATAGCGCTTTAAGGTTTACAAAGCACTTTGTATACATTTTCTCATTTGATCCTCAAAACTAAACTGTATAATATCATCCTCTAGATGATCTCTCATTTATCAATGTCTTTCTTAAACTGTGATACTGTATCAACAATGCACTATTCACAATGCCTATGGTAACTATAAATATGCTGATATGGTTATTAATCACAAAATATATCAGGCTCTCTACATGGGGGACAAAGCTAGAACATTTATTCAAATACCAGAAAACTGAGTCCCAAAACCAGAAAGTCAAAGCCATCACAGAAGCCATAGAGTTGGTGCACATAGTTAATGTAGTAAACATCCACATTCTCAAGCCTTCAAAACAGAACAGGTTACCTCAGGCATAAGTCCACTTCTCCTCACTCATGGTAACTGCTCATTGTCCATGCAGATCACTCCCAGCAGCTCTGGCCTGCTGCACTTCCTGTCCCTGGCAGTCCTCAGCAAGATTCCATAGCAAAAAATCTGGCTGGCTCAAAAAAAAAAAAAAAAAAGGGTTTGCGCTGCTGCTGCTGCTGCTGCTGCTGCCACCACATTTTTAGTCACCTCACACACTCTAGCGTGGCTCCAGCTTCCTCTTGCCCCACCCCTTCCTGCTACTTCAGCAAGTTCAAGGGCCAGGGAAGATCTTCAGATCCCATAACCATTGCATTCAGCCCCAAGATCTTTCATGTCCCTTACTTGGCAAAAATACATTAACAATACATTTCATTACATAGATTAATAGGAATTTTAGGAATAACTGATGTCAACAGAATTTTACAACAATATAACAAGTATAGCACACAATTGTAGGGACAAGGTAAGGCCCTCTGTGAGGAATAAGATTATACAAACCAAGGCCCCAACTCAATATGACCTATTACCCTGAATTGTTTGGGAACAGGGATCCTGAGAACTTGAGGGCTGCTCCTCTCCTGGGACGCTGGCTAGGTCCTTGAGAAGAGATATGATAATTGCCCAACTCCTGGAAGTAGCCACTACAAGGAAACATCACTCTCGGGGAGGGGGAGGGGGGACTTGGAGGGATTGGACTCTGTCCCAGGCCTCACATCAGATACAATGCTTGCTAAAAACACCTGGCAGTATGCCTTATTTGTTCTCAGCACTACTTAAACTGTAAGATTCAGACCCCAAATTGGAATCTCATCCATGGAGAGGATGCTCTGCCTGGGACCGTCCATGCAGAAACCTGATGGCTATACCGGGATTTCCCAGCTTGTGTGGTCAGTTGTTGGTACTTCCCCGCTTCCCCATAACAGTGATATTTGTAAATATATATATATATATACACATATATACATATATACATATATATATATCCACTATTAATCATAGTTGCTCTTATTCTGCTATCTTTAAGCCTCTTATTCTATTATCTCTGGTTTCTTTCTCACTTGCCTATATATATATATTCTGAATAAATATTCTAAAGAAATTGCCTTGGGTCTTTCTTGGAGTGCCAAGCATTGCATTTAGGCAAATTCTGAACCTCCTTAATTGGACAACAATAAACACAGAAAACAATATTTTAAGGTGGGGCTTGGGCACAAGCTCCCCATCATTCCCCCCTGAACAAATGGGGTCCCAAAATCTTGGTGTAAGAGGCAAAGGTCTCTTTTTCCATGGCTACTTGCTACTGAAATTGGACATAGAATTGTCCTTGTCCCAAGGGGTCCCACTTGAAAGGTGAGGTCTTTAGCCAGCATTTGAAATGTGCCTGATGCCAGGTTCAAGGGTGACATGTCACAGTTGCGGACAGGGGGTTACATCCAGCTTAAGCTATCAGGCATCTACAGGTGGAGGGTACCAAGCCTACAGAAACAAATCTATCAAACAAGGTGAACAGACAAAAAGCCAAGAAGAAGCAAAGAGATAATAACCAGAAACAAGGTTGATATAGGGTCAGTAATGCTACTGGAGTCCATGAGCCCACTATTGTAGCCTCACTCATGGTAGAATATATGAGTTAAGGGTACAATTTTGTAATCATCTTCTCTGGAATAAACAATAGTTATAGTGTTATCCCTCCAATGTGCTATAATCTCTGCAGCCTTTGGAACACCATCTGGTTTCTATTTTACCCATAACTTTAGCTCCCAATTTTATGCTATCAGTAGAACCAAATCTTTCAGTTCCTCTGATAGTTATCTTGGAAGGAGGGTCAGTTTTTACAAGTGGTATTGTTTTACAAGGAATGATAATCACTTGAACAATCCTACCATTTTTACAAATTTGTATGGATCCTTCACCTAAATTATGCAATATCACAACAATTTCTCGTTGATAATTAGAATCTATTACTCCAGCCAATACATGTATTCCTTGAGCTGCTAATCATGATTTGGGTAAAATCTGTACAAAGTGATTTTTAGGGATTTCTATGCATATTCCAGTGGAGAGTTTTCTTATTTCTTTTCTGTGCAACCAAAAGTCCTCTAAACAATGTAAATCATATCCGTCCGAACCAGATGTTCCTGGGTATGGTGCTGGGACATCTGGCCTCAAAGTCTAATACTTAATATTTGAAATCTTATGTGTTTGTTGTTTTCTAATTTGCAGATTTGGGCTCATCATTCTGGCTAGAGGTGAACTTCCTCCCAATGGTCTATTATTCAAATTATGTAAAGCCATGAACAAATTATTCTTCCAATGTTGATATGAATTATTGGAACTTAACTTCCTTCACTGTTCTTTCAATAATCCATTTATTCTTTCAATTAACCCTTGTGGATAATATGGAATAGATACAAACACCTAGAATAAAGCAAAAACTTACAGATTAGTTTCCACTGCAGGAGACTATACAGAGGGATAATCACCTTATGCCATATCCCATTATTATTCCCATTTTACAGTTAGGGAAACTGAAACTCAAAAAGTAAATTACTTACAAAAATAATAAGTGTTTAAGGAAGGATCTGAAAGCAGTTTGACTCTATATCCAGCACTCTATTCACTATGCTTTGAGCTCCTAATGGCAGAATGAAACTTAAGGTATCATTAAAACTTGATAGATTGGGAAATATGACAAAATTTAGCCATGCAAAGCACACTTTAAAAAAAAAACAGCCCAGAGGTGTGTGTGAGATGACATTATATATTAATAAAATATACTCATTCTAGGAAATCTAGCAACCAGATGGTTGTAGAAAGTATAGTGGGAGACACTTGTGTGAAATTTAATGAAAGATTGGTATCATGGCCCCTGCTTGTCAGTGATCCTAGCTACCTAGGAGAGAGACAAATAGATCTCTCGAGTTTAGAATTTTGAGATGTAGTGGGCTATGCTGGTCAGGTATCTATAATAAGTTTTATTATTAATATGATGGGCCCCAGGGAGTTGAAGAGTGGAGAGAAGAAAACACCAAGTTGTCTAAGAAAGGGTGAACAGTACAAATTCGGAAATGGATCAGGTCAAAGTTACAAGACTGATTAGTAGTGGGATTGCCTTGTACTTCTAACCTAGGTGACATAAGGAGAGAGAGAGGAAGAGAGAGGGGGAGAAAAAGGAGAGAGAGAGAGAGAGAGAGAGAGAGAGAGAGAGAGAGAGAGAGAGAATGGAAAGGGAGAAGAAAAGGAAAGGAGAGAAAGAAAAAGAAAGGGTGATCCCAGATCAAAAAAAAAAAAGATTGGAGAAGTTTGAGGTATGGAGACTAGACAAATTTTATAATAATATGAATGAGTGATAAGGGTCTGATTTAGAGTAATAGCTACTGAAACAGGAGATGGACAGACATAGCAAATATTGTAGGAGGGACAGTACTTAAGTACCAGTTGAAGGTAGTCAGGGAGAAGAAAATGTAAAAGTTGCCTACATGATTCCAAAGCCTTTGTTATTGGGGAAAAATCACTGCTCTTAATAGAAATTGAAGATTTGAGTGGATAGAAAGAAAGATGTTGGGTGGGGTGGGTAGGAGGCATGAGAAATGATCATTTCAATTACATGTTGAATGTCAAGTCTGGATATCCAAGTAAAGTTGTCTGGTAGCAACTGCAGTCTTTGTAGTTTAAACTGTGCGGCATTTATGTGTGTGCATGAGTACATATGTGTGTGATGATTTAGAAGGTTGTAATGGGGTGAAAATATGGAGCAGAAATGGGTATTTTTTTATAACTTAGATATACCACCAGGATGCATTAAGAGAATCATAACTTCCAGGCATAAAGTGATAATTCCTCTATAGTCTCCTACAATATACATTCACAGTGGTAGATTGTAGAATTTCTAGAACATGTCAACCTCACTACTAAAGTTCACTCTTCCAAAGTATTGAGGGTAATCTTGGTGGGGGGGGGGGCAGAATATACTCCTATTATTTATAGGATAGTTCCTGAGTCACCATTGGTGTGCTTTCCATTGAACAAATCAACCAAGACAAGACAGCACTATTCATTTTTAATTAGAAACATTTACTGAAGAAAAGATAACTAAAACATAACATTCCATCCATAAAATAGAGACATTCTTCCTCACAAATATACACAGCATCAATTATGTGGGGAGCAAAGTGGGCACAAACTTATATAACCATAGCAGGGAGACATGTGTACAATGAAACATATGTACCAAGGGCAACTCACAATTCTGCGATATATGAGTTGATGTCATTTCTCCCTTTGAAAAGTATTTGTACAAAAATTCAGTGATGGGTAAGGCCATTTCTTTTCTAGATGCTCTGCTGATCATGACCTCTCCTCTTTTAACTGTTCTTGGTCAAAGTAGTGTTAAGTTCTTTCAACAAAACAGATACAGTAAGCCTAAGATATGGAGAGCTTTTCCAGGTTTGTTGAGGTTTTCACCTCTCAAGTAGCAGGTGGAAATACAAATTCCAAGGCTTATTCCCAGACTGGACTAAAGGTCTCCTCTGAGTTCCCAGTTCTCAGTTCAGTTCTACTCAATTCCATTCCAGTTCACCCCTTTTCTGAGCCTTAAATTTATCTCTATTCAGCTCAGCTATCAATTGCAAATGGCACTTTTTTTTTCCCCTTCTTCCAATGAACTTTCCCAAGAAAGAAGTAGTAGTGTAAATTTTGAAGACTGTTTCTGCATCTGACAGAGGTCTCTCCTGGTCCTGGCTCTGAAGATTCTTTCTAAAACTAGCTATGATATCTGTTCCGACACATTCATAGGTCTGATCTTGGCCAACCCTACTGTTCCAAAGAAGGATCCCTTGGTGAATTAGCATATCTCTGTTTTCATGCAGCCAAATCACAATTAGGTAATATGCATTTACTCTATAATCATCAAACAATGCTTGATATTAGGGATTCCCACCTAATAGCCTAAAAGTTCTTGCATCAGGTGTATATATATATATATATGCAGATTAGATGTTGGGGAATAGCATACATCAACCATCGTGAATCATAGTATCTTTTATGTTTCTGCCCTTTTCTGAAAATAAAATTAACCAAATCAGAAAGGGATGTCACTTTACAAATATGTCATATAAGCATTACTTGCAAAACCTAGGGATATTTAGCCTCGATAAAGAAAACTCAAAAGGAACATTAGAACTGTTTTCAATTATTTGAAAATCTGTCATTCAGAAAACTGACTAAACTTATTATATTTGGCTCAAGAGGGTAGAAGTTAGCTGCAAGGTGGCAAAATTAGATTTGATGTAAAGAAGAAATTCTTAAACAATTAGTGCTATTTCAAATTAGAATAAGCAGCTTTGGAAAATAGTGAGCTCTCCCACAATGAAACCTTCAAGCATGGGCTAGACTACCTTTTGTCAGGTCTGTCATGGTGAATTTTCCTTTTGTCTATGTGTTGGAATAAATCGCCACTGAAGTACTTTCCAAGTCTCATGTTCTAGGATTCTAGAATTTACTTCAGATCAGATCTTGTAGGCTTGTGGGTCTCAGATAATTTGCAATCATCTGCTATAAATAGTTCCCTCAGAGGTAGCTGTAGCTGGTTAGACCTAAAAAAGAAAAAGTGTAGTGTTGTCTTCTATTGAACATAAAAGGCATGGGAATATAAATCACTTCCCAGTATTGGAAATACTTTGTTTCAACAAAGCAATGGCTTATAAACACTAGGCAGGCCTCAAATATCCCTGCAGGGCAGTTATACATTTCAGATGACCATAAATATTTCTTCTACTAGTAGCACTTTTTTATTATTGCAAAAGCTAATGTAAATCTAAGAAGTTCCATGTGCATTAATGTGTAAAATTACCATCTTCTCTCATTGACTTGCCATTTGAATCATTATTCTAACTATGAGTGTGTTAGTGCAGTTTGAAAACTTAAAGAGAGTAATCAGGGATTTAAATCACTGGTCTTATTACCTATTAACAGAACCCACAAGAAGTAGTTGATTTTAAGGGAATCATAACAGCTGGAAATAAAGATAAGATAGATGGAAACTTATAGAGAAAACCTTTTTTTTTTTTTTTTTTTTTTTTTACTGAGCCTGTATCAGACTAATGGGAAGAATGTCATGCTTTTTAAAAGAAAGTTTTCCTCTTATTTTGAGAAAAATGGGACTGGCCATATGGAACACCATTTCTTTAAGAAACATGATATTTATGGTAAGCATTAAATGTTCCCAAAGCTGCCAAGAAATCCTATATCCATGTGATGGTTTACCGTTGTTTAACAAGGTTTCCCATACCTTAGGTCAAGTTGACTTCAATTACATTGTGGTCATAAGTTTCATGTGCAATGATTGATCATTAAACATTTTATTATTATATTAGAGGAGAATATGCATTTATACATAAAAATGCATTATACATTTAAATATAATATAGTGTCCAGTATAATAAAATGTTTAATAGTCAAGCCTTACACCTCAAAATTAAACCCACAAAATAATTTTATATCTCTTGATATAAATATGTATATTCATATCATTATAGTAATATTTATATATTATATGTTGGACATTCATAAGCGGTAGCATGGTTTGTGGTAGATAGAAAGTTAACCTTGTAGTCAGAAAAACCTCTTTCTTGTGTGACCCTAAGTTATTCATTTAACCTCTCAGTGTTCAGGTAGGTCTCTAAGAATGTAAATTGCACAGAAGGTACCATTATGCATTGGTAAAGGAAATTCTTCAATGGAAGTTCCATATTCTATGAAATCAGAAGTCTTGTCATATGTATATATGTGTGTATACATATATACACATATATAAATATATGTTTTATGATTATATATAAACATTAATGTGTCTATGTATTTATATTTATATACATGTATATGCAGATCTCTATATAAAGAGATAAATGCATATCTCTCTATGGCTATAGATATATTTACATATGTGAGTGTGTAGATAGATGTATGTGTCTCTATAGACATTGATATATAGATATAGATATATTGATATATCTATGGAGAGAAATATTTACAGATATGTGTCTAGAGAAGGTGACACACAGTCACACAAATGTAAACATAAACATACAGGGAGGTTACTTGAGAAAAATAATTTGGATTCTTTGGTAACTTGTTAATGGGAGACTAGAATACTTTTAAAACCCTTCTGTATAGTCTAAATAAACATCTGGGCCACCAAAATATTAGTTTTATGGAGGTCAGCCACAGAATTTACACACTAATCAATGTTCACCTTCAATAAAATTCAAAGAGCATTTATTAAATGTCTATTATATGAAAAATACTACGCAGGGGATATAAAGATGGAAATGGAAATCACCCATGCCCTCACAGAGATTACATTCTATTGGGGAATAAGGAGATTCCATTACACAGATAATTAACCACAATCTTCATGCAAATTAAATGCAGTTGATTGAGGGAGAGAAGAAAACTAATAATTAGGAATACTGGGAAAGTGTTGTCATGACTTCCTAGTTAAAATTATGCTGACTTTTTGCAGGTATATGGATGTTCATGGAAGATTAGTACCTCTTCTATGAAAACTGCTGAGCCCTTTTCAGGTCTCCTTTCCATGTTTGGGGTCTACCTGCCACCCTGTAGCATGCACAAGGCCATACCAAATTAAACTATTTGGGCGTGCTAAACCAGGTTGATGGCAACTGATGGCCTCAAACCTATCAGTGAGTCAGTGGGATGTCTACCTCAAGCATGTGAAAGTGAATACTTCCTCCAATGGAATGGGTAGATGTGAACAATTTGTTCCAATGGATGATGAAAGTGTTGGAAGTAGGCACTGTGGCATGCTGAGAGCTTGGTTAGACATTGAAGATGCAAAAGTCATCTACTGAATCCTGAGCCATCGTCAATCATCTTGACTTATGTCTTGCCACTGGACTTAGATAACTCTGGAAGAGAGAGTGAGTCCCAAAACTTTGAACACTTCTGCTTCATTCAAATACAATTAATGTGTGAGTCAAAAGACATCACCCATACCATTTTACCATTTTTACTACCTCAAAGTCCTGTGACAATGGGCAATTGATGAAACAGCAGGTGCAAATGCACTGGGAACTGTAGTCACAACCCAGCACACAGGTATTCCAGACTAGAGGGTCATATTCTCACTGGACTGAAGCAGCAGTGGGATTCAACAGACTCTTGGGAACCTAAGCAACCTTTTTTTAAGGACCACATTGGTCACCTCCTAGGTAAGAGGAAGGGGCTAGAAAATGTGCTCTAAAAATTGTCTGCTTCCCCTAACCCTGGCCTGATTATCGCAGCAGGCAGGGGTTCTTACCCTGCAGTGAAAACATGCGCATACACAAAAAATGTACAAAAACTTTTGTGAAGATGATTCTACTGTTCATTGGTACATGGAATGTGTGCATGCTCACAGGCAACATGAAATCCAGTAGACCTGAAAGACCAGCAGCTCTTATTGAAAGAGAACTCAGAAAGTATCATATCCAAATAGCAACCCTGAGTTATAGAAGGCCAGCAAATGTAAGCCAGCTTTCTGAAGTTGGAGCTAAATTATGCATTTTTTCTAGAGTGAGCGCCATGAATTTGGTGTAGGCTTCAAAATCAAAACTGTTCTAGTCAACAGACTTGTATACCTCCCCAAAGGAGTGAATAACAGGCTCATAAAAAAATATGATTGCCACTTATAGAAAAGCAGCAAGCCACCTTCATCAATGCATCAAAGCATCAAAGAAGGTGCTATGCTCTATGAGCAAAGCAGAATTACAGTAGCTCAAAAGAAATGCGAAAAACACAAATTTAGAGACACCTCTACACCAAATGTTCATGTGGACTATTTGTGCCCAACCTGTGGTAAAGCCTTCTGAGCTTGCATTGGTCTGATCATCCATAGTTGGACACACTGTACCTTGACACTGACATAGTGATATCATTTTGATCCTCTTTGAGCATAAAGGACAAAAACCAAAGCTGACCTTTTATATGAGGAAGGCTCTAGGTCATTCTTTGAATAGGAATTTTAAGAATAGAAATGAGGAGAGAGAACATCTTTTTTTTTCCTTGTCTTATTTTTACATTTTAACATAAAATGTACTTTATTTAGGCAAGTGACATTTTCACATCTTGAATATTATTTTTTTTAAAGTTTTCCTGCTGGAAAAAAAAGATTGTGACAATTCAATCCAAGTGTTTATTGAATATCTGCTATATGGGTGATAAAGCAGGAGATAGAAAGGAAGTGTATGACAAAGAACCTGACCCAACATTATATAAAATATTCTTGGGGAAACCAAAATGATACACACAAAATCATCAGAGACCATCAGAGGACACAGTATAATCAAGCATCAAAATACACAATACAAACAATAAGTTCTCTGAATCAGAAAAGGAAAAGTTCAGTGCTACCCATGAAGAAGTCTATGTGTAAAGGAAACTAAAGGATGACTTGGGAAAAAATTGACTGAGCACATATTACTTTTCCTAATTCAACAAGCATCTTTCCAAGCAGTAGCTTGGCCATCAGATTTAGGAAGTCTTTCAACTCATTCCTTCTCATCAGCTCAACCTTTCCTAGATGGGAAGGAAAGCCAAGCTACTCAGATTCCTAGTCCAAGACAAAATCTAAATGATTTCAGCACCATATCTGGTGCAGCACCTCAGTCACTACAAGAGTCATCTCCCAGTCTTATCTTCAGATGCCTCCATAATGGAGAAAACAAGCTTCAAATTTCTGGCTCTGTTATCCTGTATTTCTATTCTTCAGCTGCCATAGCCCTCTTGATCTCCACCTCTGGATCAGGAAGGTACTTCCTTATTTAATCTCCAAAGTTTTATGCCTTAGAATTCAGGCCTCTGTATACTGATAGTGGATTTTCTTTCCTCACCCACACCTCTTGCTCCGATCTTTGGAAGTCCCAGTCTTGCCTGAGGTAGGTTCATTTCATGAGTATCATTTAGTTTATCTGAAACATATTCCTAGTTAATTGTTTAAAATACTGCTACCCCTCAGCAAAGCTTGTTTTATTTTTTTCCCACTTATGGCTCAAAGCTAACATGTGGACCTAGACTTATAATGTTTTATAGAAAGTCATGAAGTACCAGTGCCCTCATTCCTAGAGTAGGTCTGCCTTCTACTAGCAGTAAATAACAGCCAGCAGCAGCAGCAGCAGCAGCTCCCCTAGCTCTTTTTGTTTTAAAGTTTGTACCCACAAGCTGGATAATACAGAATGTTACTGTTTTCTCTCTGTGAGGATGTCCCCATGTCTTGCCACATTTGCAAAGCAGAGTTGACTAATTAATCCAGACCAAATAATTGGACACAAATTTCCTATTCTATGATACCTGCTCTTCCCAATTCTCTGAGTTTTTCACTGATTTTTCATTTCTAATAGGCTCACAGATCTAGAACCAGGCTATTTAACACAATCCTTTCATTTTACAGATGAAGAAATTGAAGCTGAGGGAGCTTCATTGACTTGCCCAAGGTCATACATGTGGTACACATCAGAGGTGGAATTTGAACCTGGGTTCTCAGACTTGGCTTCTGAAATCCTATCATTATAGGTCCATAACATCAAAAAAACTTATCAAAAAAAAGTGTAACATACATAACAGCCAATCAAGAATAAGTTACATTTTAAATAAGCATTTTAAAATTTGCAAAGTTTTTCATAAGCATTACCTTATTTGAGCCTAATATCAACTGGCAAAGTAAATACTACTGTAATTACAATCCCCATTTCAAAGAAGGGGAAATTGAGGGTCAGGGACACTAAATGATTTAACCATCTTCATGGAGACAGTAAGCTTAAAAGTTAAAATTTTAACTAAATTCTTATTGATTCCAAGTCCCAACCCCACTCCCACCCTAAATATAGAATTGTATTCTCATCTTGCTTTGAGGAGGTAGAAGTTAAGGTCAATCTCAAAGGATGGCTAGAATTTTGGTAGGCAGTGAGTGTTTTGCATATTCCTTTGGTTGTAAAAAATATTCACCATTGTCTTCTCATTCAATGTAATACCATAACCTAAACAAATTCGACTGCATAAAAAAGACTATTTAAAAACCTCATTTTTAGTAACATAAATTTATCTCCTTCTAACTATAGCTTGATTGCCTTTAAATGCATACTTCTGAGTCAGCTATACTGGACACATTTACCAAAGTGTATTTGTTTAACTTTAGCATTTAAATCATTCTTTCCATCATCACAGGATAAACACTGAATGAGATGCTTTAATTCATTCATTCAACCTTAAAAATGAGCCCTGGATTCATGGAACTTATAATCTATTATGGGATAATATGGTAATACAAATAACTAAAAAAAATACAGAGCATGGAAAATAAATTAGAAAAGGCACAAAACAAAGTGTTATATGAAACTCCTGAAGGGAAGTATGTATGGATAGATAGATAGATAGATAGATAGATAGATAGATAGATAGATAGATAGATAGATAGATAGATAGATAGATAGAAATAGATACGTGCGTGGGTGGGTAGTTGTGGGTGGGTGTGAGTGTCTAGGCAATCTGGGAAGCTATCAGAAGTAAGATGGAATTTGATCTGGGTTTTACAGAATGGATAAGAAATCACCATTTAAAGAGAGCTAAGCAGGAGTATACAGGAATCAGTTCTAACAAACCTACTAGAACCTAGCGTTAAATTTTCAATGTGAACATTAACATCTCAGGAATCAGCAATTACTGGGCAATTAGATGGTCCTGTGAATAGAACACCAACCTTAGAGTTAGGAGGATGTGAGTTCAAATATGACCTCAGACATTTATTAGCTGTGTGACCCTGGGCAAGTCACTTTAACCCCAAGGATTGCCTCCTAAAAAAAAAAAGAAAGGAAAACCCCAATTGCTACATATCAAGGCTTGATTTATTGTTTTGTTAATTGTCTAGATTAAGAAAGTGATGGAGAAAATGTTAATAATACAAATTTTCAAAGGCATATGCATATATATATACAACACATATATGTATATGTATGTACATGTATGTGTGTATAATATTTTTTTCTCCAAGAGAACTTGGTTTTTAAACATTTACCAGCACAGCCTCATATTGCTCAAGAAACATTGCTTGAGCTCAGCAGTAGAAGACTCAGCAAATGAACTTCACTAAACTGGAGGCCTAATCACAGTAGGAAAATATTAACAAGAGTAATAATCAGCATTTATATAGCACTTTGAGATCTGCAAAGTACTCTAAATTTAGATAGAGTAGCAAGCTTTTGAAGGATAATAATCCATTTGATTTTGCAAATGCTAAGTTTATGTTTCCAGAGGGACATCAAGGTAGAGATAACCAGTTGAAAATGTTAGCTTGGGGTTAGATGTTAGGTCAGGACCAGAGAAATAGTCTTCAAAGTCATTCATATAGATTAAAGGAGGTAGTTAAACCTATATAAATATTGAAATGGAAAAGGAAAGGAGGATAAAAAGGGCAAAACAAAAGAGCCATGGACAAACTCTTGTCAAAATTAGTATAGTGACAGCTATGCAATTTTCATGTAAAGAATTATTTCTATTTTTACCAAACTTCTGCCATTAGTTTGAACAACACTATTTAGAAGAGGTTCCATCATTCAATGCAGATGATGATCTAATTAGTATAACCTGATTTACAAGAAGAGATTTCATAAAAATAGTGTTATTTTTTGTCATTGTCATGAGTTGACCTACGCAAGATAAGCTCTTTTAGGTAACAAATACTTAATTTATCAAATAACAAACCAGAAGTTGATCAATTCTTATGCCAAGTTATTCCCAATCCCCCTGATATTCATTTTCCCATGATGTTGTAGCAGTAAGCACCCCAACATCCCCAGGGTGGTTGCCAACACAGGTTCTTAGATCTGCTTTTCTAAAGGAAAGCAACTCAAAATGGGTTAACAATCTTACTTTAATCAATCAAACATATATCATTTACCTAGTTCAAGGGAAAAAGGTCAGCACCCCGAACTTCAGAGTATATAGACAGAAGTGTCAAAACAGAGAAACAAACAGATCAAGCAGACAGGCTTTCAAACTGTCCAACCATTACCTCAATACCAAATCACAGTTACCAGAGAAAGAAGCATCATTTTCAAAGCTGGGGGGGGGGGGGGCTCTCAGCAGCTGCCCAGAGTCTCATCTGGTCAAATCACACAAGACTTCTCAAAGTGAGCCCCAAAGCAAATGCCTCACATCGGGGATTATATAGCCTTCTCCTGGATCAGAGAATGTAACCACCCTCTTGACCCAGTGCCCAATCACAAAGTATCAAGGTGTGGGCATTCCTGAAAAACAAGCCTCCCACCACAGGCTCCAGGTGAACTTAACCTAGGGGCAGGGAAGATCTTTAAATTTGCATTTCCATTACAGATGTTCATGTTCACCCCAAATAAAATGTACTTTCTATGGCATGCTGCTCATCTCTTAGGAAAAACAAAATGTACAACAATGGAAATTCTAATAGTATCATAACTATCAAAAGCAAGAGAATAAAGAACAAAAGGACTGCTTCTGAATTCGTTCTTCTCCATTCTGAACTCAGATTTTTCCTACCATAATCCAGAAATCTCTTCATCCTAAAGTTCACTACAAACCTTAAATTCACACACTGGAAGCATCCTCTACCACTGTGACTTCTCCCTCTGAAAGGATGACTCTTCCTAGAACCTCCATTTAAGGTGGCATTGTATTTGTTGCACCATATCCTGGAATATTGCAAAGCCTTGTGAATAAAATCTATAATCATGCATCAGAGTTTTGACTTAACCCTATGTGTGGGATAGAAACCAATGCTAGGTCTTCAAAATCAGAATCTGAGTCAGAAAGCAGAAAAGGTCTTTATTCTTTTTCATGAGAAAAGTCACAGCCCTTTTCACTCAAGGGACGTCACCCAGGAAGTGCAAATTTCTGAAGCTCCAAAGCTTCTGTTATCCTATTCCTAACCCGGACCACTCCCCTGTCTTGTTTCATCATTGTTTGGTGAGGTGGGCTCACAATCTCAAGCTAATTGGTGGTGCAAAGCAATCTCAGTCTTTAATTATCATAATTATTCATTTGACCCTTCTACCAAATCAGAAGAAAACATCCTCCAATCCCTTACCTGTGCATTATCTACACACCAGATCTGGAGGGGGGCAACCAATGAGAAGGCTAGTGCTGTTTCCTTTAAGTTTTGTTACCCCATTCCAGGGCCTGTGGAAACTTAACCCTTTGCTATCTTTCACACCCTACACAGAGAAGAATGTCTTGCATACAGATTACAATATGCAGAACATGACCACTGGAGTGTGTGTGTGTGTATGTGTGTGTGTGTGCGCGCATGCTTGCCTTTGCAAAATCATTCATATTTGTTTACATGAGTATAAAATTCTTATTTAGAAAAAAAAGACATTAGTGCTACTAAATGGAAAAAAAAGAATGTTAAATTCTGGACTATCATTTCAAGTTGCCATTTGCAAAGAAAATTAAATAGATTTAAATGGTTAAACATTAGTAGCCAAATTATTCTATTAGCTAACTTTTACTTGAAACATGTCTTGTCAAACCTTCATACTTGAACCTAAGATGATCATGATCTAGGAGTAGAAAAGAAGTATTTCAAAAGTAAGCACAGTTTTATCATAAATTTTGTTTTGTTTTGCTTCACTTATGTGGAAACATGAAAATTAACCAGCTTCAGTGTCCATATTAAGAGCATGGTTGCTTAAGGCACTATAGCTCATAAGTGTTTTTTGTTTTTTGTTTTTTTTGGTTTTTTTGTTTTTTTCATTTAAAGTAGACAGTTAAGTAGCAGAGTGGGTAAAAGTGCTGGACTTAAATTCAAGAACCCTAACTTCAAATCTCACTTCAGACTCTTACTAGTTCTGTGACCCAAGTAACTCAGCCTCCTTTTCCTCATCTGTAAAATGGGGATAAAAATAGCACATACCTCATAGTGTTGTGAAAATCAGATGGGATACAGCACCTTGCAAACTTAAAAGGCTATATAAATACTACCTATATTAGTTATAAATGCTAGAGCTATATTGGCTAAGCTTGCTAAATTTATTTCAAGCTAAGGCACCACTATTTATTTGCTGAGGTTTAGTCATCTCTCCAGTCAGATTGGCTAAGATGACAAAACAAGAAAGTGACAAATGCTGGAGAGGATGTGGGCAAATTGGAACGCTAATACATTGCTGGTGGAGTTGTGAACTTATCCAACCATTCTGGAGAGCAATCTGGAATTATGCCCAAAGGATTATAAATAATTTCATACCCTTTGACCCAGTCATACCACTCCTAGGGTTATATCCCAAAGAGATCATAGTAGTGGGAGGAAGAACCATATGTACAAAAATATTTTTAGCAGCCCTTTTTGTGGTTGCAAAGAATTGGAAACTAAAGGGGTGCCCATCAATTGGGGAATGGCTAAACAAGTTGTGATATATGAATGTAATGGAATATTATTGTGCTATAAGAAATGAGGAGGTGATGGATTTCACAATTACCTGGAGAGACTTATACAAACTGATGCTGAGCGAGAAGAGTAGAATCAGAAGAAATTTGTATACAATCACAGACATACCATATCTGTGATGACCAACTATGACAGACTGGACTCTTTTCAGCAATGCAGTGATATAAGTTAATCCCAAATGACTCAAGAAAGTGAGAAATGCGCCATCCAGAGATATAACTAGAAAGAACTGAGCCTGAACCCTGATGGAAGCAAACTAAATGATCTTGTTCTTCTCATTGTTTGGTTTTACTTCTTCCTTGCCATCTTTCATCCCACCTAGTACAATATGCCTTTGTAATTGGAATAATGTTTAATATGAATGCATTTGCAGACCCTATACTGTACTATATGATGTCATGAGGGGAGGGGGGAGGGAAGTAAAGGAAATTTGAAAATCAAGGAACTATGGAATTGAATCTTGTTAACTGAAACTAAACTAATAAATTAATTTAAAAAAATGTTTAAAAAAATCAAAAAAAAATAAAATAAATATTTGCTTATTCAAAAAAAAAATAGGATTGCAAGATGCCATGGTGATAGAATTATAATTCTACTGTAGGAATTGCCAATATCATTTCATTTTAGAAATAACTATGTTACTTTGAACAGAATTGAAACATAAATTTCATTCAATAAAGCCATATGAGTCCCAGAAACTCATAGGAAATACTAAGTAGTTGGGGTAATATTAAGTTTTGACCATACTAAGAGTTAAAAACAAAGAGTTGCTCCTAAAAGTAATGCTTTCAAGATCTGGTCAAATATTTTACATATATTTACATATACATGTACATACATACCTATATATGCATATACATGCATATGTATATGTGTGTATGTACGTATGTATGTATGTATGTGGGTATGTTCTCATCCAGGGCACACAAACAATAGAAACATCCCAAAGAATTGTCATTATTAATATTAAGGTTAATTGTGGAAATTGAATTTACCAAACATACTCCATGAAGCCTTGTCCTAATTCCAGAATATTTGCCCAATCTTGCCCTCAGAACTATATTTTACTCATGTACACCATGAGCAAAGAAAGAGCGATTATAATTGAAAAAATTAGGGGGCTCACTTTGAGAAGTGTTGTGTGATTTGACCAGATGAGACTCTGGGCAGCCGTTGAGAGCACCCTGGCTTTGAAAACAGATGTTGATGCTTCCCTCTCTGGTAACTGTGATTTTGGTATTGATAATGGTTGGACAGTTTGGAAGCCTGTCTGTTTGATCTGTCTGTATACTCTGAAGTTCAGGGTGCTGACCTTTTCCCCCTGAACTAGGTAAATTATATATGTTTGTTTGATTAAAGTAAGCTTGTTAACCAATTTTGAGTTGCTTTCCTTTTGAAAAGCAGATCTAAGAACCTGTGTTGGCAGGCACTCTGGGGATGCTGGGGTGCTTGCTGCTACAAATGGCAACGAGGGATGGGATCTGCTGAGTAAAAGGAAAGTATGGGGGCTGGGATAATTGTTTGTTTCCCAGTTGTGGTAGCTGTAATTCTGTGGAGCCATGGAGCAGGAGAGAAGAATGGCCTGTATGCTGACTTCACTAAGCTGAGATCAGGAATGGTGAGCTGCCTGCATGGAGACCTGTGGAGAAGCCAGGAGCTGCTGCCTTCAGGTGGAGAAAGAACCTAGGAGTTTGGAATTCAGCCACAGAACAAGATAAGGACTGTGAGGCAAAGCAGGGGCACTGAATGTGTTTCCTTGCTGCATCCCACAGTTTGGGACCCAGGGGGGATGGACTTGTGACTATGGTGGGTGGGGTAAAGTGCCATGGACCCCCAAGAACCCCACGTTGGTTTTGTTGCCCGGCAGCCTCTCTGGACTTGGAAGCAGGGGCTGGAGCAGTGTTATGGGAAGGACACCTCCCTCCTCCCAAGAGAAATTTATTTTTACTCTTGTTTTGAATTGATGTGATAATGCTTTGTATTTTGTAGTTAAGGCCCAGTGGCCACTTTGGTAACTTTAGATGTACTTTGAAAATATGACTTAAGAGATGGCTAGTGCTAATTGAAATGTAAATTGTCTATGCTATGGGCATATATAGTGAATAAGTGACTGATTGTACTTTGAATACTTTGAGATATTGTTACCGATAAGAGACTAATTGAGTTAATCAAGACTTTACCCCATGAGTGGAAGACTTTGACCTTGTACTTTGAAACTACTGATAAGTGACTAATTGAGTTAATCAAGACTTTGCCCCATGAGTGGAAGACTTTGACCATGTGCTTTGAAATTACTGATGTGACTGAGTTAACTTAAGAGTGACTATTTTATGATTTTACTGATAAGTGACTGAGTTAACAGTTGCCCCATGAGTGGAAGATTTGGACTATTGTACTTTGAGATTATATTGTGATTTTCTTATATACCTGGAAAATGCGACCTAAGAGATGTTTTAGTGCTAATTCAAATGTAAATTGTGTATGCTATGGGCATGGAAGATCTTGGGGCTGAATGTAATGGAAATGCAGATTTGAAGAACTTCCCTGCCCCTAGGCCCTTTGATTGGCTTAAGTGACTCTGAGAAACTTCTTTAATTTGAAATTATACTCTGCCCCCTAATAGGCTGAATGTGTCACATGGAACCTATGGTAGGAGGCTTGGTTTTCAGGAATGACCACACCTTGATGCTGTGTGATTGAGCAGTGGGTCAAGAGGGTGGTACATTCTCTGACCCAGGAGAAGGCTATATAAACCCAGATGACAGGCTTTGCTTTGGGGCTCACTTTGAGAAGTGTTGTGTGATTTGACCAGATGAGACTCTGGGCATCCATTGAGAGCCCCTTGGCTTTGAAAACCCAGATGTTGATGCTTCCCTCTCTGGTAACTGTGATTTGGTATTGATAATGGTTGGACAGTTTGGAAGCCTGTCTGTTTGATCTGTCTGTCTACTCTGAAGTTCGCGGTGCTGACCCTTTCCCCCTGAACTAGGTAATATATGTTTGTTTGATTAAAGTAAGCTTGTTAATTGAAAAAAAAAATTAGATGCCATTACTTGCTTTGAATTTTCTTTTATAAGCCCAACAGTACTATTCCATATCCCTATCTGTTAGACAAATTGCATAGCTTGGAAAGCTGAAATAAATACCTTATCTTCCACCAGGAAGATATCTGTAAAATTACTTTTACTAACACTAAATGTTTTTTCTTTAATATGTACCTTGTATAATATTTAAGATAAATTGAAACTTGCTTTTGCAAGACAGCAAATACTATTGTAATTATTATAAGACTTTAAAGAAATTTACTCATAGACTTGTATCTCTGTGTCTCTCAGCAGTGTGAGGCATCTGTTTTATATAAAAAATTAGAAAAATTGAAAGACATTTCAGATGCAATAGCATTCTCATTGCCCATATCACCCTAAGTCTGCAGGGGCAAAACAACAAAAGACAACCCAATTAGTACAATATAGCTAAAATCTTTGAATTATAAATTATGAAACCTCATGCTCTTCCACTGTGGTCATGAATGCTGGGAATATCTTGTACAAAAATCATGGCATGACACTATATAAGATTTTCAGGGTATGTCTTTCATACAAATTCTACTAGATACCACCTCACTCCTGTTGCCTATAACAAATTGATCTCCAACCATCAAATGAGACCATGATGAAGGGGCAAATGAAATGTGTTCACCTATAGGTATTAAAAGTTCTTCCTAAACTCCTATGATCTCCATGCTGACCTCCAGACTAGGAGAATGGGCCCATCAATAAAGAGGTATAATGTATAATGAAGAGGTAAATATCATTTGAGATCCATTTCAAGTTTTGCTAATTGTCAACATTGCTATCTATAGCCAAGGATATCAAGTATTGACCCATACATCACATGACAAAGGAATCTACCTACCTTGAAACAGGACATCCATTGTACTACTCCATTCCATAAAAATCAAGGGAAAGAGCCATAGAATAGTAACAGAGGCCTGTCTCAATTCTCTCTTGATACCATGTAGCAACCAAAAACCCACCTCAGCTGGATTCTATTCCCAAGTTTCCTGATTTAGATACCTTGCTCAAGTTTCCTGGTTTAGGTATCTTGCTCTGTGATCCAAATCTCAAATAGACATCCATAGCAAGTCTCCCATCTATCTTCTACTTTTGTAATGTTAAAGGTATTTAAGATCTACCTGGTCCATTAAGGGAAGCTTGCTTAGGAGAAGCTTGCTTGTAGGAAGGCTTTCACACCTCTTGCTAATTTCTTATTAGGCACTAAGCCAAGAGGGTTGTGATGTCTTCTGGCTCTGAGAAGTGTATATATATATATATATATGATATTATATATATTATTATATATATGTTGGTATTTTGCTTTGGGGGCTCCCTTATGAGAAGGATCTTGTGATTTCCTAGTGGAGATTCTGAGTGACCATAGGTTAAGAGCTCCCCAACCACTCAGATGTAATGATTCTCTCGATCCAGGGATGTATGTAAAGTGTATAGTAATATTGCTTTGATTCAGGAAGTCAGAGCCTGGTCTGTAGGATTTTATTTCTCTGCTTGTATTTTCTCTGTTTGTATTTACTCTGAAGTTCAGAGTGATGACTTTCCACATTAACTAATGAATATAATTAGAAAGATTATTGACCTCTTAAACAGTTATCTTTCCTAGTAAAGCAGATCTAAGAAGCTGTGCTAGCAGCCATCCTTGAGTATGCCAGTGTGGTTGCTACTGCAACCTTCTACTAATATAGCCACCATCTGGTTAAGGTCCTCATCAATGAAAGAACCTACTAATTGGTATTTTAAACTCATATTTTTACTGTCAAATCCATCCTGCACAGAGATTCCAAAGTGATTTTTGTAAAATTAATGAATGACCATTATACTCCCTTATTCAACAAATTTTGACAGTTCCCTACCAATTCTAGGATCAAATATTATTTTACCTTTATCTCTTCCTTTTTAATTTATTTTGTGTGTTTTATAGTGCATAAAACTATTAGCACAGTACAGCTATATGTATATATTTAAAATGTATATAGGCTATATATATATACATATATATATATATATATACACTATGTATAATATATAAATGTACATAATGTTATATTAAGTAAACATGCAGATATTGGGTGGTTGCTCAGAATTCTTTACTAATAGATTATGAGATCAAAAAGTCTGGAGATCACTTATCTGGATAATAGTAAAACTCTGTAATGAGGCTGAAATGCAAGACAAACCAATAGCAAGGGTAATATGAATAGAAAATAGCCATCATTCCTTAAAGGTATAAATGTTCCTTCAAGCCCTGAAAAGGGGGTGCTACTTTTTTAATGGAGTCTTGCCATGAATATGAGTGACTGCCCTACTATCAGTGATAAGTAATCTTTATCCATGACATAGATATAGATGAGAGAGACAGACAGAGAGGAGAATATATGAATGTATTTTGGACAAACATTATGACTAGACAATGAATTGGACTAAGAATTAAACAGAAACAAATGGACTGATTTGTCTTTGGAAAATTGCAAAGCTTCTCTAATGATCCCAAACTGACCCCTGAAGCAAAAGACCTTCTTTTTAATATCAATAGTCTACCAGTGTAGTATGACTTGGAAACATGGAACCATACAGTCTCTGGGGAATCAAGAATGAATGGTATTTAGAAAGCAATGGAGAGACATTTGACATAATAGAAGCTAGCATTTATATGCTATTTTAATGCCTGCAAAACTCTTTACCCATATCCTCAGTTGATCTTCACAAAAACCATGGGAAGTATCCTCTTATTATCCCCATTTTATAGATGAGGAAAATGAAAACAGAGGTGACCAGGCATAAAAGACACCA
The DNA here is from genome assembly GCA_011680675.1 of Gymnobelideus leadbeateri. Classification (NCBI taxonomy): domain Eukaryota; kingdom Metazoa; phylum Chordata; class Mammalia; order Diprotodontia; family Petauridae; genus Gymnobelideus; species Gymnobelideus leadbeateri. The sequence continues at coordinate 144,190 of WOXC01010422.1, read as the reverse complement.
AGGTTATTCACTGCATTCCAGGCCATCAACGGTCATTTTGACTTCTATCTTGGCACTAGACACTGACGATTCTGGAAGAGAGGACAACAACTCTGTGTACTTCCCCACTTAAAAATCAAGTAAAGACATCACACATTATCCACACCTCCAACATTGTGATGTCATTGGTCTTCTTCAAAAATGAAGGATGAACAACAACAATCTGCAACTTCATGGGTGTGTATGAGTACTTCTGTCTTTCCTGACCACTCCATGACTTGGTAAATAATTTTATGAGTAGCTACAGTTGAAACATTCATTATCTGAGAGCAATATCTACTGTTGTACCTCTCCATCCCTAAATCCTCTCAAAGCTCAGCACAAGCAATATCTTCTGTGTGAGTTCTTTCCTGATCCTCCCAGCTACTAGTGCCTCCCCTGAAAAAAAAAATAACTAGCATTGTTTCACCTCTATTTTCCATATACATGTTGTTTTCCCCAATACAATGTAAGTTCCTTGAGGAACTTGAGGACTGTTTCAATTTTGTGTCTCTGCCCCAGGGATTAGTATAGTCTCTGGTACATAGCAGGTACTTAATTATCATGTGTTCATTAGTCAATTGGTCCTCAGACAACAAATAGACACATTCCTTCACTGGGCCTATATTCAATGGCCTTCTAGCTTGTTAGAACCTACTGGGTCTTGCACTCAGCACCCTTATCCTCCAGAGAACTATGTATTATCTTTATGACACAATGAGGCAATGAATTTGAGTTGATAAGGCAGCATTCAAGATTCAAAAATGAATTCACATGAATGATTTTTAAGACTTGTTTCAAATTAGTGAGCTCCATTAAATCAATTGTAACATTTCTGTTATTACTGCATTATATCACCATAATGGAGATAATAAATAATAGGCATTTACTGAGCTCCTTTCATCTAAATGTTCCCATAGAGCTCAATCAATGTTATGAACAAAATGATTAGGGGCTATATATACAGGTGAAACAAAGCAAGCTGAATAAATTACTTTGTTAATAGTAATAAAGAGTTTCTTCATTCTTCTCACTACTCTCTACTCCCTCGCACCTCAGTATGCTAATTTAGGTAAGGAACAAAGGGCAAAATGTTTTGTTTTGTTCTGTTTTCTCCAAGTACTAATGGAAGTGAAGCCTTTATAAGTAAGAGTACACCAAAAGCTATTGGTATGCATTTTATCCCAGAAGTTGGAAGAATGATGTGTGTGTGCTTGTGTGTGTGTGTGTGTGTGTGTATGCATGTACATGTATAGCTGCATGTCTTTTTTTGTGGGTGCATAGCATAGGGGAAGGGCAATTAGATTAATAAATTATAATAATTGAGGCTTTTTGAAGCTTACTGTGGTAGAAAGGAAGAGTATTTGCATTGTAAGTCACCTGAATAATAACAGAAAAAATAAAAACCAAGTAATTTCCTTACTGTCAAACAGCCTCTCCAAATTCAAATTAATTCTGCTTTTGTGTTAATGACTTCAACAGTGATGACACCAGGAGTAAATACCAACAAATAACTTCTCCTAACTTGATAGCCTTCCATTTCTTTTTTTTTTTGCCCAAAAGAATTCATATTGTCTCTGTTTCTTTAATCTAAATAGCATATAAAACAACAAATAATAGATAAGGACTATAGTTTCTTCTACAAAAAATCAGTGAAGTCACCCAACATTAGCCACATATGCCTGTGACAGAAAGAGCTGCTAAGGTAAAGGCCAGGAAACTTAGCCTGAACTAGAGAGCACATGTGATGAATCATTAGACAGGGAAAATGTCTTTTATTTAAACTTCAAATGATATAATCCTATGAGTTTATACCTGTATTTGTCAGGAACAAAATAACAAAAAAAAATAGACTATTTACAAAAATCGACTCTTTTCTGGAATCTAAAAGCATAAATTCTTCTGATAATTGGCAAATGTCTATTGAAATCCAAATCTTTGAAGTGAGGTATTTTTTTAAGGTAAGACAAGCATTTAAAAGAATAACATTCATGGAGTCCTTGGTCACTGGTGGGATTCCCTTACCATGTCCCCCAAGAAAGCATCCCCAATAATGTTGGGAAGTAATCACAGAATCATAGAATGTGATTCACAGAAAGTGAAAAAGGACCTTAATATCCATCTAGTCCAACTCATATCTTTAAAAAAATCCATACTATAAAATGCCCCAAGAGGGCATCGAACCTCTGTATTAGATCTCCAAAGACTGGGAACCTACCATTTTCTGAGGGAGCACATTCTACTTTTGGACAGTCCTAACTATTAGGTAATATTTTCCTGAGATGAAGTTTAAAATTATATCTTTTCAAATCACCTAGTTCTATTCATAACAAATTTTCTTCTTCCATTTTTCCCAAACGAAGTGCCCTACTTCTAAAAATAACAACTTACAACTATGAAGTATTTGACAATTCTCAAAATAATTTCATATACGTTATTTCACTTGATAGACAAAACAAGTCTGTGAATGGGACCTATTTTTTTTCAGTAATGATTGGACTTTTTATTTCAGTGACATGTGGAACTCCTATTGAGGAAACCATTTCTACCAATGCATTGCTAGTGTCATTGTTCTGCAACTTGCATTGTTAAAGAATTTTGCAGGGAACTGAAAATTTCAGTAAAACACACATGGGCACACAGCCAGGATGGGTCAGAAGCAAGACCGGAACACTAGGCAATATAGCCTTTCTCCATCTGAAAAAGCAAATACTTGCAGGTGCTATCCCATTCAAGTACCACCCAAACCTAACATTGCTTAGCTTCTAATATTAAACAAGATAGGTCAAATCTGGGGTGGTATAGCCACAAATTATGAAAATAGGCAATTGCATTTCCATTTCAGAGATGGAGAAATTCAGGATGAGATGTTAAATAATCTACCCAGTTTCACAGAGTTGATAAGTAAAAGGTTTTGCCTTCTCACTCCTAGTTGAGTTCTATTTCAACTATACCATATCGCTCTCTCTCTTGTCAGAGGACGGTCTTAGTGGATGGTAAAAAGCAACCTTCTGGTGATTTCATAGGGCATATAGGAAAGAAAATGTGTGTGTGTGTGTGTGTGAGTGTGAGTGTGTGTGTGAGTGTGTGTGCATGTGTGAGTGTGTGTGTGCGTGAGTGTGTGTGTGAGTGTGTGTATGTGTGTGAGTGTGTGTGTGTGTGTGAGTGTGTGTGTGTGTCTGGCTACTTTAATCACAAAATATCCTTCAGATCACAAAGGATTATTTATTTCACACACATGATCCTAATTCAACAACCAACAAAATTCTACTGAAAGCTTATTGTGTGATCTTAGGACAGACAGTGCAGTGCATTCTGGATGGGGATAATAGAGAGAGAACATATACGCCTATAGCAACTCTGGGAGGGGATAGTAGAGGGAAAACATATATACCTACACAGACATACATGGAAATCCTTTCCTAAAATCAGTAAGTGTGAAATTCCTCATTTGGCAAATCTTTTTTGAGAGCCAGATTTTTGAAGTGAGTTACTTTTTGAATATAAGACAAATGTTCCAAAGAATTGACCTTACCAGATTCCGTGTGTGTGTGTGTGTGTGTGTCTGTGTGTCTGTGTGTCTCTGTGTGTGTGTATGTCTGTATGTGTGTGTGTGTGTGTGTGTGGTAGGTACTTAACAAATACTTGTTGATCACCAATTAATAAACATTCAAAGAATATCAACAGTCAGTTTCAGAAGAAATCAAAGTTATCTATAGTTATATAAAAATGCTCTGTCACCACTGATTAAAAAAATGTACATTAAAACAAATCTGAGGGACTAGTTCATACCTATCATATTGGCTAATATGACATAAAAGAAAATGAGAAATGTTGAAAGGGATGTGGAAAAATTGGGGACATGTACTATTGGTAGAGTTGTCAACTGATCCAGTTCTGAAGAACAATTTAGAACTATGCACAAAATGTTATAAAACCATGCATACTCTTTGATCAAGCAATACCACTACTAGGTCTATATCCCAAAGAGATCAAAGAAAAAAAAAAGAAAAGGACCTATTTGGACAAAAATATTTATAGCAGCACTTTTTGGGGTAGAAAAGAACTGGTAATTGAGAGGACACCCATCAATTGAGGAATGGTTGAACAAGTTGTGACATATGATTGTGATGGAATACTATTGTGATATAAAAAATGCTAAGCAGGTGGATTTCAGAAAACCCTGGTAAGATTTACATGACCTAAAACAAAGTAAAATGAGTAAAACTAGGAGAATATTGTACACAAGGAAAGCAATATTATGTGATAAGCAACTGTGAATGACAGCTATTCTTAGCAATACAATGACCACAAAAATTTTTGAAGACTTAAGATTAAAAAAATTTTCCATCCACTTCCAAAGAAAGAACAGATTGAGTCTGAATGGAGATTAAAGGATATTTTTTTAACTTTCTTTACTTTTCTGGTTTTTGGTTTTTTGTATGTGTTGTCCCACAACCATGGCTAATTTGGAAATAAGCTTGGCATGACTGCACATGTATAATCTATATTAAATCGCCTGTCTTCTCAAAGATGGAGGAGGGCGATAAGGGGAGAGAATCCAGAATTGATCATTTAAAAAGAAAAAACAAATGTTAAAATTTGGTTTTAAAATGTTATTGAAAATATATGTGTATATATATATATTTTTTTTTCACTTAAAAAAGAAAAGAATGATAAAAATATGGGGGAAAGATGGGAAAAACTTTATTTCAATCATGGAAAAGAGATTAATTTTTATTAAAGAAGTTGGAGACATTATTAAGAAAAATAAATACTTGAGGGGCAGAGCCAAGATGGTGGCATAGAAGCATGAAAATTCCCTGCACTCCTCCCATAACCACCTCAAATACCTATAAAAATGACTCTAAACAAACGTTAGGGCTACAGAACCCACAAAATGAAAGAGAGAAACAGACAGGAAAGATTCATTGCAGCACACTGGGAACAGAGCCTAGCCCCGCTTGAGCCCGCAGTTTTAGCCTTAGGGTGGCCCAACCAGGCATGGCTACAGGGACATCTGGAGAGTAGATCACCAGCAGCTGTGGCAGTTTCAAGATTTATCAACCCATAAATGCCAAAGCCAAACTTGAGAGGCCAATTTAGACTTTGGGAAAAGGGAGCCTGGCAGTGTGGTCCAGTCTCTGCACCCCAGAGGGGCATGTGGCTGTTTCAGAGCTCCTGGCCTACAGGTCGTAGAGGGACCAAGCAATCACCTTGAAGAGTAATCACTCTTGCTTTAACCTGCTTGGATCTGGATCCCTGTCCTGGCTAGAGGTCCTGACATGTGTGACCAATGAAATACAGCCAGTGGAGGCTTCTGAGAGGGTACCCAACTAACAACTATGGCAGCTGTTAAAACCCCAGCAATTTGGAACACAGCTCTCTTCTCTGGAAGCAGAGTTCTACTGCGGCAAAAAGCTCAAAAGTCAAGTAATCAAGTAGCAAAATGAGCAAGCAAAGGAAGCAAAGCAAGTACAGCAATCCAAATATGGATTCCTTTTTTGGGAACAAAAAGGATCAAATCATGGAATAGGAGGAAGACAGTGAAGGCAGAACTCCTGCACTAAAAGCTTCCAAGAAAAATATGAATTGGTTATAGGCCATAAAGGAGCTCAAGAAGGATTTTGAGAACCAAATAAGAGAAGTGGAGGAAAAATTGGGAAGAGAAATGAGAATAATGCCAGAAAATTATGGAAAGGGAGGCAACAACCAGATTGAAGAAAATAACACCTTAAAAAACAGACTAAATCAAATGACAAAAGAGGCTCAAAAAGCCAATGAGAAGAATGGCTTAAAAAGCCAAATTTGCCACATAGAAAAAGAATCTCAAAAGGTCACTGAAGAGAATCATTCCTTCAGAATTAGATTGGAGGCAGAGTAGAAACAGCACTTCCACAGCACTCTAGCCCACACCACTTCAAAATCATGTAAAAGGGGACTCTGAACAACTGCTGGAGCTCCAGCACCCACAGAACAACACAGAGAAGCTAACCTCCCACTGAGGAAAGCCCGGCAACCCAGCAGGGAGCAGCCAGGACAGTGTGCTGGAAGCCAAGCCCAGGCCTGCTTGAGTCGCAGTTTTAGCCTAAGGGTGGCAGGGCCAGCACCCGGCTGGAGGGACCCCAGAACACAAGCAGCTGTGGCTTTTCCAGAATTCCCAAAACAAAGTGAGAGGTTAGTGCCCTATGTACTTTGGGACCAGTATTTGGGAACATGTTGGTTTCCTCCCCTGGGGGCAAGAAGTGGCTGAGGAGACTGCACAGATGCCATTTTGCAGCTCCAGTTGCAGCTTCAGCTCCTGTCCTGCAAACTGTAGGGGGATCCGGCAATCAGTCAGGGGGGTAATTGCTCTTGCTTTGACATCCCTGGATCTGGATTGCGGTCTGGGGTGGAGGTCTTGGGGTGTGTGTACCACTTGCCAGAGTGTGTGGGGGCTTAACAGAGGCCACCCAACTGATACCTCTGGAAGTTGAGAGGACTCCAACTTTTGGGACAGAAATTTCTCTGGCTGGTGGCAGAGTCCTACTGTGGCAACAAGCCCAAAAATCAAGTAATTGAGTGGCAAAATGCCTAGGCAAAGGAAACAAAATAAACAGAAAAATTCAACATTAGACTCCTATTTTGGGGACAAAGTGGATCAAAGCATGGGACAGGAGGAGGACTTTGAGGTCAGAAATCATGCACCAAAAGCCCCAAATGAAAATACGAGCGGGTTACAGGCCATAGAAGACCTTAAGAAGGACTTTAAAAATCAAATAAGAGAAGTGGAGGAAAAATTGGACAGAGAAATGAGAAGGATGCAGGAAAAGTATGAAATGAGGGTCAACAGCCTGACTGAGGAAAACAGCACCTTAAAAAATAGACTAACTCAAATGGCAAAGGAGGCCCAAAAGGGCAATGAGGAGAAGAATGCCTTAAAAAGCCAAATTTGCCAGATGGAAAAAGAATCTCAAAAGTTCACTGAGGAGATTCATTCTTTCAGAATTAGACTGGAGCAAATGGAGGCTAGTGACTTTATGAGAAATCAAGATGCTGTTAAACAGATCCAAACAAATGAAAGAATAGAAGGCAATGTGAAATATCTCATGGGAAAAACCACTGACCTGAAAAATAGATCCAGGAGAGACAATCTAAAAATTATTAGACTACCTGAAAGCCATGATCAAAGAAAGAACCTAGAAATCATCCTTCAAGAAATTCTCAAGGAAAATTGCCCTGATGTCTTAGACCCGGGGGGAGGGAGGGAAATAGAGGTTGAAAGAATCCACCAATCACCTCCTGAAAAAGATCCCAAAAAGAAAACTCCTAGGAATATTATAGCCAGGTTCTGGAATTCCTAGATCAAGGAGAGAATATTACAAGCAGCCAATAAGTAACAATTTGAATATTGTGGAAACACAATCAGGATAACACAGGATCTGGCAGCTTCTACACTGAGGTATCAAAGGGCTTAGAATATGATATTCCTGAGGTCAAAGGAACTGGGATTAAAACCAAGAATCACCTACCCAGCAAAACTGAGTATAATGTTTTAGCTGAAAATATGGTCATTCAATGAAATAGAGGACTTTAAAGCATTCTTGATGAAAAAACCAGAGTTGAATAGAAAATTTGACATTCAGATACAAGAAGCAAGAGAAGCATGAGAAGGTAAACACGGAAAATAAATCATAAGTAACTTATCAAAGTTGAACTATTTACATTCCTACATGGGAAAATGATAATTATAACTTATGAAACTATTCTCAGTATGAGAATAGTTGAAGGGAATATAAATGTGTGTATATATACATTTAAATATATACATATGTATGTATGTATACATACATATATATCTATAAGAGGGTATATGGGCATATGAATACATATATGAATCTGTGTATATATGTATACAGGTATACATAGACAGAGGGCACAGGACCAATTGAATGGGAAGGGATGATACTTAAAAGGTGAGATTGAGAGGTGAGAGAGAAATATGAGAGGAGATGGGAAGAGTCAGAATGGGGTAAATTATCTCATATAGAAGTAAGGGAAAACTATTACAATGGAGGGGAAGAACAGAAAGTCAAAAGGGAATGGGTCAACATTACTCTCATTGAATTTGGCTTAGGGAGGGAATGACATACATACTAAATAGGGTATCTCACGGTACAGGAGAGTAGGGAGGAAGAGGATGAGAGGGGGGATGAAGAAGGGGAGGGCAGGTTGGTGGGGAGTAAAGTTAGAAGCATAAACTTTTGAAAAGGGACAGGGTAAAAATAGAGAATAAAACCAGTGTGGGGAGGGATAGGATGGAGGGAAATATAGTCAGTCTTTCACAATATATCCACTATCAAAATGTTTTGCGTAGCTACATGTGTACAACTTATATTGAATGACCTATCTTCCCAGCAAGAGTGGGTAATGAGGGAGGAAGGGAAAGAATCTGGAATTCAAAGTTTTAAAACCAAATGCTTAAATATATATATATATATAATTATAATAATAATAATTATTATTATTATTACATGCAACTGGGAAATAATATATACAGGCATTGGGGTATGGAGATCCATCTTGCTCTACTGGAAATTTGGAGGGGGCATGGGGGAGGATATAGAAGAGAGCAGATTTGGGGAGGGGATATACAGTGGGATCGTTGTTTTGTGGTGGTAGGTAGCGGAAAGATGGGAAGAAAATTTGTAACAAAAAATCTTGTGGAAATGAATGATGTAAACTAAAAATAAGCATAAATTTTAATTTAAAAAAGAAAGTAAAAAAAAACAAAAAATAAATACTTTTGGAATCTGTGGATTCCATACTCACTTACAAACCTCATTAATTGGGGCAAGGTGGAGGGAGGTAGACAGACAGGTAACAATGCAAGATACTATCACTCCATTGAATAACTTGATCAGTACTGATCAAGAGCAAGTCCTCTAACATTGGATGACTCTTGTTAGCAGGTGTAATATAAAGTCAGCCTATTTTTAAAAAATAAAATTAGGTAAAGAATGTGTCTCAATATCTCATTTTTTCTGCTCTCTCCAGTTTCTCTCTACTTCCCAACAAGAGTATAAGGTGCTCAGGAAAGAATAGTACCTCTGGTTTGAGGGCTGTTGAGCCCTCTTCAGGGATGCTTTCCATGTTTAATGTCCACCTGATTCACCCAATTCTCATCTATGACTGCAAGAAGCTATAGAATGCATAGGGATCACACCCTGGCAAACCATTTTAGCAGACTGGCTAGACCAGGTTGGGGGTAATTAAGGAGTCTCAAACCCTTTGGTGAGTTAGGGGGTATCTACCTCAAGCATGTGAAGATGCCCCTTGGTAGAATGGGTGGATGGATAAAAACAATTTGTTCCAACAGCCATGAAGGTGACTGAAGCAGGCACTGTGGAACACTTAGAACTGGATTAAACATCAAAGATGTGATGGTCATCCACTGCATCCTGAACCATTGAATGTCATTTTGACTTTTGTCTTACTATTGGATTTCAATTACTCTGGAAGTGAGAGTGAGGCCAATGACTTTGCACAACTCTACCTCACTTAAATCCAATTTATGCTCACGTTAAAAGACATCACCCATACCATTGTATGACTTTTTCCTACTTTAAAATCCTGTGGGGACAGGCAAGTAATGAAGCAGCAGGTGCAGATACACTGGGAGTTGTAGTCACAACTCGTACATAGGCAGCCCAGATCATAGGGCCATCTTTTAACTGGACTAATGCAGCAGTGGGATTCAGAAGGCCATTGGGCAGAGATGCCAGTAATCTGGGCTGCTGAAATATATGGGGAAATTCAGGGACTGGGTTGCTTTCAAAGACATAATATTTTCCCTTTAGGGGTCCAGGTCCTATCAGAGGGGTGGGTGAGAGAGAGAAAGAGAGACAGACACACAGACACACAGACACAGAGACAGAGAGAGGCAGGGACAGACAGAGACAGAGAGAGGCAGGGACAGACAGAGACAGAGACAGAGACAGAAACATAGACATAAACAGAGACAGACACAGAAAGAAAGGTAGTGTGGACCTAGAGTCCAATGAGTGCCAAGTTCAAGACCAGTCTCTGGTATTTAAAAACTATGTGAACTCATGAAATTAAGTTTGTTTCTTTGAATCTTAGTTTCCTTATTCATGAAATAAGGATTAAAATCCCCTGTAGTATGTATCTTACAGGGTTTTTGAAAAGATCAAATGTGATAAAGTATGTAAAGTTCTTTGCAAACCTTAAAGAACTTCATCAGCTATCATTGTTATTACTAGATTGTAAACCTTTGGAGGGTCAGTAACTGTCTTTTTTCACCTTTGTACCTGTTTTGTCATATACAGAATAAGTCATAGCTAATATTTATATAGCACTTCAAAATTTGCAAAGCAATTTACATGGGTTATCCCATTTGATGCTCATAGTAATCCTGGGAATGTCCATCATTTTCCCTTTTCAGCAGATTGAGGAAATTGAGACTGAAAGATCAAGTGATTTCCCCAGAGCCACATAGCTGCTAAGCATCTGAGAGAGAATTTAAACTCAGGTCTCCTGACTCCAAGTTCAGCCTTCTATTCACTCTGTCAGCCAGGTGCCTCTACAGGTGTTTTATAAATGTTTGCTCATTTTTAATTGATTGAGGTATCAGTTAACACTTCAGGTCCATGGAACTATGGGGTTATTTTATACCACATAAAAAAAAACACAGAGCTCTACATAGAAAGATAAGATCCAGGAGATAATCTTATGTTCAAGCATGCAACACACTGACCATGGAAATCAGAACTGAAGAAATATCGGGCAGTGCACTAAAGATAAAAAGGTAATAAGCTCTTCTCTCTCTCTGTCTCTGTCTGTCTGTCTGTCTGTCTCTGTCTCTGTCTGTCTGTCTCTCTGTCTGTCTCTGTCTTTCTGTCTCTGTCTCTCTGTCTCTGTCTCTCTCTGTCTCTCTCTGTCTCTCTCTGTCTCTCTGTCTCTGTCTCTGTCTCTCTCTCTCTCTCTCTCTCTCTCTCTCTCTCTTTCTCTCTCTGTCTGTCTGTCTGTCTCTCTCTCTCATTATTGGTTAAATTCTAGTATGTTAGGCTGGAGAAATATTTCAGTATGTTTGTATCTTAGGGAAAATATTAGCAGTAAGAGGATAAGAGGCTGCCACAGCATAGTATTTTTTTTTAGCCTCTAAGTGAAGGTGAGGTGATAAGCTTATTGCATTGATGCACCTAAGGGAATGCAGAGGTTTCGCAAAATTGAGGACTCTAAGAGATTATATTTATCCTCAAGCAACCTGCCCCAGCTGCCAGAATAGCTGTCCTAATTTTGGAAGTGATAGGCAAGGAGGAATGATAGTTGCTCTAAAAGCATTTGGTCCTTTTTCCTTTAGACACCCATAGGCCACTCCCACCTACTCCTCTAACAGAAAAACAAAGGGTAGAGTGGGGTGGGAACAGAGGTAAGTCAACCACCAGCTCCTCCCCCTCAGAACTCAGTTTAACTTTTGACTTTCCTATTAACTCTTGGACCTAAAGATTTAAGAAGGAAAGAAAGAAACAAAAAGAAGAGAGGGTTCTTTTTATCTTAATATAAGAATTATGCAATGGGGAGCAACAAAATAATTACTGAATGTCAATCAGTTAAAAGACTAGAACCATGTGAAAACATGAATTGTTTTCTCTTTTTTGCCTGGCACCTGGCTCATAAACAGTGCTGTATTAGTGCCTATTAATGAGCATTATTCTTCTCTGCTTCTGGAGGTGGTGGATTCTTCCTCCTTACCTGCTTGGAAGCAAACTATTCTATGATCTCTTGTTAGGTATTTAGTTGGATTAGATGGATACTTAGATTCCTTGCAATTCTGAAAATTCTCTTGATTTTGTGCCTGGGGACATCTAAGGAAAAAAATGATAAGATGAAAGTAAATGTATTGAATAGGATTGTTTCTATGAGTTATCATTCTTATTTCAAATCACAGTCATCATAATGACCACATTAAAGGAGGCAGAGTTTTGTTTATAACTTCTGGATTTCTATCATTTTGATAGATGGTAGGGCAGCTTAATGGCACAGTGGGTGGACAGAGCACCAGGCCTGAAGTCAGGAAGATCTGAGTTCAAATCCACCCTCAGACACTTGCTGCTGTATAAACCTTGGCAAGTTACTTAACAGTGTTTGACTCAATTTCCTCATCAGTAAAATGAGCTGGAGAAGGAATTGACAAATTTCTCAGTATCTTTGCCAAGAAAACCCCAAATAAGGCCACAAGGAGTGAACAAAAACAAAGCTCCTTGAGAGCAGAGACTGGTTCATTTTCATCTCCATCTCCAGTTGTTGTTGTTGTTCAGTCATCTCCAATTCTTTGTGACCTCATGGACGAAAGCATATGCCAGGCCGTTCTATCATCCCCTATTTCTTGAAGTCTATTCAAGTTCATACATGTTCATTGTTTCCATGATACTATCTATCCATTTCATCCTCTTTTTCTTTTTCCCTTCAACTTTTTCCAACATCAGTATCTTTTCCAATGAAAACGATCTTCTCATTAAGTACTTAAGCTTCACCTTCAATATTTGACCTTCCAGTGAGTAGCCTGAATTAATTTCTGTAACTGTTACTTGATTTGATGTCCTTGATGTCCACAATACTCTTGTAAGTCTTCTACCACCACAATTTGAAAGCATTGATTTTGCAGTATTCAATTTTATTTAAAACCCAACTTTCACAACCATATATTACTACTTGAAAAACCATAGCTTTAACTATGGGGACCTTTACTGGCAAGGTGATGTCTCTGCTTTTTAGTATGCTGTCCAGCCCCCTCTCTGGACTTGGAAGCAGGAGCTGGAACAGTGTTACGGGAAGGACACCTCCCTCCTCCAAAGAGAATTTTATTTGGACTCTTGAATTGATGTGATAATGCAATGTACTTTGTTTAAGGCCCAGTGGCCACTTTGGTAACTTTAGATGTACCTTGAAAATATGACCTAAGAGATGGTTAGTGCTAATTGAAATGTAAATTGTCTATACTATGGGCATACTTAGTAAGACTTTACTGAATAAGTGACTGATTGTACTTTGAATACTTTGAGGTATTATTACTGATATATTGAGTTCATCAAGACTTTGCCCCATGAGTGGAAGACTTGGACTCTTGTACTTTGAGATTATATTGTGATTTTCTTATATACCTGGAAAATGTGACCTAAGAAATGTTTTAGTGCTAATTCAAATGTAAGTTGTGTATGCTATGGGCATGAGAGATCTTGGGGCTGAATGTAATGGAAATGCAGATTTGAAGAACTTCCCTGCCCTTAGGCCCTTTGATTGGCTTAAGTGACTCTGAGAAACTTCTTTAATTTGAAATTATACTCTGCCCCCTAATAGGCTGAATGTGGTCACATGGAGCCTGTGGTAGGAGGCTTGGTTTTCAGAAATGACCACACCTTGATGCTGTGTGATTGAGCAGTGGGTAAAGAGGGTTGTTACATTCTCTGACCCAGGAGAAGGCTATATAATTAATGATGTGAGGCTTTGCTTTGGGGCTCACTTTGAGAAGTGTTGTGTGATTTGACCAGATGAGACTCTGGGCATCCATTGAGAGCCCCCTGGCTTTGAAAACCCAGATGTTGATGCTTCCCTCTCTGGTAACTGTGATTTGGTATTGATAATGGCTGGACAGTTTGGAAGCCTGTCTGTTTGATCTGTCTACTCTGAAGTTCAGGATGCTGACCCTTTCCCCCTGAACTAGGTAATATATGTTTGATTGATTAAAGTGAGCTTGTTAACTGATTTTGAGTTGCTTTCCTTTTGAAAAGCAGATCTAAGAACCTGTGTTGGCAGCCACCCTGGGGATGTTGGGGTGCTTGCTGCTACACCTACCAATAAATAAATTTCCCCCACCAGTGTAGGTTGGTACCTTCTATGAAATGTGTAGTTTGGGAGAATTGCGTAGAATCCAGAAAGGTTAAATGACTTGCCCAGGGTCACACTACCAGGATGTGTTTGCTGCAGGACATGACCTTAGGACTTCATGTTTCTGAGATCAGTTCTTTGTCTACTATGCCAAGCTATTTGTTATGTGCCCAAAAGTTTTTGAGTCAAAAATTAGAATCTCATAGTTTTGAGGAAAAGGTCTATTTGCCCAACCCCTCATTTTATTTAGATTTACTCTTAGAAGGTAAAAATGACTTAGACAAAAGCAGTGATAATGCTAAGTGCCACATATCATAATTTTCAGTCTAATCTTTTTCCCACTACACCATAGATGTAGTTTATGGAAACCCAATCACAACATTCCACTTACCAAGGAGCATAGTCACATAAGTCAAATATAAAGGCAGGAGGAAATGTTTTAATATTTAATGTGGCCTTAGTATAATTTAGTGGAGAGGCCTTGAACTTTTTGTGCAAGAAATGTTTTAGATTTGGCTTGGGCTACCTGCTCCCATGCTTCTAGGCTTCCAAACATCTCTTAGAATTTATTACATTTCTTCTCTAAAATTTCAGGATCTCCTAAAACCTTCTTGAACTCCCAATCCTAGCCTTTCCTGACCAGCCCTATACTATTACCATCCATATTCTGACGCAGAATGGTACCGAGGAATGTTAACATCTGAAAGAAAAAAAAATTATTGAGCTGACAGGGGTAGCCTGGGATTAGTAAGGGTGCAGAGGATAGCCCAAGGGGTAGTCTTCCCTATCCCCAAAAGGGACAGGATCCTGCTTCAGGAAGGCCAAAGGTAGGGTATTTAAAGTGAAAATTCACTCTTTTTGCATGTCAATGCTCCATTCTAGTTATTGCTCTGCATTGTTAACAGAATATGTAATAAAGGCAAAAAGAAAAAAACTGAGCTCCCCCTTCTACCCTTTACCACACTTTTTGAAAATTCAAAAATATAATGAAAAATGGTTCTGGAGTATTTCTAACAATTGAGAAAACAAAACCAAATGCTATATAAATAAATAATTACAAAAATTTTATGTGTGTGTTTTGTCATTAATTTAAAGAATAATAAACAAATATGTAAATAATTGAATCTCTGTATATGCTGAATATTTATAATGCTTTCTAGCATCAAGTACAGCTCTTATGGAGGGGGAAAACCATTTAGAGTCTAAAGAAACCACAACAATAATAGCTATGAGTCTAGTTGAAGAAGGAAGTGACTTAGGACTGAATGAATGAATATCTTTTATCTAGACCCTGGTGAGAGAAACTGGTTTAAGGAAATATGGTGATTTCAGACACTAAAATAATCCAAACTTTAATATTTAAACAAAAATTGCCTATATATCACATTTACCTGCATATTCTCACAAGAGTTTTCTACACAGAGAGGAAAACAATAACATGAAGGCTTTTTACTTAAAGTGCCTTATTTAGGAGACTAAAGTTATAGTCCCCAACTCTGCTACTTAGCATTTGCATAATCTTGGCCAAATTCACTTCTCTTGTATGTAAATTAATATCTAGCCAAGATAACCTCCAGCTCTAAGTACTTCTAGCTCTTAAGTAGTTATGAATGTCATGGAGCTAGAGCTAGAAATCATCATTTAAAGGTCATCTAATCTAATGTATTCATTTTGTAGATGAGGAAACTGATGCCCAGAGACATTAAGATCACACAGCTAGTAAGTGGAAAAGTTTTGATTTTTTTTTTACTTGAACTCAAGTCCTGTGAATCCAGTTTAGCACTATTTCCACTGTTCCTCTCTGCCTCTATGTGTTGTATAGTCAGTCTCATCAGAGGCATTCTTTAAGTAATAAGGGCAGCAAAGTCACTAAATACTACCAAATTCAGAAAATTAATCTTTGTGGGTGGATATATAAATGCAACACCTATATTTGAATGTATACATTTATATTTAAAAGGCATTTCATATCAGTGAATTTTCTGGATACAAAAATGTTACCCCATATTGAATGCCAAAATATTTTTAGTTACTGATAGAAATCTTTCTTAAATTGATTAAATGTTATATTATGTTTTTGTAATGACAGGGTCCTACAGAAGAGACAAGCACTGTTTTATTCCAGAAACCATATTCAGAGACTGATTTTAATCCATTTGCTCTCACTTTTATTTGTATGATTTATCATTTTTGAAGTATTACCTAATTTGCTGTTTCCTCTTTCCAAAAAAGTATTGAATATTACCAGAAATGAGATTCCAATCATTCAACATTTATTTAGTAGCTACTATGTGGAAGATATGAATATGAATAAGATGTAGTCTCTGCCTTCAAGGAGCATATAATCAATCTTATATAAAATCAGGACATAAATTGGTGGCAAGAGAGGAAATATAAGGATAGCCAAAACCCCAAAGATCACCTAGACATTCTTGGAGAGTCAGGAAAATGACTCAAGATGGCAAACTGGAGGTAGATACTGGATGTCAAGTGCCTCAGGAAGACTTAGCAGCAGGATGAGGGACAAGACTCTAATCCTAGAAGAAATATATTTCCAGGCAAGAAACCCATGTAGGGACTCTGGCATGGTGAGATAATATGGTTACTAGGATTAGGGTACAAGTAAGCGTCTCCATTACAAGGGATAAGGCTAAGAGCCCAAGCACTGAATCTAGACTATAAGTATGGAGCAGAACCAATAACAAGTAAGCTCTTTTAAGTACTCCCTGCATAAAATGGTATTGGTCCTGGAGCAGACATCTCAGACAAATTGTGTTCATTCCCCCCACCCTTTCTCTCTCTCTCTCTCTCTCTCTCTCTCTCTCTCTCTCTCTCTCTCTCTCCCCTATATGTCCATAATATTGGTCATGTAACCTCTTGTAGACTTTCCTCCCCTGTGGCAATATAATTCAAATCCTCTCTGACCTCTCTGAAGATGAAAGGCCTTTATCTTTCTGAAATTTTTAACAATACCCTGCCTGACTCTTTTTCTCCTATCACATTCTGCCTTATATTATGGACATCTGTGTCTATGTCTTTTCCTACAATAGATTGGAAGGTTGTTAAGAGCATTTCATCTGTCTTTTTGTCTCTATAATTTTTAAAGAGTTTAATTGAATTAGATGATAAATCAACATTAATTTAAGTGCTTGTTATAGTCTAGGCACTGTGCTAAGCACTGGAAATATGAAAAAATGAGATTGTCTACTTTCTAGAAGATCACACTCTATCTGGAGAGATATAGACATGTATAAGTAAATATATTTTAAAAATAAATAGAATATAATGGATATAGAACACTAAAAAATACTGAGCTCCTGTTGGGTTCTTAATTTATAATTTAGTCTTTAATACTCAAATGGAAAATATATATTTTTATACAAGTTTGCCAAGAATATACACAACTGTGTTTCTCAACTGTGCACTGGGAAAAGTGGGATGAGCTGACTAGGAAAGAGTTAGGGAGACAAAAAAAAAAACATTTTGCAATGAATGGGGAATTCTGTCATAGGATATCAGAGCATTTACCCATGCTTACTCAGTCTGTGATGGGGTCTAACTGAATAATAGTAATTGAGGGCAGGTGCAAAGGAAGGTGAGATGTCACAAAGGATCATAAGAGATCATGGCTGTCTAGAAATTGTCTAATCTATGAAGCATAAATCAGGGTGGATTCGAGCACACCTGAGAGGGCAGACACAAGACTTTGTTCCTGTTAGCCCCCCAGGTGATAGCAATGATGGGCCCATTCTTGGTCATGAAGAGGAAACTCAACTTTGATATATCAGATGTAAGTTTTTTTTCATATTATCAGATCAGCTAGATGAGAGATTTCTTAAGTTCCCCTTAGGGCACTAGTAGAATTAGTGATGAGCTGCAACATGCATCATTGAGAGCTCATTATGATTCATCCCTTCTCAATTATCTAAGAGCCTCCCTCTGTGATAAAGGAATGATCAAAGAACTGTAACTTAGTCTGATTTAAAATGCAAAATAATTTTTAAAAAATTGATCTCACTTGCAGTGAGTCTATTATTACGAAGCTTTTTTCTTTTGCCATTAAGGCCACAAAACTATGTATTTCGGGGCTCTGATATCTCAAAAAATAAAATTACAAATACCCTAAATTAAAAATATAATGTCAATAGCCAATATCATTATATAATACACATCCCTTTTGCATCAGAACATACAAGTCAGGCATGACCATGGCCACTGTTCTGTACAGACAACCTGGAAATACGTCAGTGTTCCAGGATGCAGTTTCCTGATAGCCTGGGAATCTCGAAGAATAGAGCATGAATTTTGAAATGATATCCTAAAGATGTGTATTCTCTCTCTCTCTCTCTCTCTCTCTCTCTCTCTCTCTCTCTCTCTTTCTCTCCCTCCCTCCTCTCCTCCCATCTCTCCCTCTTTCTGTACCTCTCTCCATCTGTATATATGTATGTACATACATATGCATGTATGTACATATATTGTATGTGCATATATTGTTTCTCTTTCTTTTTCAGGTGTGTTCATGCCTGTGATTTTATCTGTCTGGGAGCACCAGTGAGGAAATTGTCTCTACCAATGTAGATCAACTTTCCTAGAGCTTGTGTATTTAAAGATTTGTCCTGGTTACTAAACAGTTAAGTGATTTATCCAAGATTTAGGCAGCCATTACATGTCAGAGAAGGCACCTAGGTCTTTCTGACTAAAGTTGGCCATACTATTTCTTTTTGGTAAATGTTTTCATTCTGTTCATGCCTACTTCTTCTCCACACCCATTCAATAGCCTTTGTCTTTTCTCATATTTCAATGTGTCTGTATTCTTGTGGGGTGAGTGAGCTCTTTCTATACATGTAACATAGTGTTGCCCTTCCTCAAGAATAGCAAAGATTCCAAAATGAATCATGAGTCACAGATTATTAGACCTGGTGGGTATCACTAAGATTATTCCAAACAAGACTTTAATTTTATAGGTGAGGAAATAAAGAGGTGAAGGGTAAAAGGAAGAATATTCTCTCTGCAGTCAGCAGAATTGCAGATCTTTGCTATTCAGGACCCATGGGTGAATGACCTGTCCTTGATCCCCGAGTCAAGAGAAGTGGGAGGTTTACATTAAGCACTTCATCTGTGTTTTGTTCAACCTTGGTACTGAAGGCAGTCACAGTGAAGGTTTGCTCTAATAAAAGATTGGGAGAATTGCAGTTTCTGAAATATATGTTTGTTATTTTAAATTAATTATTGTTTATTTAATTACACCAAAGTGTTTGTTCTGATTATGAATAAAGTTTTCAGCAATTGGGAATTAATATACATAATAGAGATAGGATAAAGAGAAACTATTTATGTGGGGTAGACAGGAGCCAAGACAAGATCTGTTGGGTGAGGCCACACAGAGGAATGCTAGATAAATTTGATTAGTGTAGCCTTTGACAAGACTTTGGGGACAGAGCAGCCTTATTCTTGGGAGTCAAAGAGAGTTTAATGGTTACCGCAGGGTCTCCTGTTATCTTCAATGGTTTATATAGTAACTGAGAATTAGAATTTGGTTGACTAGTTAGCAGTATATTGTAGGTAAAAGAGCCTAGAGAAATGCCTCCAGCATGGTGGGCACCTGGCAGGCCCTCTGTCAAAGACCTATGGAAAAATAAGAACAAGAATCATATGAAATTGTAAAATGTGGATAGGCTGCAATCCATACTGATAGAGAGAGTAGCCGTATTGTTGTATATTGATAAGATCACATAGCTATTGAAGTCTTTATTGGTGTCAGTTCTAGAGAGTAGTTGTCTGAAAAAGAAATTGTTTAGTTGACTACAAGAACAACATAAGCCAACAATATGAAATTGAATTTTGAAAATAAGTTAGTCTGATGCTGGACTTCATTAATAGAATAGTATAGGAACTGGGGAGGTAGCAGTGATACTGTACTCTGTCCTGGTCAAACAATATATTGTATTGAGTTCAGGTACCACATTTTAATATTTAATTAATTTTTTTCAAATAAGAAAAATCTATTTTTTCTCTCATTCCTTTATTGAAACAGAAAAAAAATTAACAAAAACGCTTTATATTTTGCATGTATTATAAAACAAGTTACTGCATTGATCATGTCTTAATCTGCACTCAGTTCATCACTACTTTGTCAGGAGATAAGGAACGTGTTTCACCATGCGTCCTCTAGAATTATGGTTGATCAACTCATTTATCAGGTTTCTTACATCTTTCAAAGCTATTTGTCTTTACAATGTCTTTGTTGTTTACATGGCTCTGCTGCTTCTGATTACCTCCCTCCACATCAGTTCATACAAGCCTTCCCAGGTTTCATCATTTCTTAGAACATAACAGTATTCTATTACATTCATGTATCACAATTTGCCCAGCCATTCCTTAATTGATTAGCTCCTCATTTTGTTTCCTATCCTTTGTTACCACAAAAAGTTGTTATAAATATTTTGTA
This sequence comes from Gymnobelideus leadbeateri, assembly GCA_011680675.1. Taxonomy (NCBI): domain Eukaryota; kingdom Metazoa; phylum Chordata; class Mammalia; order Diprotodontia; family Petauridae; genus Gymnobelideus; species Gymnobelideus leadbeateri. The sequence continues at coordinate 123,837 of WOXC01010422.1, read as the reverse complement.
TATATGCTTTATTTTGCTATTTCTTTTGTATCTCTAAAGTATAGAACTAATAGTGATGTTTATAGTTTAGTAACTTTTGAAGCATGGTTCCAAATTGCTTTCCAGAATGTCTAGATTAGTCCACTAGATTAGTCCAGATCCACTAAGAGTGCTTTAAAACACCTGTTTTCACAAAGTCCCTTCATCATTTGTCATCTTCTTTTCTTGTCAACTTTGCCAATTTTGTATGATATGGAACTTCACATTTGATTTAATTTGCATTTCTTTAATTAATATTGTTTTGAAACATTCTTCCTGTGTCTGTTGATAGCTTAGATTTCTTTATTAGAAAACTGACTGTTCCTATCCATTGACTATGTATCATTTGGGAAATAGCTCTCATCTGACCAATTTGACTTTTTCTTATGTATCTTGGAAATGAAACACATGGCAGAAATGTGTGACAGGATTTTTTCCAATTTATCCAATTATCCTCTTCTAATTTTAGTCACTCATTTTGTTTATGCAAAATATCTTAATTTTATGTAATAAAATTGTACATTTCATCTTCTGTGATCTTATTTTTTCTTTAATTATTAATTCTTCCCCAATCCATAGATCTGAAAGTGATTGTTCTTTGCTCTTATAATTTGTGTCATTATTTATGCCTGTCATGTACTTATTTGAAATTTCTCAAGGTATGTGGTATGAGATATTGGTCTAAACCTATTTTTACCTGCTTTTCCATTTCCTAGCAGTTTTTGTTTGTTTGTTTCTTGGTAGAATAATGAGTTCTTATCCCAATAGCTGGGATTTGGGGGTTTAACAAACTTTGGTTTTTCAAAGCTATGCTCACTTCCTTATAGACATTACATACTTAATCTTTTCTACTGATTGATCTTTTTATTTCTTTCTTTTTTTTTTTTTTTTTTGCTTTTTGGAGGGGGGAAGGCAGTGCAATTGGGGTTAAGTGACTTGCCCAAGGAAACACAGCTAGTTAAGTGTCTGAGGCTGGATTTGAACTCAGGTCCTCCTGATGCCAGGGCCAGTGCTCTATTCACTGCACCACCTCGCCACCCCTGATCTTTTTTTCTTAACCAGCGCTAAATCTGTATATCACATTTAGGCAGTAAATAGACATACTGAACAGTATCCAAAAGAAGAAAACCAAATTGGTTAAGGGTTTTAATATCATACCTCAGGATGCTGGGCACATTCAGCCTGGCATTGGGAATGATATGATAACTACCATCAAAAATTTGAAAAGCTGCCACCAAGAAATTAGACTTGATTTGCTTGTCCCTAAATGAACAACTAATAACAATAAATGGAAGTCACAAAAGACAAATATAAATGTGAAGTAAAGAAAAAACATTAACAATTGGAACTATCCCAAAGTGAAAGTCTGTTAGTTACCCTCTTATTAAATGCCTTCATACAAAGATTGAAACATCACTTTTCAAAGATGTTTTAGAAAAGATTCTTGTTCAGAAACAGTAAATTTCTAAGTCAGAACAGAAACTAAGATCTTCTGAAGACAACCTTATTGCTCATTGCACTGTACGAGGGTGGAGAGCCTGTGGCCTTGAGGTCATATGTGGCCCTCTAAGGCCTCAAACTTCAGTGAAATTTGGATTCACTCAAAGGGCCACACCTTGCCATCATCTACAGTATTAGCTTTGTACTTGCTATGTAGGGTTTGAAGATTTGTAGATATTTTCTTGGCAACTATATATAAAGTTGATTAGAAGATCTTAGATTCTGAGCTGGAAAAAAACCTTAGAGACCACCTTGTCCAACTTGTTTATTTTAAATTGAAGGAAACTGAAGCCTAGGGAAGCTAAGCAACTTGCCCAAGGTCATATAGCTAATAAGTCTCAGAGAGAGGATTTGAACCCAGATTCCAGAGCCAGTGTTCTTTGTACTGTATTACTGTTCCACTGATTGTTATCCTTCATGCTCAAAGAGGACCAAAATGACATCACTATGATGGAGGTCAAGGTATAGTGAGTCTAACTGTGGTTGATCAGACTAATACAAGCTCAGAAGACTACCACAATTTAGGCATGAAAAGTCCACAAGAACATTTGTAGTGGAGATGTCTCTATTTGTACATCATATTTCTTTTAAGCTACTGCAATTTTACTTTGCATAGCACCTTTGGGCAGTACTGTGCCAGTTTCTCCCATGTCTCACAATCAAGTCCAAAGTTCCTCAGAGAGATCTTGAGAATGATTTTAGTATCACTCCTTCTGACCTCCATGTGAACATTTGTCTTATATAAGTTCTCCATAAAATAGTCTTTTGGGCAAACATACTTTTGGCATTCAAACAATGTGACCAGCTCATCAGTATTACACCTTGCAGTAGAGTTCAAATCATTGGCAGTTTAATTCAAGGAAGGACCTCAGTTTCTGGTACCTTATCTTGCCAGGTGATATTCAGAATTTTCCAAAGACAATTTAAGAGGAATTGGTTCAGTTTCCTGAAATGGCACTGGTAGACTGTCCAGGTTTCACAGGCATACAACAATTCTGTAGACCTTCAGTGTGGTAGGCAGTCAAATAACTCTTCTCTTCCACACTTTGCTTTGAAGCCTCCAAATACTGAGCTAACTTGCAATACTTGTGTCAACCTCATCACATATGTGAACATTCTTGGAAAGTATACTGGCAAGGTAAAAGAACTTATCCACAACATTCAAAATTTCTCCATTTGCTGTAACCTACTTGTTAGGGTAAAAGAGAGGGACTAAACCTTAGAATTCATTGGTCCAGGTCCAGCACTCTATCCATTATATACAAGAATTCTCAGACTAAAATTGGAAAAAATATGCCAGCCTACATTGTCTGAAGGTCACCTTGGAGTTCCCTGTGCCAATTAAATTATAGATCCAGTACCTATATATAAGAAAACATCTTAATCATAAAGTTAGCCCATCCACTTTTCTCTAAGAAAAGACTTCACAGTTAAGAGGGAGTAAGAGAATAGGCTTTGACTCCCTGCACCTACTCTTCAATCTCTGCCCCACCTCCAGGCTAATTGTATTTGTATGTTATGCTCATGACCATGGGTTCTCATTACTCCAAAAGTGCTCACCAAGTTCAGAGATGTTGAGTTCTGTTTGAGAAACTCAGAAAGAGGACACTGCCTAGACAACTTTCGATTTATTTTTCCTAGTCCCACTTGCTACCCCCACTCCCTGCAGGAAATAACTGCTTAATCTTTTTAGATCATAGTTTTCTCTCCTGTAAAATGAAGTAGTTGAACTAGGTGGCCTCTGAGGTCCTTTCCTCATGTAAAGTCATAATCATCTATAAATTAGGGTATGCATTCCTGATTTTTGCTTTGAAACCACAAAGGTAAAATGTGACAGAAACTTAAACATCCTCCCAGTTAGTCAATATTCCCATTTAACAGTCAAAGTTTGAGTCTTCCTTGTAAGGCAAGCATTGGGAAATGAATTAGCTGGGTCAGTTTCTCACTTTCCTCTTCATATAGTGTCTGTCACTAATGCTAAAAGGAAATCATATGAATTACTGATGAGAAAATTAAACTTGAAAACTGATTCCTTTGGGATACTACTTAAATTTTTTAAAAGGAACATGATACTTTTAAAATTAATTTTATTAATACAGCTACTATGGTAACAAGGAAGATCAAGATATAAACTCAGAAGACAACATTGTGAAAACAGCCACCAAAAAAAAAAAATCCTCAAAGAAAAATTCTAATTGGATCCAAGCCCAACAAAAAATTTCAGAAAGAATTTAAGAAAAAAGCTAAAAGTGGTAGAGGAAAAATTGGAGGAAAGAAATAATACAGTAAATTTTAGTTGCTAAATTGTATTCTGACAACTTAGCTGCAGATGGCTTCCCATATAAGGTTTTCATATTTGGTGCCAATAAACCAAGATAAATTGTATTCTTACCATGTGCTAAAGTATTGTCATAGGCTGGGAGGCCAAGAATATGAAAGAAATCTATTCCTTCCCTTCAAAGAACTTATAGTCCCCTCCTATAACCACTACGAACGGTTAAAATTGGCTGTCTGACTGAGAGATGCTGCAAAACTTAGTCCTTCCTTATGTGGAACAAAATCTAATACAATTCTGCTCTTAAGTGGTTTCCTTGGTTGTCAGGAGGACAATAAGTTAGAGCATCAAAGGAAACAATTATAGCTGGTGATTTCTTAGGACTACACAATCTGGCTAAAACAAGTATTTCCGTGAAAAGTACTTCCAGGACTACCTAGTTCCTACATCTATTGTAAGGGTTCTGCTCTTACCTTAAAACATTGAGATTTTTCTGTAAACAAAAATTAAAATGACCTTATTCTCAAGATGCAGGATAAATCAGGGCTGCAGTTTTAGCCAACGACATTGACACCTTTATCTTTAAGGAGAAAAAAATATTTCATAGGATAATCTTATACCATTATTCTCATCTCCCACTGCCATGAAGAATAAAAGACACAAATTGAAACTATTTGTTTATGAATTCATAAATTAGAATGTACTAGAACCAGTATATTTACCTCCAAAATCACTTGAACCTAGAAAAGTATGAAAACAGAAACTGACAGCGATGTTGGAATTAAAATTCTGGGCTTGAAAAATATGAATTGAGAAAACATTAGTGGGGGAAGCCAAGATGGCAGATTAGAGGCAGAAATCTAGCTGAATTCTCTCAACATTCCCCTCCAAACAACTTTAAAATAACACCTGAAATCAAAATTTGGAGTGACAGAGTCAACAAAATGTCAGGATGAGATATTTTTCTGGCCTAAGAAAACTTAAGGAATCCATAGGAAAAGTCCATGACACTGAGGTAGAAGCATATCTAGAGCACGCATATGCACTGGCAGCAGTAGTGGCTGCAGCAGCAGCAACCTCAGAAGCTCTAAGCCCAAAGATAGTAAAGGTGTCAGACAACTGGTTAGAGGATTGCAGGGTCCCTAGGCTGGCAGTACAGCTGGCACTGATTGTCAACACTTTTGCCCATACATGTTCTGGGTCACAGTTCCACAATGGAGAGGGACACTTGTGATAGGTCAGAAGGGAACACAGGCACTAGTCACAGTTTTAGGGCCAAGAGGAGTGCTAACACTTTTCCTGAAGTTTCAGGAAAACAAAAACATGGTCACATGTCAAAAAGAGCTCTAGAAGGGGCGGCTAGGTGGCGCAGTGAATAGAGCGCCGGCCCTCGAATCAGAAGGACCTGAGTTCTGAGCCGGCCTCCGACACTTAATCCATACAAACAAAAACCTAGCCATGTAACCTTGGGCAAGTTACTTAACCCCAATTGCTTTAAAAAAAAAAAAAAGAGCTCTAGCACTTGCAGTTGCAGATGAACAGGAGGCATAGTTGCAGTTCCAGGCCCAAGAGGAGTGCTGGTGAATGTGGCTGTGGGGAAGCAGGGAATCTTCTGAGTAAAAGAGAAGCACACAGATCAGAAGAGTAGTAACCAAACCTCTCTCCAGATTACACCACCTTGAAAGCACTGATTTTGCAGACCCACAAAATTAGCTCCAAAAATAGCAGCACAGAAAAAGCCTGAAGCTTGGGGCAGTGCCTCCACACTGCCAGATAAGCAGAACCCAATTTTAACATAAAGTTCAAAGGCAAGAAATAGACTGGAAAAATTAGAAAACAACAGCAACAACAACAAAAACAAAGAATTTGACCATAAACAACTACTATAGTTAACAGGAAAGACCAAGTTATAAACTCAGAAGACAATATTGTGAAAAAAGCTACCAAAATAATCCTCAAAGAAAAATGTTAATTAGATCCAAGCCCAACAATAATTCCAAAAGAGTTTAAGAAAAAAGATAAAAGTGGTAGAGAAAAAATTGGAGGAAAGAAATGAGAGTGACATAAGAAAATTATGAAGAGAATTAACAGTTTGTAAAAGAGGCACAAAAAATTACTGAAGAAAATAATACCTTAATGAAAGGAATTGATATGACAATATGAGGCACAAAAATTCACTAAAGAAAAGAAGTCCTTAAAGAGCAAAATTGGCCAAATGGGGAAAAAAATCTCATTAAAGAAAATAATTCCTTAAACATTAGAATTGGCCTAGTGGAAGTTAATGACTCTAGGAGATACCAAGAAACAATAAAACAAAGTCAAAAGAATGAAAAAATAGAACTGTAAAATTTTTCATAGGAAAAAACAACTGATTTGAAAAATAGATTGAGGGTAGATGATTTAAGAATTATTTCAGTACTACAAAGACATGACTGAAAAATAAGATCTTAGACATAATTCTTCAATAAATTACCAAGGAAAACTGCCCCAATAGCTTAGATTCAAAGAGTAAAATAGAAATTGAAAAAAATCCATCAATCCCCTCCTAAAAGAGATCTCCAAAAGAAAAGTCTCAGGAATATTAATGCAAGTTCCAGAGCTCCCAGGTCAAAGGGAAAATATTGCAAGCAGCCAGAAACAAATGCTTCAAAGATCATGGAGCCACAATCAGAATAAAAAAAAATATTAACAGCTTCCACAATAAAGGAGCAGAACATTTGGAATAAGACATCCCAGAAACAAAGGAACTAGGAATTACAACCAAGAATAACCTACCCAACAAATCTGAATATAATCCTTCAGGAAGAAAAATGGACATGTGGACTTTCAAACATTCCTGATGAAAAGACCAGAGCAGACTAGAAAATTTGACCTTCAAACAGAAGACTTAAGAGAAGATAAACATGAAAAAGAAATCATAAGGGAGTTAATAAGGTTAAACTCTTTACATTCCTATAAGGGAAGATGATTCATGTGTCTCATAGTAATTGTATCATTACTAGGATAGTTGAAAGTTTACATAGACAGAGGACATGGGTGTGACTCAATGATATTGGAATGATCTCCAAAAAAATGAAGGGGTGAGGAAGAAGAATGAACTGAGAGAAATGTGAAGACAGAGGTAGACTAGGGAAAATTTTCTCAAGTAAAAAAGGTGTGCAAGAGAGAGCTTTTACAGTGGAGGGAAAATGGGGGAAGGGGGAACCATACTTGAAGATCTCATCAGAAAAGGTTCAAAGAGGGAATATGTATGCATAAACATATATATGTACATATATATATATATATATACACACACATACACACATACATATGTACATATATATATATACATACATTTATACACACTCAGTTTTGTATAGAAATCTCTCTTATACAATAGAGAAATAGGAGGGGAAGGGTATAAGAGAAAGGGGGATGATAAAAGGGAAAGCAGATTAATAGAGGCAGACTTTTGAGGAGAAACAGGATAAAAAGAGAAAGAGAAATAAAGAGAAGAAATTGACTAGAGAGAAATACACAATTAATAATCATAGCTGTGAATATGAACGTGATGAGCTCACTCGTGAAACAGAAGCAGATAGCAAAATGGATTAAAAATCAGAATTCAACAATACATTGTTTACAAGAGACACACTTGAAAAGCAAAGACACAAACAATTAAAATAAAGGACAGGAACAGAATCCAATATGCTTCAGCTAAAACAAAAAAGGTGGAGGTAGCAATTTTGTTCTCAGACAAAGCAAAAATAAAAATAAACCTTATTAATAGAGATAATCAGGGAAATTACATTTTGCTAACAGGTACCATAGACAATGAAATAATATAAAAGAAATTTACAGAAAGTTTCTCTTATAAAGAACTCATTTCTCAAATATCTAGAGAATTAAGTCTGATTGATAAAAATAAAAGCCATTGGCCAATTAATAAATGGTCAATTGTAGCAGCAACCACACTGGCATACCCAGGATGGTTGCTAGCACATATTATTAGATCTGCTTTACTAGAAAAGATAGCTGTTTAAGGGGTCAACAACCTTTTTAATTACATTCATTAGTTCAGGGGAATAATCAACACCCTGAACTTCAGAGAAAATCCAAACAAATTAAATAGAGAAAATACAAGCAGAGAAATAAAGACCAACAGAGAGAGCTTCTAACTGTTTGAAAAATTAGCACAGATTAACAGACAGATCCAATTGTCTGACCAAGGCAATAGTTACCAGAGAGAGAAGCACCAATATCTAGGTTTTTCAAAACCAGGGGGCTCCTTAATGGCTACCCAGAGTCTCATTTGGTCAAATCACAAGAACACTCTTCCAGTGAGTGAGACCCAAAGAAAAATGCTAACTCCAGAGTATATGTACTTTTTTTTAGAGCCAGAGGGCATCACAACCCTCTTGACACAGTGCCTAAGTGGAAATTAACAAAAGGTGTGAAAGCCTTCCTACAAGAAAGCTTCCCCTAAGCAAGCTTCCCTTAATGGGCTCCACATGAGGCCTATTAATGGGCAGGGAAGATCTTAATCCCATGAACATTACAGATATGAACAGGCAGTTTTCAGAAGAAAAAAACAAAGCTACTTACAATTATTTGAAAAAAAATGCTCTACATCACTAGAGATTAGACAAATGAAAATTAAAACAGCTCTAAGGTATCATTTCACACCTAACAGAAATACTAGGGAGCATAAGGAAAAATAGGTACACTAATGAATTTAGTGGGAAAATGAACTGGTCCAACCATTCTGTAAAATAATTAGGAGCTAAATCCAACCACAAGAAGAGGGTTTCAAAGAGCAAGAGAGAACCACATAGAGATCTTCACTAAAGTGTTGAGGGGTTTCAGTTTCATAGTATGGGCACATTCATGTCTTCACTTATTCCTTCCTCCTTCCTTCTACCTTGTCTTGCTCTTTCCCAGTAAGACAAAGAGTACTGAAAGTTAAAAACTGTGCTATTCAGAGATAACATATCTAACTAGGCTTTTCATCCCTTTCCCCAAAAGAATGGAACCCCTCTATAAGCCAGTGGACTTGTTTTGTTCTACTCAAGTCTATAGCCCATGTTGCATACTTGAATCAAAGAGAGCAGCTCAAAGTTGTTAACCTCCTACCACAAGTTATAAAGAATTGTAAAGACAATCCCCTAATTTCACTAACTGGTCTCGTTCCAAGGCTAGGAGAATGTGTAGAGAGCTAGTCAAGGATCAGAGATCAATGACAGGATTGTTGAAAGGGGGTGATAGCAGAAGGAGAGAGAGTGATGAGAGAATCACATGGCTATATAAGTCTGTAGTACTTAGTGAATGCAGCCTGGGTCAAATCATTTTAGGACTGAGTTTGACCATAAAGTAAACTTTGATATAAGGTTCAAGGTAAAATTAAATATTAGGATAATACATGAAAATTGATGACCCCCGCCCACCAGATTACGCAGCCAAGCAATGAAACCAAAAGATTTCTATGTCCTACTCTGTTCCCCATGAAGGGATTCCATTTTTTCTAGAAACAGGGATGAAAAAGTCAAGTCAGATGTGATATCTCTGAATGGCATAGTTGTAAGCTATCAGTACTTTCTGTCCACAGGGAAAGAGGAAGTGGTAAATGAAGGCAACTGTGAATGTATCCATAATATGCAACCCCAAACCCTTCTACATCTAGTTCTTTGGTCCCATCTTTTGTGGCTGCCTTTCTGTGGCCATGTGAGAAGTGAGAAAATAAGAGTATAAGCAAAAGTAATGAGACACAACATTCAAGGGGATGGTGCCATGGAGTTTCAAGGACAGTTATGAGGGGGGAATGGCAACAGCTTCTCCTTACTCTTGTTCAGATCTGTTTCCTTAGCTCAATAAATGATGAACTATCCACTGCACAAAGGAGTTAGGATGGGCTACTACTTATCTGTAACAGTGACACTGAATGGAAAACACTAGCACTACGAACTTTTGTCTACACAAAAAATTCACCTGAGTTCTCATTCCCATGCTACAAGGAAGAACTAAGTCCTATATCCAGAGTTCCTGAGATATTCATTTAATGGATGGCCTTATTAAATATTGTGGGTCAAGCAAAAGTTAACATTTACATTTATTTTCTCCACTCCTTTGCTTATTTCCAGAAGGATATTGGTTGTGGAGGGGTGAACCATTGAACTGTATCTTTCTAGAACTCTTTGTTTCTGAAACTACCTATATACTATTTAGATATAGACTGGATGTAGGAGAGGGTACAAGGACATAGTTAAGTATTCTATTATTCATTAACTAAATTTTGTTGGGTTCTGTACAAAGAGTAAAAACTGTGTATTTAGCTAGACATGTCAGTGAAGAAGAATTTATTAACTGCTTACTACATGTCAGGCAAGGAATAAAGAGCTCATATTCAAATGGAGATGAGAACAAATGACTAACTAGATACCTAATGCAAGTTATATACAGAGGAAGGAAATTTCAAACTTAAGGGACTGCAATGGGGAGACCAAGAAAAGCTTCCTGCAAAATGTGGGATTTTTGCTGAGTACTGAAGAAAGTCAGGAAGTAGAGGTGAGGAGGAAGAGTGTTCCAGGCAAAAGCAACAGCCAATGAAAAGTCACTGAGTCAGGAGATGGAGTGTTATGCGTGAGGAACATTAAGAAGGACTATAGAGTATATAATGGAGAGAAAAGCATAAAAAAGGTAGAAAGGCAGAAAGAGGCCAGCTTGCGAAGGTCTTTAACAGACAAAGTATTATCTCTTTGATCCTGGAGGTAATAGGAAGACATTGGATTTTAATGAGGGGAGGGGTGACATGGTCAGACCTGTCATTTAGGCAGATCACTTTGCCAGTTGAATGGAGTATGACCAGGAATAGGGAGAGACTTGAAGCAGAAAAATAGAACCATAATTCTATTGCTATAATCCAAGCATGAAGTGATGAGAACCTATACTAGGGCAGATGCTGTGTGAGTGGAGAGAAGAAAATATAGCTGAGAAATGGTGTAAAGGTAAAAAGACAAGACTTGGCAAAAAAAATATTGGATATGTTAGGTGACTGCAAATAAGCAGTGAAGAATGACACGAAGGTTGTATCCCTTGGTGACCGAAAAGATGGCAGTGCCCTTGATACTAACAGGGAAGGTGGGAAAGACGAGAATTTAGGGAGAGAACTGAGTTAGTATGTTTTGGCACTGATTATTTAATTTTAAATGTCAACAGGACATTTGATCCAAGATATCCAAAAGGCATATCTGTCTATTCACATTGGAGGGCTCACTCCATTATATGAATCGAAGGTCAAATTACTAGGGCTCTGTACATTAAAATAGAGCCAATAGCTGAGGACAGCATAGGCAAAACAACCCGTGAATTGAGCAACAACCCCGCTTTGTAATGACCACATTTGGAATGATGAGAACACAGTTTTAGATCAGACACTTTCAGAGTCATACATTGGACTTAAACTTATATTTTATGACCTCCAGGTTAAAGCTAGAAGTAGTAGGGTACATTTTGTTAAGAAAGTAAAGGTATATATTGGAGTACAGTCTGACCTTCAATTTGTCAGGTATTCTGTCAGCAGGGACTTTAAAGATAAGGATCAGTCTTTAAACTAGGATAGGAACAGTCTAGACTCTAAATATATACTTGTCCATTAATTTTTTTCAAAAACAGCCAAATTTCAATCCATTTGGGGCTGTGATGATAAGAACAAACATTTTGCTAATTTTCTATCAGCTAAGCCACTATGTTAATTAATTATTGCAATAATGGTTTACATATAAGATCATTGTCTATCATACAATAACAGTGTATATTATTTTCAGCCAAAAGAGAAAATCAACATTTCTGCACAGAGGAAAAAGCTTAGTCTACATCAAATTACTTCTCCATTAAGACTTAAGAACCAAAACCTTATTTTTAAGGGGTATAATGATTGATTTATTGAAATTAAAATTTCCCCTTACCCCTCAAATAGCTACCACAGAAAGTCTATGAGCTGTTCGGCCTTCTGACCCACAGGTATTTAATTCATTTATAAATAAAGTAATTTAAATGTTGATAAGCTTTTAAAAGGCAATGCATTTGGATAAAACAATATACAATAAAGTATAAATTCCTGATACTAAATCATTCCCCATTTTAAGAACAAGGGCTAGAGATCTGGAAGTCACTCAGTACTTAAATAAGGAAGGCTTCTACTCAAAGGGAAATGGGTACCAAAAAAATGAATCTAGGAGAGAAACATTGTTCATTTCACTATTTGCTTAAGGGCTGCTTGGTTTGCCTCAAAATATGCATAATTTCAGGCTATGTACCACATTATATTCTGTTTTCAAAGACTATGCACACATATAGCTTAGTAGCAACATGGCTCCCAAGCCAGTATTCTTCACGCTAGATCATGCTGTTTTTTCAATGATTTTATTTTTCTGTAAGTTTCTCGGAAACCATCAGCAAACAATTCAAAAAATCAAACAGCATGAGCTAGACAAGCACATGTTGACTCCCCAGGTTATCCAAGAAAATGAGGTGTTCCTGCAAAGAATAAAAGAAGTACTTCAAGGAAGAAACCAAGAAGAAAAATGGATAGAATAAGGCAAAGGGGAATTCACACATGTCAGTAAATTACATGTTGGAAAAATGAAATAGAAAAGAAAGAGAAGAGGGTCAACTAAACATCCGGGTGATATAAGAGATATGAGGCTCTTCCTCATCTCTAATGAACCATATCTGGAGGAAGCAAATGCTCCAAATGTTAATCTACAAATGCTAACTGATGAGAGGCCATTTCAGAATGGGTCCCCACAGAGGGAAAATGAGGCAGCTATTTGTCTCCCCCTAACAACAACAGAGAGGTATGGTGTTATTTTCTTTGGTGTGAATATTTACATATATGTATGTATATAGTGTACATCTATGTGTGTCTTTATATGCATAACTATGTATGTATGTGTGGATACAAACATGTATGTTGTATGTGTATATGTGTGTGTGCATATTATGGAGTGGACAACATCCCAAGAATTGCTAAACATAATCATCATTACCCTCTTCTAGTGAATCATACAGGAACAAATGATTGTTATTGTTCAGTTGTTCAATCATGTCTAATTCTTCATGACTCTATGGATTTTTCATGGGTTTTTTTGTGGAAGATACTGAAGTGGTTTGTCATTTCCTTCTCTGTTGGATTAAGGATAACAGAGTATAAGTGACTTGCACAGGATCATATAGTTAGTAAGTGTCTGAGCCTGGATTTGAATTCAGGTCTTCCTGACTCCAGGCTTAACCCACTAAATAAGAAACTAAGAAAGCACTGATAATTACAATGAATTAAGTTGTGCTGGGCGGCGGGGGCGGGGGGGGGGGGAGAATGGTGGTTAAGGTAAGAAGGGAATAGAAGTCCTTAGACACTAGTTTTATTTCAGTCACTGGGAAAAATTAAAGGTAGAGGATTCAGAAGAGCAAGAAATATCTGGGAAATGAAGAGCAAAGTGAGAAAATGGTACTATTGGAAATGAATATAATGTACCTAATAGGAGCTAGTAAAAGTATATTTACAAAGATGGGCTTTAAATTAACAAGGGAAGTGGAGAAAAAACCATCTACACAGAACAAATAATACTAATATAACAAAGGATAGCAGGTACAATATAGAAGAAAAAAGAAAAGACAAATACTTCTTGGCACAGTATTCAAGAAGAAAACCATTAAGAAAGTGTATAACCTTTGATGTCTAGATATATAAATTCACAGAGTTTGGAAAAAAACAATAGAAACTTAATCTGAAGTTAAAGAGGTCAAATTTGACCTTATTATCTCTGAGACTTAGTTGGGTTTTGGAATTATAACTGAAATTTGATTCAGGAAAGATACACCTCATTTCAAATGAAGTAGAATAGATAAAAATGGTGGTGGGTTAGTAATGTATATTAATATATGCACTTATGTAAGGAAATAAAGAGAAAAAATATGGATCAGCACATTTGATTAAGGATAAACTGAGGTTGGAACCAAAGCAATACAGTTTGGGGGTATATCCCAGACTACCTGGACAGAGAAGAACAATGAGGAGTTTTAGAAATAGATCACAAACTTCAAAGGAAAAAAAATTAATGTTGTAGTGATCAGAGATGACTTCATTCTGTAACTATCTGATAATAAGTTGTCCATATAAATCAATCAACAAGTATTTACTAATGTTTTTAATAGGCCAGGCAATATTCTAGATGTTACAGATATAAAGACAAAAATTAAGCAATCTTTTATTTAATGAGTTTATTTTCTATTGAGGGGCATATATCTTGTTGTTTAGTCTTTTTAGTCATATCTTACTCTTTGTGACCCCATTTGGGGTTCTCTTGACAAAGAGTGGTTTGCCATTTCCCTCTCCAGCTCATTTTATAGATAAGGATCTAAAGCAGGGTTAAGTAACAACCCAGAATCACACAAGTAGTGTCTAAGGTTGGATTTGAGCTATGGAAGATGAGTCTTCCTGACTTCAGGCCCAGTACTCTATCTACTGTATCACCAAGCTGCCCACATATGTATATACATATAAATATATGTCCTGTGTTGAAAAAAATGATATAAAGCCTGATACAAGGGCCTGAAATAGTAGTAATTAAAATAATTACCAGAAGACTCTCTTTAGCAGAAACAGGACCACTAAAATGTTTTTGACTTGCTTATAGATAATTGTGATGTTCAAAAAAGTGGAGAAACCAACAAGGGGAATGAAATTATCCTCTGGAACTAATTCTCATCAACAAGTACTGGGGTAGAAATCATGGAAATCTTGTCATAATGGCACTTAAATGGGGGTTGGGGACACTATTTATGCTTTTCATAGAAACAAGAAAAACCCAGAACAGTCTGACAAGCATCCTGGAATTTGTGATCCTGCAGCTCCTCAAAACTCTAGCTCCATGACCCTATGATCCTGTACACTAAATTTGCATGCCAATGTCATTCAACAAAGAATGGAAAGCTCTTGAGAACAAAATTCTTCCTGAGCATGAGGAAGGAAAAGGAAACTAATAAATATCTATTAAGAGCCTACTATGTGCCAAGTACTACACTAAATGCTTTACAGATGTAATCTCATTTGATCCACAGAACGACACTGTAGCATAAATGAAATTATTATTTCTATTTTATAGCTGAAGAAATTGGTGCAAAGAGAGAATAAGTGACTTGCCAGGGTCAAACATCTAGTTTAAGGCCAAATTTGAATTCAAGTGATCCTGACTCCCAGCCCAGGATTTTATCCACTGCACCACCTAGTTTCATGGTGATGTACACCTGTAATCCCAAGTATCATGGAGGCTGAGGCTGATAGATCTCTTGAATTCTAAAATTCTGAGCTTCAATAGGCTAAATCAATCAAGTATCCATACTAAGTCTGGAATCAACATAGTATTAAAAAATCTGAGGGGCAGCTAGGTGGCACAGTGAATAGAGCACCAGCCCTGGAGTCAGGAGGACTTGAGTTCAAATCTGGCCTCAGATAATTGACACACTTACTATATGTGTGACCTTGGGCAAATCACTTAACCCCAATTGCCCTGTCCTCCCCCCTCCAAAAATTAAAAAATATCTGAGTTTCTTGAAGAAATTTATATGGGTATACAAATAACTCACCCACTGATGTGTGTATGTGTATATATACATTTAATATATATATTAGCAAATTTTATGGGAATGCATGCATATATACATATATATATATACATGGAGCAGGGGAAGTGTATGTGTCATCTATGTGAGATATATATGTGTGTATGTTTAATATATATATATATATATATATATATGCCTACCCATACTTATTAACTATGCTATATATGGATCCCCTGCTCTAGTAGCCTCACTCTGCAGGTGCCAAACTTAGTGTGGATGACTACTCAGTTTACCCAATTGCACCTCAGAACTCTTGAGCTCAAGGCATCCATCATTGTCAGTTTCCTTGGCAGCAGAGATTACAGACACGTGCCACTATGGCCACCAGGATGAATTTAAAAGAAATAAATATAAAGAAAAGTTTTTAAAATGAGACTTCACGGCAAAAAGGCAAGACCATATTCTCATTGAATTTGGCTCAGGGAGAGAATGACATACATACTAAATGGGATATCTCACCCTGCAGAAGAGTTGGGGGAGGGGGATGAGAGGGGGGAGGATGGATGGGAGGGCATGCTGGGGGGAGGGGAGGTTGGAGGCACCCACTTTTGAAGAGGGACAGGATCAAAGTAGGGAATGGACCAGGTGGGGGGTGGGATGGGTGGGAGGGAAATATAGTCAGTCTTTTACAATATATCCACTATGGTAATGTTTTACATAGCTGTACATGTACAGCATATACTGAATTGCTTATCTTCCCAGCAGGAGTGGGTGACAAGGGACGAAGTGAATGGATCTGGGATTCAAAGTTTTAAAATTAAATGTTTCAAATATATATTAATACTATTATTAATACTATTTTGCATGTAACTGACAGATAAGATGTGCAGGCATTGGGGCACAGGGATTCACCTTGCCCTAATGGAAAAGTCGAAAAAGGTATGGGAGAAGATATGGGAGAGAGCAGATTGGATGAGGGAATATCCTGTGGGACTACTATTCTGGGGTGTTGGGTAGGGGGAAAATGGGGAAAAATTGTAACTCAAAATCTGGCAAAAATGAATGATGTAAACCAAAAGCTAATAAAGAATTTTGAAAAAAATGAGCCTTCACTATTGAAATATAGGACACATATGACAAGCAATACATCTGGAAAAAATAAAAAGATCTGGGAGTTTCAGAGGACCAAGTAGTTAATATGAGTGATCAATGTGATACTGCAGCCCAGGAAGCTAAAGCAATCCTAGGCTGCATTATGAAAAGCATGGAATCCAGAAATGAGGATGTTAGGGGTCTCATGTGGTTGCAGTTATGGTTGTATTCCACCATGATCAGACCACAGTATGAATACTGTATTTAGTTCTGAATGCCCCTACCTAGAAAGGTCATTAGTAATGGACAAGGCATCCAAATGATGGTAAGCAGGGGCAGCTAGGTGGTGCAGTGAGTAGAGTGCTGGCCCTGGAGTCAGAAGGACCTGAGTTCGGATCCGGCCTCAAACACTTAATGCACACAAACAAAAACCTAGCCGTGTGACCTTGGGCAAATTACTTAACCCCAATTGCCCTCCAAAAAAAAAAAAAAAAGAAGAAAAGAAAGAAAAACAAAACAAAACAAAACAAAAAGATGGTAAGCAGTAGGATGAAGAGGCTGTATGAAGACTGGTTGATGAAACTGGGCCTGTATAACCTAGAAGAGAGAAGAATAGGGGAAGCATAGGACCTGCATTCAAGTATATGAAGCTGCCACATGGAAGAGGGATTAAAATTGTACTACTTGACCACAGAGGGAAGAAAATCTATAAAGGGTAGATATTGCAGAAGCAAATTTAGGTTTCCCATAAGAAAAGATTTCTTATTAGTCACAACAACCTAAAAGAAGGAATGTCTTCCACCTCAGGTCTTCAAATAAGAGCAAGACAACCACTTGTCAAGTATTTTGTAAATGCTTACTTAGATGCGTGATAGACTAGATGGTAACTGAGATAATCCTCCAACTCTGAAATTCTGTGATTCATTACCAAGAAAAGAGTACTAAAATAAGTAATAAGACAGGTAGGGGTAAAAAAAATAGAAGAAATTATTTTAATAAAGTCAAGTTAATAGGTATTTATTAGACACATATCATATGCCAAGCCCTATGCTAAACACTTATAACACAAAGGCAAAAACATTGTCATTGTCATCAAGGACTTTACATTAAAATAGAGAAAACAATATGTAAACAATGCAGTACAAAAATTAGATATATATGAAATACAGAGACAGTAGAATGATGGATGATAATATAAGAGGGGAAGGCATTAGAAAACTAGAGGGACTGGGAAAGACTTCTTAGAATAGGTAGAATTTGAGAATTCTTGAAGGAGTAAGAGAAACTAAGGAATAGAGGGGAGGAGGTAAAGCATTCCAAGGAGCAAAGCATTCCAGGCATAGAGGACAGCTTGAGATTGGAGATGTAGTGAAACATTCAAGGAATTACAAGTAGAACAGCATCCTGGAACATAATATGTGGAAGAGAGCAGTGTAAGAGGACTAGAAACATAGAAAGAGACCAGACTATGAAAAGCTTTAAATACCAAACAGAGGAGTTTACATTGTATCCTGGAAGTGACAGAAAGCAAAGGGGATGACATGGTCAGACATACACTTTTTAAAAATTACACGTTTTAGTTGGTGATCTCATCAGCTCCTGTGGCTTCAATTATCATCTCTTTGCAGATTATTCTTAGATAAATTTGTGTGGTCTTAACCTCTCTCCAGACTTCTAGTCTTAAATCTTCAACTGCTTATTAAACATATTGAAATGAATGTTGCATAGACATCTTTTTTTAAGCAATTGGGGTTAAGTAACTTGCTCAAGGTTACACGGCCAGTCAGCATAGACATCATAAAGTCAACAATGTCTGAAACTAAACTCATTAGCTTTTCCAAAAAAACCTTCACTCTCTTTAACTTCCCTATTAATGTCAAGGATATCACCATCTTCCCAATCACCCAGGCTATCAATCTAAGATTCATCCTCCACTTCTAACTCTCTTTTACACCCCTTTTCTTGTCATTTCTACCTTAATAACAACTCTTTGTATATACCCCGTTTACTCTAACACCATGACCACCTTTGTAGAGAACTTCATATTAGAGTGCTAGTGTAATCAGTTAAGTGAAAGGTCATAACATCTTGAACTTCACTTGAGACACTGTAAATGGAGAAAAGAGGGCAGATAGAGATTCGGGGGGCGGGGTGGAAATGATAAGATTTGGCAATGGCTTGAATATGTAATAAAACAAGGCTGTATATTGTCACTTTATTTATTTAATTTATAGGCGGAGTACATCATGAGAAATGCCAGGGTGGATGGATCAAAAACTGGAAGTAAGGTTGCTGAGAAAAATTTCAATAATCTCAGATATATAGATGATATCACTGTGATGCCAGAAAGTGAAGAGGAATTAAGAAGTCTCTTGATGAAGGTGAAAAGGGAGAATGGAAAAGCTGGCTTGAAGCTTAACACACACACAAAAAAACTAGATCTTGACAATTGGTCCCATCACTTCCTGACAAACAGAGGGAGAAGAAATGAAAGCACTATTAGATTTTATATTCTTGGGCTCAAAGATCACTGCAGATGGTGACTGCAGCCATGAAATTAAAAGATTCTTGTTCTTTGGAAGAAAAGATATGGCAAATCTGGACAGCATTTTAAAAAGCAGAGATATCACTTTGCCAACAAAGGTCCATATAGTCAAAGTTGTGGGGGGTTTTACTTGTAGTAATGTATGGCTATAAGGATTAGACTTTAAGGAAAACCAAGTATCACAGTATTGACCCTTTTGAAGCATAGTTCAGGAGAAGACTTTTGAAAGTGTCTTGGATAACATGAAGATCAAATCAGTCAATAATTAAAGAAACTAATTCAGGTTATTCACTGGAAGATCAAATACTGAAACTGAAATTAGAAGACATAGTTCATTGGAAAAGACCCTGATGTTGGGAAAGATTGAAGGCAAAAGGAAAGGAGGATGGCAGAGAAAGAGATGTATAGATAATATCATGGAAACAATGGACATAAATTTGGACAGAATTCAAGAGATAATAGAATATCAAAGGGCTTGGTGTGCTATGGTCTATGGAGTCATGAAGAGTCAGACATTATTGAATGACTGAATAACCACAAAAGCAATAAAGTATATGCAGGGTAAGTGATTTGAGGATGATACCCAAGTTGCATGTTTAGGTAAGTGTAAGGATCCCCCAAAATACTAACCCCTCCAACATCCTTGATAGTGATAGGAAAGTAATAGTAAAGAAATATAGGAAAGTAATAGGGAAGTGTTTAAAGAAAAGACAGTGTTCTGTTCTGGTCATGTTAACATATTGATTTTGAAAATGCCTATTGAAATCCAATTCAAGACATCCAAAAGGCAATTGGTGATAAAAAAAAGGTCAATAGATAGGCTGGATGTGTAAATCTGGGAATCACAGAGATGATAATTGAATGAGATCTCCAAGTAAGATGCCAGAGAGAAAAGAGAATAGCTAGGACCATGCTTTGGAGACACTGATGATTAGAGCATGTGGCACGGATGAGAATCAATGAAAGGAACCAAGAAGGTGCAACTGTAAAGATAGAAAGAACCAGGAGAGAATATTGTCACAAAAACACAGTGAGGAAAGAGTAACCAGAAGGAGATGGTCAACAGTGCTTATTATAAAAGAAAATATTAAGTATCTGAATGAAAATGTTACTGAATCTAAATGAATGTCTAGAGTAATGGGTAGACATTGAAAAGGAAGTGAATTAAGACCTGGTGCTTGGGGGGGAAATTTAAAACTCTTAACAATAGATGTGTACAAAAGTGGAAAAAATTGCCTCAAAAGATTGTTAGTTCCTCTTCTTTGGTGGTCTTCAAACGAGAGTTAAATGATCACTTGTCAGGTTTCATATAGAGAATATGAATTTCAGGAAGATATTGGACTAGATACATGGTTGCTAAGGTCTCTTTCTATTCTCAAATTCTGTGAGTCTATGATTCTGTTAATGCTGCTCATCATTACTTACCAACTGATAAGAAACAATTTATAAACTTCTCAAATAGTAAACTGAATATCTCAGAAGAGTCTCTAATTGCAATGTCATTGTTTTGCCATTCCTCAGCATTTGGCACTGTAATTTGAGATCTACTCGAGGGCAACATTGCAAATTAGAAACATAATTGAAATCCACTACTGAATAAATTGAGGTTTGCCACTACATAAAATTAATGTAATAGTTTTTAAAAGTATAAACTCCCTTGCTAGCCCCAACACCTCTCCCCATGAGACTATTATATCACTTTAGTTGAATAGTTTTTTAAAGGCTATCCCACCCCACTCTCCACAATGATAAATATATACATTTGGTGCCAACTAGATTAAAAGATGGTGCTGAAGAATTATTTCTAGCATCAGCATGAATATGAATTTTGAGGAAGACAAATGAAAGTTCCTTGCAGGTTAGAATAGTCTCACGTCTTATATTAATATCACAAGTATCTAGCATCCTATATTGCACATGATAAACACTTAATAATTGCTCTTCAAACTGAGTCAGAACCAACTCATATTTCATGTTTGTTGTTCAACTTGATATTTTCCCAAAGACCAGGATGTAGGGATATGGAGGAGTCCGTGTCCCAGTGGAGTGAGTAGTAACATGTTTGGCTTAGTATCTCTTCAAAAATTTATTACTAGAATGGAATTTTTTGGTGTATATGAGAAGAAATTTCAAGGTCAGTGAATTTTGTTCTACAATTTTTTTTCAATTAGAAAAAATTAATCACCAAATTGTGTTCATTCCTTCAGTCGGTTGTTTGTTTTTTCTATTCCCACTACCACTATCCTCATCCTCTCATCCAGCATGGTCATAAATATTCTCCCTGATTGTAGTCTTAGAGCTCCAGGAACTCTACATCTCCCACTCATGGAGCTAGAAAGAATTAATCCTTTCAGCTTTGGGGTCCTACCTAGGGCATGAGCCTTCTGACTGGTGGATGAGTTAGTGAAAATTTGTCTTAGTCCACTACATATCTGGTTGGCTCTCAAATGATTTCATCAAGCCACCAAACAAGAAACTACAGCCTATTCAGTAAATGCATCATACTAATTATTCTGTTGCCATGAATATTATTCTCCCCCACCACTCTCTCCTTACCAACCTTCTTTTAATCATTTTTATCTGAGAATAATAATCAAATTAGAATTAAAATTGCTACCAGAAAGTTCATGATAAGCTATGGCCCTGTGTATCTTCTCACAATCCCTGTGGTTGCCTAGACCAAATGAATCTCTTCCTTAGTCTTTAATCTCCACTGTGTGATATTGATCACTTAGAATGGAAATTGCTTGAGTGCAAGGACTAGTCTCACTTATGCATTGTAACCCCAGTACCTAGCATAGTGCCTTCAAGTGACTTGCCCACAACCAAGTCTAGACCTGTCTAATCCATCATTAATTTATCTAGCACTAATATATTCAAGGTACTGTGCTAGGCACAAGGCTCACAAAACCTAAACAAACAAATAAAAATAGTCCTTAACCTCAAAGAGTCTACTTGGGGTATACAAGCTGCAAAAATATTAATTGATACATGATAATCTGATGGGAAAACACATTAATATATAGTAAAGTGGTACAGTAGCTAAAGCTTTCAATTTGTCATCAGGGAAACATGAGTTTGAATCCTGGTTTAGACATTTACTAGCTGTGCGATCCTGGACAGGTCACTTAACTTCTATTTGTCTCAGTTTTCTCAACTGTAAAATGAGGATAACTGTATCTAACCACTAGAGTTGTTGTAGAGGATATAATGTGATGATATTTGGAAAGTACTTTAAAAAGCTGAAAGTGCTATAAAAATACTAGCTACTATTACACGTAATTAGGTGGCATATTAGATAGGAACTAAATTGGAGATAGACCCAAATTCAAATCCTATCTCAGATACTAGCTCTGTAACAAAGAGCAAGTCATTTAACCTCACCCAAATGCTATTTCTTTATCTATAAAAAAGGGTAATCAAGGCACCTACAAGACAGGGCTCTTATGTGTGTATTACTGTATAAATGCTAGCTTTGAATAATAACTAGTGGAACTATGCATATTTGCTACAAGGGTTCATTTTTTGCCCAAAAGGATTGGGGGAAGTGTGAGGTAAAATTAAATAAATGAATAAATGTTTATTAATTAAAAAAAGAGAGGCAGCTCAGTGAATAAAGCACTGGGTCTTAAGTCAGGAAGACCTGAGTTCAAATCCAGCCACAGACTAGCTGTATGACTCTGGACAAGGCACTTAACCTCTGATTGTCTGACAAACTAGATCCACTGGAGGAGAAAATGGCAAAATACTCCAATATCTTTGCCAAGAAAATCCAAAAAGGAGTCCCAAAGTGTTGAACACGAATGAAATGACTAAACAATTGAAAGAAAAGGAAAGAGGAGGGAAAAGAAAAAAAGATAGAGAGAGAAAAAGAGAGAAGAGAAAGGAGAGTATGGAAAGGAGGGAGGGAGGAAGAGAGGAAAGAAGGAAGAAAAGATTCCTCATAGGTGGAAGCACCTGAGCTGAATCTTGAAGGATGCTAGAGGCTTTCTTGTCCTGTGCTTTTTCTCTTACAACATTTTGTTCCTTTTCCTTGTGCTATTTAGTCTCCCACACCTAATCTCATCAGTTCTATAATCTAGTCAAAACTAAAGTCTGGGAATTTTCAGTGACTAACCTAACATTAATGAGTACTCACTGAAAAACACCTGCATGAAACCAATTGTTATACTTAGGGTTTTTTCCTCAAGAATCTATCCACTCACCAGAAAGTTAAAAAAAAAACAATGCTTGCCTTGAATTTTCCTTTGAGAATCATTATGAGGGTTATTTCTTTCTTCAGAGAAACAGAAAGGTGACAGACTTTGATACCTTTGTGGATACAAGTGGATGCAACACATAGAACAAGCCTTTCTTAGTTTCCTCAAAGTCCAATCAATACTTTAGCTATATCCAAACATAATGAAATGACTCTAAGTGTTAACACCCTGGGGATCTGAAAAGACTCAGTGGGAATTGGACCAGAATTGTGATTCTCTCTCCAGATTGGCCAAGGAGCCCCCTGCAGCAATACCTCCAAGTCCAACAGAAACAACTCTTCACACAGAGAAAAGGGAGGCTTAGAAACAGATGACCTTTGAGTCTATTGACACCTCTGGACAAAAACAGCAGCTAGGCTGGAAGGAGATCTGAAAACACTTCTTTAATAAGAGCAGCATGCTTTCTACACCTGATTGAAAGGTAAGAGAAGCCATAAGAAAGTTTGTAGCCTGTCTGCCCTTAGGCAACCTAAGAAGCTGCTTTTATGAATTCTTCCCTTCAGCCCTCCCTCCTCCTCCCCCCCCCAATCATTTTCTTATTTTGGAGAAATAATGATTTTTATATAACTTTACCAATGCATTTTGCTTTTCAGCAACAAGAAGCCCTGCTATCTTGGTTCTGCTATGAGTATTCTTCTAGTTAGCTAGCAAGTTACTTTGATTCAGTTCAATAGATTAGGCAGTAAACATAGTTTATAGTTTATAAAACATGCAATTGATTGCATTCTGAAATATTCATAGATCCCTGAATAAATCAGCTAGTTAGGAAATCCAATACTCTCTGACAGGCCAAATTTATTCTAAATGGGAATGGCAAAAAACAAAAACCTTTTCCCATTGTGACATTAAAATGGCCATATAACATAAGAATCAAGAAATTAGAAAGTATTCCAGAAATCATCTGCTTCCAGTTAGCACTGCATCTAAATGTTTCCAAAAAATGTATCTATACCATTCTTAAATATCTTTAGGGAAGGAGATCTCACAGCTTGTCCCATGAGTCCATTTTAATGTCTCAGGATTGTTTTCCTTCCAGCTAACAAGTCCCTCCAATAGCAGCTGATGTGGAGACATTAGGTTCATAGAAATAAACAACTTCTATATTTACTTATCAAGCATTTGCTTTCCAGGATGTCAAAGCTCTTTGCCCAAATAAGAAATGGGTGGATCCACCTCCATCCCAATTAATGGAATCACATAAGGCCCAGAGAGCTCTGAGAGAATCAATCAACCAATCAATCAAAAGTCTAAAACTATGTGCAAATAGGTCCTTAATCAGTATAACAGAAAAAAAATGCTTTCCTCAAGACAGGCAACTCCATGCAGGCAATATTGGGAGAAACAGTATGATGTAGAGGAAAGAAGGTTGAATTTCCCACTGAACTTGGACTTATGAGACCTGAGTTCAAATTTCAATTATTCCGAGATTCTCCACAAACTATGTAAAAAAGGACTCTGAAAAACTTCTGGAGCCCCAGCACCCACAGAACGACACAGAGAAGCTAACCTCCCGCTGAAGACAGCCCAGCACCCTGCAGGAAGGACCAGCGCAGCGGTCTGGGAGCCGGCAGCGCGCAGAGCGCAGGAGCCGAGCCGAGCCCAGGTCCACATAAGCCGAGGTTTTAGCCCCAGGGCGGCAGGGCCAGCAGCCGGCTGGAGGAACCCCAGAACACCAGGAACTGTGGAGATTCCAGAATTATCAACATAGACTTGCCTAGGACAAAGTAAGAGGTTAGTGTCCTATGGACTTTGGGACCTGTATTTGGGGAATGCGTCAGCTCCCTCCCCTGGGGGCTAGAAGCTGCTGAGGAGACACGCCATTTTGTAGTTTTTCAGAGGCAGCTCCAGCTCCTGGCCTGCAAATTGTAGGGAGATCCAGCGATCAGTCTTGGGGAGTAATCGCTCTTGCTTTAACCTCCCTGGATCTGGATTGTGATCTAGGGTGGAAGTCGTGGGTGGGTTTACAGCTTGCCAGAAACGGAAGTTGCCCCCACACGTTCGGGATGAAAATTCCTCTAGCTGGCCTTAAAGCCATAGTGTGGCAACAAGCCCAAAAGTCAAGCAATTAAGTGGCAACATGCCAAGGCAAAGGAAACAGAAAAAATGCAACCCTAGACTCCTATTTTGGGGGCATAGAGCAGGAAAAGGACTGTGAGGTCAGAAGTC
Source organism: Gymnobelideus leadbeateri (assembly GCA_011680675.1). Classification (NCBI taxonomy): domain Eukaryota; kingdom Metazoa; phylum Chordata; class Mammalia; order Diprotodontia; family Petauridae; genus Gymnobelideus; species Gymnobelideus leadbeateri. Next base: position 98,381 of record WOXC01010422.1, on the reverse strand, counting down.
CTGCTCCAAAGCCCCAGGGGAAAACATGAGCGGGTTGCAGGCCATAGAGGACCTTAAGAAGGACTTTAAAAATCAAATAAGAGAAGTGGAGGAAAAATTAGAAAGAGAAATGAGAAGGATGCAGGAAAAGTATGAAATGAGGGTCAACAGCCTGACTGAGGAAAACAACACCTTAAAAAATAGACTAGCTCAAATGGCAAAGGAGGCCCAAAGGGCAATGAGGAGAAGAATGCCTTAAAAAGTCGAATTTGCCAGATGGAAAAAGAATCTCAAAAGTTCACTGAGGAGATTCATTCCTTCAAAGTTAGACTGGAGCAAATGGAAGCTAATGACTTTATGAGAAATCAAGATGCTGTTAAGCAGATCCAAACAAACGAAAGATTAGAAGACAATGTGAAATATCTCATGGGAAAAACCACTGACCTGGAGAATAGATCCAGGAGAGACAATTTAAAAATTATTGGACTACCTGAAAGCCATGATCAAAGAAAGAACCTAGAAATCACCCTTCAAGAAATTCTCAAGGAAAATTGCCCTGATGTTTTTAGATCCAGAGGGCAAAATAGAGGTTGAAAGAATCCACAGATCACCTCCTGAAAAAAGATCCCAAAAAGAAAACTCCTAGGAATATTATAGCCAGGCTCCAGAACTCCCAGATCAAGGAGAAAATACTCCAAGCAGCCAGGAAGAAACAATTTCAATATTGTGGAAACACAATCAGAATAGCCCAGGACCTGGCAGCTTCTACAGTGAGGGATCGAAGGGCATGGAATATGATATTCCAGAGGGCAAAAGAACTGAGAATGAACCCAAGGGTCACCTACCCAGCAAAACTGAGTATTTTGTTTCAGGGAAAATATGGTCATTCAGTGGAATAGAGGACTTTCAAGCATTCTTGAGGAAAAAACCAGAGTTGAATAGAAAATTTGACATCCAGACGCAAGAAGTAAGAGATGCCTGAGAGGTAATCAGGGAAAAGAAATCAAAAGGAACTTATCAAAGTTGAACTATTTAAATTCCTATATGGAAAAGCAATATCTGTGACTGATGATATCTTTCTCACTATGAAAATAATGGAAGAAGGGGGTGTGGTCATACGAATACATAGGTGAATGTGTGTGTATATGGTTACAGTTATATATGGATAGAGGGCATAGGTTGAATTTGTTGGGAAGGGAGAATACTCAAGGGATGAAAGTATGAGGTGAGAGAGGAAAGTGGCAAGAGGAGATGGGGAGAGACAGGGTAGGGTAAACTATCCCATGTAGAAGAAGCAAGGGGAAGTGGTTGCAAAGGAGGGGGAGTATAAGGAAGGCTAAAAAGGCAAAACCACATTCACATTGAATTTGGTTCAGGGAAAAAATGACATACATACTAAATGGGATATCTCAACCTGCAGCAGGATAAGGGGAAGGGGGACGAGAGGAGGGATGATGGATGGGAGGGCATCCTTGGGGTGAGGGGAGGTTGGAAGTACCCACTATAGAAGAGGGACAGGATCATGTAGGGAATGGACCAGGTGGGGGGTGGGATGAGTGGGAGGAATTATAAGCAGCCTTGTACAATATATCTACTATGATAATGTTTTGCATAGCTAGACATGTACAACATATACTGAATTACTTATATCCCAAGAAGGAATGGGTGACAAGGGAGGAAGGAAATGGATCTAAAATTCAAGGTCGTAACATTAAATGTTTCAAATATATATATAAATACTATTATTAATACTCTTTTGCCTATAATTGGCAGATAAGATGTGCAGGCATTGGGACACAAAGATTCATCTTCCTCTATTGGAAAAGTCGATGGGGGTATGGGAGAAGGTATGGGAGAGAGCAGATTGGAGGAAGCGATATCTTGTGGGACTGCTATTCTGGGAGGTTGGGTAGGGGAATAATGGGGGGAAAATGATTGTAACTCAAAATCTGGCGGAAATGAATGATGTAAAACAGAAGTTAATAAAGTATTTGTTTAAAAAAAAAATTTCAATTATTCCTTGCTATCTCTATGGAATTGAAGCAAGGCATTGAATATCACCAGGCTCAATTTATTTATCTATAAAATCAAAGGTTGAATTAGATGAACTTGGAATTCCCTTCCAGTACTTGATCTATGTCCTATGATTTTGTGATTAGACAAAAGAATTAGACCCACCTCGGGGTCTGTGGATAAAATACTAGTTCAGAATTAAGAAGTCAAACTACAAACCAGCCTAGTGGTGATCCAGCTCCAGTCAATCCATTGAAAGGCAAACGATTGGGTCTCTCTCTCTCTCTCTCTCAAAACAGCTTCTATCCTCATGTGACCACAGATATAAAGATATTTGGGAGATTTAGGTCTTATCAGAAATACCTACAACAATGTAAAATGAAAACATCTTTAAAAAGAAATTGAACTCTAAGGGAAAAACCAATGAAGGTCCTAGAGAAGAGTTAAAGAAATATGCCCCCTTTATTATAGCAGAAAGCTAGAGGACTACTAGGAAAGAATGTTGTATAAATTGTAAGATAAGTTTTCTGTGTGATTTTCTCCTTTTTTTTCCCTTGGAGATAAGGAAGAAGCAGGAAATAATTGTGATATAAAGATAAAGGGCATCAATAAAACACTTCTAAAAGAATGTAAATGTGATGATCTGTCTTTCTCAATATGGCATTTTCTTTCCCTAAAAATGAATTTGAGGGGGCAGTGTCAAGATGGCAGAGTAGAAACAGCACTTCCAAGGTGCTCTGCCCCACATCACCTCCAAACAATGTAAAAGGGGAATCTGAACAACTTCTGGAGCCCCAGCACCCACAGAATGACACAGAGAAGCTAACCTCCTGCTGAGGACAGCCCAGCAGCCCTGCAGGGAGCAGCCAGCACAGGGCTTGGAGAGCGGGCAGCACAGCGCACTGGGAACCGACAGCGCAGTGATCTGGGAGCCAAGCCCAGTCCCGTGTGAGCTTCGGTTTTAGCCCCAAGGCGGCCAGGCCAGCAGCCAGCTGGAGGGACCCCAGAACACCAGCAGCTGTGGCGATTCCAGAATTATCAGCACAGATATGCCTAGGAACAAGTGAGAGGTTAGGGCCCTATGGATTTGGGGAACAGTTTTTAGGGAACTCGTCAGCTTTCTCCCCTGGGGGCAAAAATCTGCTGAGGAAACGTGGCACAGGGGCCATTTTGCAGTGTCAGTGGCAGCTCCAGCTCCAGGTTTGCGAATTGTAGAGAGATCCAGAAATCAGTCTGGGGGTTAATTGCTCTTGCTTTAGCCTGCTTGGATCTGGATTGTGGTCTTATGGGGAGGCTTAGGGTGGGTATCCAATTTGCCAGAGTGGGTGGAGGCTATACAGGGGCCACACAAACTGCAGAAGTTGTGAAGACACCACGTTTGGGACAGAAGCTCTCCTGGCTGGTGGCAGAGTCCTACTGTGGCAACAAACCCAAAAATCAAGTAATTAAGTGGCAATATGCCTAGGCAAAGGAAACAAAATAAACAGAAAAATTCAACTTTAGACTCCTATCTGGGGGGCAAAGAGGATCAAAGCAAGGAACAGGAGGAGTACTGTGAGGTCAGAACTCCTGCACCAAAAGCCCCAAATGAAAATACAAGCTGGCTATAGGCCATAGAGGAACTTAAGAAGCAAATAAGAGAAGTGGGTGGAAATTTGGGTAGAGAAATGAGAAAGATGCAAGAAAAGTATGAAATGACAGTCAACAGCCTGACTGAGGAAAACAACTCCTTAAAAAATAGAATAACTCAAATGGCAAAAGAGGCTCAGAAAGGCAATGAGGAGAAGAATGCCTTAAAAAGCCGAATTTGTCAGATGGAAAAATAATCTCAAAAGCCCACTGAGGAGAATCATTCCTTCAGAATTAGACTGGAGCAATTGGAAGCTAGTGACTTTATGAGAAATCAAGATGCTGTTAAACAGATCCAAACAAATGAAAGAATAGAAGGCAATGTGAAATATCTCATGGGAAAAACCACTGACCTGGAAAACAGATCCAGGAGAGATAATTTTAAAATTAATGGACTACCTGAAAGTCATGATCAAAGAAAGAACCTAGAAATCACCCTTCAAGAAATTCTGAAGGAAAATTGCCCTGATGTTTTAGACCCAGAGGAGGAAATAGAGATTGAAAAATCCACAGATCACCTCCTGAAAAGTATCCCAAAAAGAAAACTCCTAGGAATGTTATAGTCAGGTTCCAGAATTCCTGGTGACTCTGCCACCAGACAGGGAAGCTTCCATCCCAAATGTTGGGGTCTTCACAACTTATGGTTCTGGCAAATTGGATGCCCACCCCAGACCTCCCCCTCAGATCACAATCCAGATCCAAGAAGGTTAAAGCAAGAGCCATTAACCTCCAAGACTGATCACTGGATCCCCCTACAGTTTTCAGGCCAGGGGCTGGAGCTTCAATTGAAACTGCAAAATGGTATGTCTCCAAAGTGGCTTGTAGGCCCCAGGGGAGGACATCGACATGTTCCCCAAATACTGGTCCCAAAGTCCATAGGGCACAAACCCCTCACTTAGTCCTAGGCATGTCTTTGTTGATAATTCTGGAATTGCCCCAGCTGCTGGTGTTCTGGGGTCCCTCCAGCTGGCTGCTGGCCCGGCTGCCCTGGGGCTAAAACCACGGCTCATTCAGGCCTGGGCTCAGCTCCCAGAGAGCTCGACTGTCAGTTCCCAGTGCGCTGTGCTGTCGGCTCCCAAAGTGCTGCGCTGGCCACTCCCTGCAGGGCTGCTGGGCTTTCTTCAGTGGGAACTTAGCTTCTCTGTGCCGTTCTGTAGGAGCTGGGGCTCCAGAAGTTGTTCAGAGTCCCCTTTTACATGGTTTGGAGGTGACCTGGGAGGAGAGCACCTTGGACGTGCTGTTTCTACTCTGCCATCTTGGCTCTCCTTCAAGAAATTCTCAAGGAAAATTGCCCTGATGTTTTAGATCCAGAGGGCAAAATAGAGGTTGAAAGAATCCACCAATCACCTCCTGAAAAAGATCCCAAAAAGAAAACTCCTAGGAATATTATAGCCAGGTTCCAGAATTCCCAGATCTAGGAGAAAATACTCCAAGCAGCCAGGAAGAAACAATTTCAATATTGTGCAAACACAATCAGAATAGCACAGGATCTGGCAGCTTCTACACTGAGGGATCAAAGGGCATAGAATATGACATTCTGGAGGACAAAGGAGCTGGGATTAAAACCAAGAATAACCTACCCAGCAAAACTGAGTATCTTGGTTCAGGGCAAAATATGGTCATTCAGTGGAATAGAGGACTTTCAAGCATTCTTGAGGAAAAAAACCAGAGTTGAATAGAAAATGTGACGTTTAGACACAAGAAGCAAGAGAAGCTTGAGAAGGTAAACAGGAAAAAGAAATCAAAAGGAACTTATCAAAGTTGAACTATTTACATTCCTACATGTAAAAACAATAACTGTAACTGATGAAACCTTTCTCAGTATGAAAATAGTTGAAGAAGGGTATATGGGCATGTGAATACATATGTGAATGTGTGTATATATGTTTACAGGTATACATGGATAGAGGGCACAGGTTGAATTTGGTGGAAAGGGATGATACTTAAGGGGTGAAGTTAAGAGGTGAGAGAGGAATGTGGCAAGAGGATAAGGGGAGGGACGGGGTAGGGTAAACTATCTCATGTAGAAGAGGCAAGGGAAAGTAGTTGCAGGGGAGGGGAAGAACAGGAAGCCAAAAAGGCAAATCCATGTTCTCATTGAATTTGGTTCAGGGAGAGAATGACATACATACTAAATGGGATATCTCTCCCTGAAGGAGAGTAAGAGGGAGGAGGATGAGAGGGGATGATGGAGAGGAGGGCATGATGGGGGGAGGGGAGGTTGGAGGCACCCACTTTTGAAGAGGGACAGGATCAAAGTAGGGAATGGACCAGGTGGGGGTGGGATGGGTGGGAGGGAAATATAGTCAGTCTTTTACAATATATCTACTATAGTAATGTTTTACATAGCTATACATGTACAACATATACTGAATTGCTTATCTTCCCAGCGGGAGTGGGTGACAAGGGACAAAGGGAATGGATCTGGGATTCAAAGTTTTAAAATTAAATGTTTCAAATATATATAAATACTATTATTAATACTATTTTTCATGTAACTGAGAGATAAGATGTGTAGGCATTGGGGCACAGGGATTCACCTTGCCCTAATGGCAAGGTTGAAGGGGGTATGGGAGAAGATATTGGAGAGAGCAGATTGGATGAGGGGATATCCTGTGTGACTGCTATTCTGGGGTGATGAGTAGGGGAAAAATGGGGGAAAATTATAACTCAAAATCTGGTGGAAATGAATGATGTAAACCAGAAGTTAATAAAGCATTTGGAAAGAAAAAAAAAAGAATTTGAAGGAAAAGTTATGTTCAAGTATTTGGAAGGCTAATGTGGGGAAGGGGAGTGAGACTTTCTTCTGTTTGGTCCTAGAAGATAGAACTAAAAACATTAGATAAATATGAAAAACAACATAACAATTAGAATTGTTTTCAATTAAAATATACTGTTTTGAGAAATAGTGTGAACCCCTTTCTCTGGAAGTCTTCAAGCAAAAGCTAAAGTCTCTTCTATATGTGTTGTCTTCACAATCGAAACATAAGTTATTTGAGGGAAGAGATTATATTTTCTATTGCATTATATCCCCAGTGCTTAGCACAGGGTTTGGCACATAATAGATGATCAATAACTTTATTTTTTATTTATTTGTTTGTTTGTTTTTTGTTCATTCATTCATTCTCCTATACCTCCACAAGTACAGCCTGCCTGCCATTAAAAACACAAAGAAGGGTAAGCAGTAAATTGCATAATTCTCCCATGTTCACCTTAAAGAAAAACATAAAATAGCACCCCAAAACACTTCCTGGGACGGCAGAACCAGCAAAAAGATGGGGTGAAACAATCTTTTAGCTCAAGAAACTTGGAAGATTGACAAGAAAGGTCTGTCTCACTTATGCAAAAGGATAATGTAGTCCAGGACAAGAAGCATCCTAGCAAGCCAGCAATAAGCCCCACCTGAGCAAACCAGGGGAGATCATGAGCCCCTGTGTAGTGGAGCAGGCAAACACCAACATCAGGCCCTCCACATGCCTTAGCATAGCCAAGGGAACCAACAGATTCTAGCTCCAAGAACCAGCATGTGCTTCAGTACAGGCCTGGGCAGGCAGGCATCCTCTAGCAGCCAGACCTCCATGTGCTTCTGTGTAACCCCAGGAAATACAGAACAACCCCACCAGACCTCAGCAAGTTCTAGACACCAGGACAAGGACCCCAGTTCAACACAAAGTAAATTGTCAGATCCCTATGGCCTCCAACAGCACCAGCCACCCCCCATCTCACCCCCTCAACACAGCACCAAACCCAAAGGTCCCTCATGGGTCTAAGGGCAACATCAGTGCCTCACCAGGTAAACAACCAGAACCTGCAACCCCTGGCACAAGAAGCCTAAGACTTTATCCTCCCACCCTGGGAGCAGAGCTCAAATTTAAAAGAAAGGGGAAAAGACCAAAAACATAATAATCCAAAAAAATCTGACCATAGAAAGTTATTGTGGTGATAGGGAAGATCAAGATACAATCTCAGAATTGGACAACAATGATACAAATACCTGTGGACAAAACTCCAAAGAAAAATATCGAGTGGTTTTAGTCCCAGAAAGAACTCAGAGAAGAGTTCAAAAAGGAACTTAAAAATCATAAAATAGAGACAAAGAAAAATTGGGAAAAGAAATGAAACTGATGCAAGAAAATTATGAAAAAAGTCAACAGCTTAGAAAAAGAAAATAATTGCTTAAAATGTAGAATTGACAGGGGTGGCTAGGTGGTGCAGTGAATAGAGCCTTGGAGTCAGGAGGACCTGAGTTCAAATCCAGTCTCAGACACTTAACACACACACACACACACACACACACACACACACACACACACACACACACACACACACACTAGCCATGTGACCTTGGCCAAGTCACTTAACCCCAACTGCCTTCCAAAAATGAAAACAACAAAAAGTAGAATTGTCCAAATGGAAAAGGAAGTACAAAAGCTAACTGAGGAGATCAAATTCTTAAAAGTTAGAACAAGTGAAGTTAATGACTCTACATGATATCAAGAATCAATCAAAACAATTTTCAAAAGAATGAAAGCATAGAAGAAAATATAAAGTAGCTCACTGGAAAAGCAACTGCTCTGGAAAACAGATCCAGGAGAGACAATGTCAGAATCACTGAACTACCTGAAAGCCATAATCAAAAGGAGGACCTGGATGGCATCTTTCACAAAATTATCAAAGAAAACTACCCTGATATCCTGGAATCTGATGGCAAAATAAGCATTGAAAGAATCCACTGATTGATCACCTCAGGAAAGAGATCCCAAATAAAAACTACAAGGGAAAAATGGTTATTTAATGAACGCTAAAAATTGTCTTGACATGTTTTGGGAAAAAATAAAATTCTTTTAAAATAAACAAAAAACCTACAATGAAACTATCCTGCTGTGAAGGGATAAGAAGAAAAGACTTACGTGTGTAGGGTAGTGAAAAGACATGGTCACAGGAAGCAACATGTATCCATAGACAAAAACAAAGGGTAAAGGGAAAGAAAAAAATCCATGAGCAGTAATAGGGAAAGGGCCTACCTGCCCAGAGGAATGATTCCCAAGTGTCTTCTCTAAGTCAGGCATTCCTCAGTGAGTTAGGGGGTTGTCTGCCCCAAGCATGTGAAGACTCCCCATGGCAGAATGGGTAGATGAAAACAATTTGTTCTAACAGCCATTAAGGCAATTGAAGCAGGTACTATGGAGTGCTTAGAGCTTGATCAGACATCAAAGACACAAAAGTCATTCACTATAGCCTGGGCCATGACAAGTTGTCTTGAGTTTTGTCTTGCCACTGGACTTCGATGACTCTGGAAAAGAAAGAGAATGATGACTCTATGCAACTCCCCAAATAAGGAGCACAAAGAAGGAACCCCAAGACTAGATGGTCTTTGAGTTCCTCCCAACTCTAAGATTTTATGATTTCATAGTCTTATGAATAAAAATAAAAAATACCACTATTAAAACCAAAATATGGATCATACCAAGTATTCCACAATCAAAAGAGGAATAAAGATGAAGGACATTGCATTCATTATGGAGCACAACTGCTTAGGGATCTCATGGCATATTAGACAACTAATGTCCAGAGCCTCAACTTAGGACTTCATTCCCACTACACAGGGTACAATAGAATTGCTAGGCTCCACTGTGACCACCTCCTTGCTCAATCCTTGGTCAACTCATAAAGGAATCCTACCTTAGTCAGTACCAGACTAACATGCCAGTGAAATAAGCAGTCACCCTGATGCTTTTCCAGAATATCTCTCCTACTCCAATGACATAGTACTGTACCTAAAATTCATCAGGAGTGATTTATTCCTTTGGGGTAAGCACTGCCTTCCCTTTACTTTCTTCTTTTAAAAGGTAAATCCTCATGGCAAGAGTAATAATAATAGCTGATATTTATATAGAATATTAAGCTTTAAAAAGTAGCTTCCTCCCAACAATCCTGTAAGATAGATAATGAATTATTATGACCATTTCACAGGTGAGGAAACTGAAGCTCAGAGAGGTTGAAAACTTGTCCAGCACCACACTGTCAGTAAGTATGAGAGCCAGGATCCAATGTCAGGTCACCTGCTTCTATTACCATGGTTCTTTCCATGACAGCCCTGCTGCCTCAGGGCAATGCAGTCAATTAAATTAAATTTAGCATTCATTTTTAAGCACCTGCCCTGTTCCAGGCATAGTTCTAAGGACTGGAGGTAAACAGACTACATCTCCCTCAAAAAAAAATTAAATCATCCCTCTCTGAAAAAGCTTATATTCTACTTGAGTGAAGCAAGATATTCATAGATAAGTAAATTTAAAATATCTACAAAGTAATTCAGGGGAGAAAAGAACATTAAGAACTGCAGGGATCAGACAAGTGTTTCATTCACCTTCACTTTAGTCTAAATGAATTGAAAAGATAAATTCCCTCTTGACAGGTTGGAGTGGAGGTGAAATGACAGGTGAAATGGAGAGGGTTTGCTTTATCTACTTCAAAGAATTAAGCTGCTTCCTATGTATGCTTATGATAAAGGGGAAGCTTACTAGGGAAACAAGAGTGCCAGAAATAAAGAATAGGGTGACTCAGTTGGGTCAAAGGACCTATATAGTCATGCTCTAGGGGGAGGATAATATTAAGTAACCTCATGGAGCTGTTCAGCAGCTGGAACATGACTCAGCAAATGGATGACTCAGCTGTTCCTCCCAGGTGCCTGCAGGCAACTGCAATGTACAAACTGTCCCCAACTTATGAATAGGATATGTTCCAAAAGTTCATTGATAACAGCTCTCTAAAAGTTGGAAAGCACCTTTTCCCATGGAAACAGCACTATAAGTGTCAATTCAATCCCCAGGCCAGTCCATAAAAGCCTATTTATGGCAGCTAAGTAATGCAACAGATTAGATCCCCAGACCCCAGGTGGAGTCAAAAAGACCTAAATTCAAATCCAGCCTCAGACACATACTGGCTGTAGGATCATAGAAAGTCATTTCACCTTTCTAAGCCTCAGTCTCCTTATTTGCAAAATAGGGATAATTAAGTAATAATTACTTCACAAGGTTGTTGTGAGGATAAAATGAAATATTTGTAGGATGCTTTGTCACCCTTATATTGCAATATAAATACTACATACTATTATTTAACCCATAATGCACCTAAGCATGACTAGTGTTAAAAAACACACACAAACAAAACTGAGCACTATGTAGAAGTATTTCTGTAGGGGTTAAGGGGAAGAGGTACTATTTGAATTTATGAAATATGAGGTGGTAAAAAGAGAATTGAATTAGGAGTACCTGAACCTCAATTTGAATTACCACTCTGCTTGGGCAACTCTCTGGGCCACACTTTCCTCATTTGTAAGATGAAGGGATTGGAACAGGGGACTTCAAGCTCTCTTCTGCCTTTGAAGCCATCATCTCTCCCTATAGCTTGGGTAGAATGCTGTGGGACTTCCTTAACTCAGTCTCCCCTAAGAGTCATAGGATGTGGAAGAGTAGAAGTTCAAAATTTTCATGTCCAGGTCCCTCATTTTTCAGATGATGAAACTGAGATTCATGGGTGGGGGAGGGTGATAACTTACTCAAGGACACACATATCACTATTTACAGTCATGAATTAATAGTGCTGGGATTTGAATTAATGTTCTCTAATTTCACATCCAAGATTGTTTCCAACATATGTGAGTTTGCACACAAACATACATACACAGATAATTATACCTTCTCTTTCTCTTTTTTAAACTTAGAACCCATAAAATCAATGGTCATAAAGGTAGTAAAAGTTAGCATTTGGGTAATGAAAATTTATTTACATTTTCAAATACATAGAGAGAGACAGGGGGAAATATAAAACAGGATCAGAGGAGGGACCATAGAGGTTGTCCAGGACAAACACACTGATTTTGCAGAGACATTGAGACAAACAGAGGTTAAGTGACTTTCCCAACATCACATGGGTTGTAAGTTGTAGAACTGGAAGTCAAAACCAGATTCTTAGATGCTGGCATCTTGAATCCAAGTTTTAGACTAGCTTTGTTAAGGAGGAAGAGTAGTGAAGAAGCAGTTCTGGGGTGGGGGGCAAATTTGTCTCCTTCACTTAGCCTGCCAACTCCTTGACATAGATCAGAAACCATACTTTGAAGGAACTTGCACATGGGGCCCAGCTGGCCTCATTGGTGACTCCCTCTCCTAGACCACTATTTCAGGAAGCCCTATTTATATATCATTTCATTCTGTATTCTCTGGTCATCTCCTCCACAGTCTCTTAAACTATTTTACTGCCATGTGAATGACCTTTCCTGCTCTATCACTCCACTCCAGTTCTGGAACCATTATCCAGATCTCCATAAACAAAAAAGAGAAGGGTAAATGGAAAAAGAAAAAATTCCATGAATTTTTTAGAAAATTTAGAAATGAGGAAAGGGACTACCTGCCTGGAATAGCCATTCCCAACTGTCTTCCTTGAGTTAGGTACTGCTTGTACTGGATTTAAGTTAATAAAGATACAGTACAACCTAGCTTCTCAAAAAAGTCTCCTAAGCTTGTTTCACCCCAGGGACATTAACATCTGCAATACATTCAGTCTCATAGGAGTAATAGGAGAAAAATGGATTTCTTTTTCCAATGAAATATTCTTTCATCAAATAAAAGAAACTATAGACAATTGGGATGAGACACATTGCTACACTGTAATTTTGGTCAGATAGAATCCTGTTGTTTGGAATAATGGCTTCAAAATTACTTTTAAAAAAGGAAAAAAGTTTCCCAACTACATATCAGCTAGCTATGTTAGAGTTTAAGATAAAACCCAGCACTCCCAATGTCATTTCATTTTCAACTCAAACCCAAGCTGGGCAAACACAGCTATTTTCAAAGTCCCATGAAAGTTTCCAAGGGTTCAGATCCCTATTTCTGACACTTTTATCCTATAACAAAGAGGCAGTGAGGTGATAGTGGATAGTGGCTAGAACACTTGACCTGGCATCACGAAGATCAAATCTTGCCTCACATACAAGTATGTGATGCTAGACAAGTCATTTCACCTCTCTGCCTTAATTCCTCAACCATAAAATGGGGATAATAATAGCACCTATCTCAAAGGATTATTGTAAGGATCAAATGAAATAATTATGAAGCATCTAGCATATAGTAAACACTATAGAAAAATTTTCCCTTCCACCCTGTGATCTAAGATGTTCTATTTTACCACTCTAAGCATCAATTTCCACATCTGAAAAATGGGCATGATACCTATAATTCCAAGCTCACAGGGTTGTTATAAGATCCATTGAGCAGCCGCAGACATCCCAAGTAACAAGGTAATGGGGCTTTCCCAAGCACTTAAGTCACTCTCCTCCAGAAGAACTGTTCCCTAACCAGTATGGACCATTTGATGTCTTCTTAGAATCAGCACTGAACCTGGAGTCAGGGAGGCCTGAGTTTATATTTTCTATCACTAGCTATGTGACCCTGGGCAAGTCACTTCACCTCTGTTTGCCTCAGTGTTTTCACCTGTGAAATGAAGATAATAATATCACTTGCCTTCCAGAGTTGTTATAAGGATAAAATGAAGTATTATTATTTGCAAGCACTATATAAGTGCTATCTATTAATATTTTATGTTTTTGTCTTTTGTCTCCCCAGAACCTAATACAGAATTTGGCTTTTAATAGATGACTAATAAATGTTTGCTGATTTCAGTTGAATTGATTTGATTCAGAGAGAACTATAGTTTTCACTGAGTAAAATGTTCACCTCAGGAGACTGAGTTTTCTGCCACACCAGAGGATCAGTGTGTCTCTTACCAAGAAAATAGAACATTGCATAAGACACACTTCCCACTGCACTAAAGGATTACTAAGTATATCTCATCACTGGGGGGTGGGGGGAAACACACACATGTATACGTATGCATGTATGCATATATGTGAATGCGTATGTATGTATCTTCTATGTGCATGGCAGTGTGCTATACATTGAGAAAACAATGATGAAGGCACAATACTTGACCTAACTTATTGAATTTATTTTCCAAAGTCCTAAAATTGAGGAAACCCTTTTTTTTTCTAGCAGATGGTTTACCTTTGGTTTCTTTAAAGTGAAAAGATCATTTATGATGTGAGACCAGGAGAAGAAACATCACTGACACAGTCTAAAGAGGGTATAGTGTTAGTAAACTGAATGGAAGGAATCATGATAGCTGCCAGCCAGTGCATATCTAACCATTTGGAGTCCTCTCCCTAGCAAGATTATCATTGGCATAGGTTAGTAACCAATCTTCAACACCCTTATAGAATTTTAGACTTACCTATACATGTTGGTAATATGTTTATTCTTTTGTCTATTCTTGCTTAGCTTTGTTGTTTTAACTTTATTTTTAATAAACATTTTATAGATTTTCTTCAATATCATTGTCACTTCCCAATGACTCCTCTGCCTCACCACAAACCATAGAAACTTCTCTTTCATAGACAATTACAATCAATCAAAACAAAACAAAATATTGTCCATGACTGACAAAATATGATACCTACATCTCTACCAAGAGGAAGGAGGAAGGTTTCACCATCAGTCCTTTGAAATGAAGATTGTCTCTTCTTTCATATTTCAAATTCCTTAATAACAGAGACCTTTCCTGTTCTATCATATGCCAAATATGCCAAATATGCATGAGAACAATGTGTTTCAATGGCTATGAAGGCAACTGTAGCAGTCACTACGAGACACTTAGAGCTTGGTCAGACATTGTATCATGGGCCATCATCAGTCATTCTGACTTTTGTCATGTCACTGGAGTTAGGTGACCCTGGAAGAGAGTATGGCTGAGGATTTTATGCAACTCTGCCTTACTTGAATCCAATTCATCCACAAGTCAAGATATCACCCCATGATGTCATTGGCCCTCTTTGAAAACTAAGGACGAACAACATAAGACAAATACATAAGACTAAAGGTAAACTCTCTAAGGCATCCCTAATTCATACTTATTCTCCATTTTGTCATGATAGATCTGTCACTCAGAAACTGATGAACCAAAAAAATAAGGCTTTCAATTTCTTTATTCCTTTGAATTTTAATTTCAAGCTGTGGTAAAAATGGAACCATTAATGTGGAGCTGAAAGGGACTGATGTTGGTGATGGTGATGGTGATGGTGATGGTGATGGTGGTGGTGGTGGTGGTGGTGGTGGTGGTGGTGATGGTGATGATGATGATGATGATGATGATGATGATGATGATGATGATGATGATGACATTTGTGTGGGGTATTGGGGATGTATAATTTTAAGGTTTCCAAAGTGCTTTAACAATATAATTTCATTTTCCTCACAACTCTAGGAAATAGGTGTAATGTAGATGAGATTAAGTGATGTGCCCATAGTCACACAGCTTGTAAGTGGCAGGGCCAGTATTAAAACCCAGATCCTTTGACTCAAAATTTAGCATTCTCACCATTGCACCACGTGGGAAAACCTAAACAACTCTATTTACAAGAGAAACCCCCCTTGGTTCCCATCCATAAATCCAGAACACCATTTTAGAGACTAATTCTTGAAGTCTTAGATATGATTACTATTTGTATTTTAATTGTGGAATTAAGGCATGAGAAACATTAATTTTAATGAACCTATAATCATCAGTAAAATCATATTCTTCAACCTACTTCAATCTACTTTCTGTGGCTTGCAATAGGAAGATGGTTAAAACATCAGATTTATTGGTCATAGTATGGCTCTTTGGATCTTTAACAATAGAATAAGACTAATAAAAAGAATACTTATTTTCCTTTTTATTTGATTCTAATTGAGAGGTATGGGGAGGGGGGGCATTCAATTTTCATGTAATTGATTTCCAAACATGGATATTTTTACAAAAAAAAAACACACTGATGATATTGGGGAAAAGATTTATCAGAATTATCAGAGAATAGTAGAACCTTGTCAGCAGAAGGAAATGTGGCATGTGTGATTCTTCCCTATTTAATAGTAGTGCTATATTTCACAGGGTCATATTTTATAAACTCTAAGAACCACCTACAATTACATGTACAGAAACTTATCTTTGCTGGTGCCTGTAGTGCCATAGAAACTAGGCAATTATTGTCTAATCACAGCTAAATGTTAAAGAGAGTGTGCTCAAACCTGCAGAATAATAGAAGGCATACCTGATTTCTAAGACAATTATTTGATTTTTAGGACTATTTTCAGTTCTATTGTCTTCACTCATTACAAAGATTGGTTATGTTCTAAATCATACAGTGTTTGAGTTAGAAATAATTAATCCATATAAATATAAAGAGGAAGAAACCTTGGGGAACATAAAGTCTAACTCCTTAAATATAAGATATCATAAAGTATAAAAATATTCTAATTTTTAAAGCCCTCCAGAACCTCACCACTTTCCACTAGCCTTCTTACTGTTCCATACAGAAGACAATCATCTCCCATTTCCTGATTGTGGATATTTTCACTAGTTGTCCCTCATGCCTGAACTTCTTTCCATCCTTATCTCTACCTCCTAACTTCTAAGCTTCCCTCAGGACTCAGCTAAAATTCCACCTTCTGAAAGTCCTTCCCAACCCAGTCCTCCCTACCCTTCCAATTTTATTATGTATTATTCCCCTTTGTGCACTCTATGGTGTAGTCAAAGTGGTCTTCTTGCTATTCCTCACACATGGCCCACTATTTCCTGACTCCATACCTTTGAATTGCCTTTCTCCCATACATGGTATACTATTCTTTTTGATGTCCCCCTCTCTCAGAATCCTTATCTTTCCTCAAGGCTTGACTCCCATTACCTTTTACATCAAACTTATACTGATCCGCTTGGATGCCAGTTCCCTATCCCAAAAATTATCATGTATTCATTTCGTTTATATCTTTAAACATACATATCTCCCCTAACTAAGCTGTAAGTCCTAGAGTAGTACTAGACTGTATGTCTTTGTATCTGTACCACTTAGTAGAATGCCTGAAACATAGTAGGTACTTAACAAATGTTTAATGATTTACTTATTGAGTTATCCTAAGACCAAAGGGAGCTACTAGTGATAGTAGTTTCAATAGCCTTGATAGACTATAGAAGGTTTGTGCTCAATAGCCAGGAGAGTACTTATGATTTCATTTAGCCCCTTACTTATTTGGTTCACAAGAATGGGAGAAATTATTACTTCGTTCTGTTACTATACATCTGATCCACCGAAAAACCGATAAATATATTTTTCTCAATAAAAGTTAATCTAAAATGAAAGGGAGGAAGGAAAGAATGAGGGAGGGAGTGAGAGAAGGAAAGGAGAAAAGAAAGGAGCAAGGGAGGTAGGAAGAAAAGGAGAGGGGAGGGAAGGGGAGGAGAGGAGAAAACTAGGGAAGCTGTAGAGATGCAGTAAGACAGTTACTTTCTCAGTATAAAGAAACAGATTTTGTTAGGTTAGGTACATATGTGTTTTGTTACTTACCAGGCAGGTGGTATTGCTTACAGTTTTCCTTTTCTTACCTGCCATCATTGTGACTTTCTCTCTGTGAGTGGGAAGCAAAGTGAGAGAGTAGGAAGAGGTTGCATCATAGAAGTAATAAAGAAGGGAATTTCACATTAGAGAGAAATTGGTAGAAAGGAATAAGAAGCATCAGATCAAAGTAATGAAAGGAAGAGAGAGAAAAGACAGGAAGAGACCAGAAAGTGTGGCTGGGGGGTGGGTGGGTAATGAAAAGGAAGTAAGCAGAGAGGAAAGTATGTTTTCACTTACCCTTTTCCATGGCCATATTACAAAAGAAGCATGATGTCACTTCCATGTCAGAAGAGTAAAGCTGTTTCAGAAAATAAATCTGTATTCCTTTTTTCTGTTAAGACTGAATCACTGCCCCCAGGTTAAAACAATTTTTCCCATTTTTCAGGATGAAGTTCACAGAGGTACATTGATGTACCCTTTTTTATACTATTTTATTTGAGCATCTAAAGGTGAATTCATCTGTACTTAGAGTACATTGGCAAATCTCAAGATGCATGCCACTTAGCCATTTATTTCTGGGGTTAAAGCTGACTTTATAAAATCATGCTTAGAGGATTAGGGCTCAAACTGGTCTCATGTTGTTTTTGTTTGTTTGTTTGTTTCAGAATTATCAGGCTTTACTTTTTCACGAATGAAAATAATACCATTGAACATTAAAGGTAGTGATATTTTTAAATGATGCCTTACTTTTCCCAACTGACAAAATCCAGTGTCTGCTTTACTAAAGATTTTATTAGTGCATGCATGCTAGCAACTATAGATATTCATGAGGAATGTTTCATTGCTGGTTTTTGTTTATGAAATAACTACTAGCCCAGCAATATCTTGCTAGCAGCAAGACCATTTGAAATTTTGCTTTTCCTAAATATAATAGGTACATAGACTCTAAAAGGACTATAGAACCCATTTAGTTCAATCCCCTAATTTTATAAAAGAGGAAACTGAGACCCAGAATGGTTGTGAGGAGACTAAGGTGATACAAGTATTGAGTCCAAAGATAAGATTTGATCCCAGCTATGCTGATTCCATATCTCAAGGGGTTTTGTTGGTTTGTTTGGTTGGGTTTGGTTTTATTAACTATACCACAAAGGTCAAAGTGAAAACATTCCTTTGCTAATTTACTTTTAGGGAGTATGCAAGGAAATGGAAAGAAAAATGCCATTTTGTGCACTAATACCAGCAGGCAGTGAAAAGAGTGTGACCAAGCTCAGGAGATGAATGCCATGGCAATTGGAATGTTGCCACTGTCAGGGAACCAGGAGATGAGGTATTGGGAGCATGGTTACTATGGAGATAAAGTTTATGCCATGAATATCAGCATTCAGTCTAGAGCATTGCATCATTAATTCCATGCTACTTACTTCTCTTAGGAAGGTATAATAAAAGAGATTCTTATCATACAGGTAGCTAGGCAGTGCAATGGTTAGAGCACTGGGCCTGGAGTCTGGAAGGCTTGAGTTCAAATATTATCTCAAGCACTACTAGTTGTGTGACCCTGAGCAACTCATTTAACCTGTTTGCCTTGTTTTCCTCAACTGCAAATTGGGAATAATAATAGCATCTACTCCCAGGGTTGGAACAGTGTCTTACACATAGCAGGCACTACATAAATGCTTGTTTTCCCCTCTCCCTATTCCCAAACCTAGAACAATGGATCCAGCAAGTGAAAAATGAACAGGGCAATGACCACAGTTCATGGGTTGCTGTTGTTGTTGTTTGTCCTTCATTCTGAGAGAGGACCATGATATCATGGAAGTGATGCCATGGCATACAAGTGAATTGGATTTAAGTGAGGGATGACTGTGCAAAGTCACCAGCCTCACTTTCTCCAGAGCCATCTGGGTCCAGTAGCCAGCAACACAACAAGATGAATAAAGATGGCCCCAGATATGGTGGAAGACCTTGGCCTTTTAAAGCTAAGGTCATTAGTAGGTCTCACTTTGAGGCAATGCCCATTCCATGATTAAGGCTAGGTAAAAAACAACCAAATAAACAACAACAATAAAAACCACAATAAGGCAAAGAATGGCATCTTTAAC
The DNA here is from genome assembly GCA_011680675.1 of Gymnobelideus leadbeateri. NCBI lineage: Eukaryota > Metazoa > Chordata > Mammalia > Diprotodontia > Petauridae > Gymnobelideus > Gymnobelideus leadbeateri. Next base: position 79,241 of record WOXC01010422.1, on the reverse strand, counting down.
TTAGTCCAGAAAAAAAAATCAAACTAGGAGGGGAAGACCCTGAGGGTTTCTGGTCAAAACAGAAACAATTCCTGTTTACATTCACTATGAGTCAATCAGGGCCCGAACAATGATCAAATATGTAATAACACTAATACCAGCCAGATTGGTCCTTTCTAATGCTGTGTTACTGCCATGTACTAGCACCTGTATCTCCCATACCTCAAACATATTTCATGATTTCTGTATGGCAATCTGCACAATCACCTGGACTCTTGCCTGATATACTCTCCTAACATTTGATCTTTCCAGAATCAGATCTTGCCAGGGGATTGTGATAATTACTTGAGACCTAGATATAACACAAGGATTGCTAAAGATAGGTAGGTATAATGGCATTCATGTAACTATCTGAATATATGACTTTCAGACACTGATCATGTTTATCTTTTCTAAAGATGATTTCAGTTTCAAATTCAAGATGAAATCAGAGACAAAAAAAGTTTTTTAAAAAAGTGAAGGGAATTCAAGAAAAAGTTCAACAAACAAACAAAAATCTTTTATATTCTTTGTTTTTCTTTTATGAAATACAGACAAATATAATTGTTAGCATTTACGTAGAATTTTAAGGTTTGCAATGTGCTTCAAAAATTATTTCATTTGATTCTCAGAGGTACATGTTAATGTTCTCCTCATCTTACAGAAGAAGAAACTGAGAGGAGCTAAGTGAATTGCCCAGGGTCACATAGCTAATAAGTTCCTGGAAAGTAGTGAGACAGAACATGGCAGCAAACATCAGTATCAGAGTATGGGAATCACTGTACCTTAAAATGGCCCAGTGAATTGTTATTAAGGTCTCATGTGCCATTCAAGTCAGAACAAGAGTTAATCAAAGAAAGATAAACAGGTAAAGTCAGACCATTAAGATAACATGAGAAAGTTAATGTCTTCCCTCCTTACAAACTTTCAGTAAATGCTTTCCTTATAAATATATAATAGTAATCATGTAAATGTCTTTTTTCTTTTTTTTCCTTTTTTTCCTTCCCTTCCTCCTATATCCATCCTAGAGATGGCTACCATTGGGCCAAAATAGATGTGTGTATGCATATACACACACATATATACATACATATGTATACATATGTGTATGTATGTTTGTAAAATTGTTCTATACATTCCTCTATCAGTTCTTTCTCTGGATGCAGATAGTATTTTTCTTCATATGTCCTTTATATTTAATTTGGGTATTTATAATAGTCAAAATGATTTATCCACTCAAAGTCATTTTGATTGAGAAAAGGATGAGATATATAGGGCATTATTGCCTGTGGGAATGATAGGGTTTGGTGAAGTTTTTGTTTGTATAGATGGGAAGGCAAGTGTGTTTGACAATAGTAGGCAAGAAATCAATTAATACAGAGAAGTTAAATATTTGAGAGAGGGAATGTTTGAGGGAGAAATCTGCTGGAGGAGTCAGGAAGGAGTAGAATCATGGACGTGTATAAAGGAGTTAGTTTAGCAAGTAAAAGAGCTCCTTTGTCTTAGACTTTAAGAAAGGAGGAGAACTTGTGGAATGATATCTAAACGTTCTGAGATGAAGAAAATGAAAGAAGAGGAATATCATGTTGAATGGCTTCAATAAGAGTCAAGATCCTTATCTAAGAAAGTTGGATGGGAGTAGGTATGCAAGGTTTGTGACAATGACCAAAGTGTCCTGTTCCCCAGGATATAATTTTTTTGGCAAAAATGTGGACCGTAAGATTGAAGCTGGAAAAATTCTTATGCTTAGATGAAAAATCCTTATGCTTAGAATTTTTTGTTGACTAGGGGTTGACTATATATTGCCTATTTGTGACTTGATTGACAGAAATGTGGATTTTTATTTCTAATCACAAAATAGAAGCTATTTAAGAGAACCTGCTTTGGAAGAGTAGGATTGGTCAATACAGGATATACTGGAGCAAGACAAATTCTCTGAGTGAGTCTGAAAAGAATCCTCAGACATGGACAACAGGAAGATTTCATACCTGTTTCTAGGAATATCTCACTGGAGGATAAAGCTTTATTGCTTAAAGAAGCAGAATAGAAGACGATGGAGTGAAGATTATTACTGGAAGGAAACAGCTCCAATCTTTACCTTTTCTTACACTGTCATGTACTGAGAGATGGAAACCCTTCAGAGACTGGCCAAGATAGCAGACCTGGAAAAGCTCTGAAGATCTTAGGCTTAAGGCTTTTGCTGAAATACTGTAATATTGCCTCTGAACCCAGGGAGCAGAACAGGAAAAGCTTTACAACTCCCAGACTAAGGGTTCTGTTTTGCTGAAACACTGCTTCAGCAACCTAGAACAGGAGTGACTCAAGTATAGCAGGGGAGCAGAGACATGGAAACCTTAAAGCACTAGGCAAATAATGGTTGCTCTTCTAAGTCAAGAGAGTCTGTCCTATTTTAAAGAGAAACTCACCATTGCAATCCAGTCTACAAGACTTTTGTGGTTTGCCTATGGCTTTCAGGGAAGAGGAAGGCATTGTGTCTCCATTATAAAGAGTTAAAAAATAACTGGTTGTCCATTGATATTTGCAATAGTAAAACACTAGCCAATCAGCTAGGCACCTAACAACTTCCTATGATTTCCCTCCTTCCTATTCAAATGCAAACACTTTAAGGGTTAGGATTCTCTGTTTTGCCTTTGTACCCCCAGGAGCTAGCATACTGGTTTGATTATAGTAGGTTCAATACTTGTTTGATGAAACAAATTCAGTTGAACCAATAATCGTCTGAATCTGTTTTTTGTAGGCTGCCAGGCTGATGGGTGAGGACAGCTATGGATCAACAGCTCTACAACTGGCTGCCAGTCCCTGGCAAGAAATGCCAAGAGACTGAACTGTTATATCAGAAGAAATGAAATCTTACTTTCTTCAATAGCACTGTCATTTCAGAGATAAACATGACTGTCTATTGAGCTCTTTTCTTGTTTTCCTGTGTTCTGAAGTCAGAGGGAGAGAGGGGGAACAGATGAGCAAAAAGGCTGAATTTGGTTAAATAACTGGTCATTTTGAAAGTGTCCAGTGGGTTGTTGTTATTATTATTATTATTATTATCATTTTGAGCACAACTGCACATTTCCTTTTTTTCTCAATTTATTTATTTATTTCTAGTTTTCAACATTCATTTCCACAAGATTTTGAGTTACAAATTTTCTCCCTGTCTTTCCCCTATCCCCACACCCCAAGATAGCCAACATACTGAATACTCCTTCCCCCAACCTGTTCTCTCTCATATGCTCCCCCTTCCCCTCTTAACTTTCTAGTAGGGCAAGATGAATCTCTACACCCCAGTGCCTGTATATCTTATTTCCCAGTTGCTTGTTAAAAAAAAAAAAAAACATTTTTTTTTTAATTTGTTTTTAAAACTTTGATTTCCAGATCCTTTCCCTTCTTCCCCCCTCAACCACCCCCACTGGAAAGACAAGCAATTGAATACAGGTTATACATGTGTAATTACACAAACTATTTCCATAGTAGTTATATTGTGAAAGATTAATTATATTTCCCTCTGTCCTATCCTTCCCCTCACTTATTCTATTTTTGACTTTGACCCTGTCAAAGTGTTTGCTTCTAACTACCCTCTCCTCGAATCTGCCCTCGCTTCTATCACCCCCCTTTTTATCCCCTTCCCCCCCTACTTTCCTGTAGGGTAAGATACCCAATTGAGTGTGTATGTTATTCCTTCCTTAAGCCAAATTCAATGAGAGTAAGGTTGACCCATTCCCTTTCACCTTCCTGTTCTTCCCTCCATTGTAACAGTTTTCTCTTGCCTCTTTTACATAAGATAATTTACCCTATTCTATTTCTCCCTCTCTCTTTCTCCCGATGTATTCCTCTATCGCCTCTTAATTTTAATTTTAGATATCATCCTGTCATATTAAGCTCATCCTGTGTCCTCTGTCTATGAATATATATATATACTATATATATATAACCAATATATATATACACACATGCATGTACCCTCCTATACATACATATAAATTATGTATACATATATATGTATACACACATATATACACATATATATTCCCTTCAACTATCCTCATATCCTCATACTGAGAAAAGTCTCATGAGTTATAGTCATCATTTTTCCGTGTAGGAATGTAAATAGTTCATCTATAATAAGTTCCTTATGATTTCTTTTTCCTGTTTACCATCTCATTCTTCTCTTGATTCTTGTATTTGAAAGTCAAATTTTCTGTTCAGCTCTGGCCTTTTCATAAAGAATGCTTGAAAGCAGGGGCTGCTAGGTGGCGCAGTGAATAGAGCGCCAGCCCTGGAGTCAGAAGGACCTGAGTTCTGAGCCGGCCTCAGACACTTAATCCACACAAACAAAAACCTAGTAACCTTGGGCAAGTTACTTAACCCCAATTGCCCTAAAGGGGAAGCTAGGTGGCACAGTGAGTAAGAGCGCCGGCTCTTGGGATGACCCGAGATCAAATCCGGCCTCAGAAAATGAGCACCCACACATAAATAATGACTAGCCGTGTAACCTTGGGAAAGTTACTTAACCCCAATTGCTTTATAAAAAAAAAAGAATGCTTGAAAGTCCTTTCATTGAAGGACCATATTTTTCCCTGGAACATTATACTTAAGTTTGCTGGGTAGGTGATTCTTCGTTTTAACACTAGCTCCTTTGACCTCTGGAATATCATATTCCAAAATCTTAGGCCCCTTAGTGTAGAAGCTGCTAGACATTGTGTTATCCTGATTGTGTTTCCACAATACTCAAATTGTTTCTTCCTGACTGCTTATATTTTCTCCCTGACCTGGGAACTCTGGAATTTGGCTATAATATTTCTAGGAGTTTTCTTTGGGGATCTTTTTAAAGAGGTGATCAATGAATTCTTTCAATTTCTATTTTGCCCTCTGGTTCTAGAATATCAGGGCAATATTGCTTGATAATTTCTTGAAGGATGATTTCTAGGCTCTTTTTTTGATCATGACTTTCAGGTAGTCCAATAATTTTAAAATTATCTCTCCCGGATCTATTTTCCAGGTCAGTGGTTTTTCCAATGAGATAGTCACATTGTCTCCTATTTTTTCATTTGTTTGGATCTATTTTATAATATCTTGATTTTTTATAAAGTCATTAGCTTCCATTTGCTCCAATCTAATTTTAAATAAATTATTCTCTTCAGTGAGTTTTTGAAATTCTTTTTCCATCTGTTCAATTCAGATTTTTTAAGGCATTCTTCTCCTCATTGGCTTTTTGGGCCTCTCTTGCCATTTGAGTTAGACTATTTTTAAGGTATTATTTTCTTCAGTATCATCTTCATTTTTCTTCCCAATTTTTCCTCCACTCCTCTTATTTGATTTTCAAACTCCTTCTTGAGCTCCTCCATAGCCTGCAATCAATTCATATTTTTCTTGGAAGTTGTTGATGTAGGACTTTTGACTTTGTTGTCTTCTTCTGGTTCCATGTTTTGATCCTCTTTGTGGCCAAAAAAGGATTCCATAGTCTGATTGCCCTTCCTCTCTTTGTTCATCTTGATAGCTAATTACTTCACTTTTGAGCTCTTTGGCATGGCAGAACTCTACTTCCAGAGTGGAGAGAGCTGTGTCCCAAGTTCCTGGGTTTCATGCAGCTACTGCTAGAGCTGCTGTCAGAGCTATGAGGAGGGTGCTCTCTCTACAGCCACCACAAGCTCTGGCACACTGGCATTCCCCACCCCAGGACTACCACCTAAGACTGTGACCCAGATCCAAGCAGGTCAGAGCAAGATCAATGACCCTCTGAATGGTCGCTTAGTCTCCCTACAATCTGTAGGCCAGTAGCTCCAGAGGCAGCAATGTGGCAGCAGCTGCAGCCACTGTGCAGTAGCCCACCTCTTGCCCTCAGCAGGGCCCAGACTATGCTCTTCTCTCACCAAGTTCCAACAGAGTTTCCCACTGACCTTTTACTTTCTCTTTGGCGTTTATGGGTTAAGAAGTCTAGAAACTTCCATGGCTGCTGGTGATTCACTCTCCTAAAGTCTGCTCCAGCTAGTCTGTGCCTCTGGTCTGGGACACAAGTCTAGGCCAGCACAGCTCATGCAGGACTGCTGTTGGCTCCCAGTCCTGTGTGAGAGATCCTTCCTGCTGGCCTTCCAGGCTGCCTTCAGCAGGAGATTTGTTTCTCTCTGTCAAAAAGTGACAGAGAGACATAACATTTTTTACCCTGCAAAAAGTACATGTATAGATAGCAGAAAAGACTAAGAGGAATCCAACAGATACAGAAAATGCATAAAATATGTAATACCTTACTAGTTTGTCTCAGAAGATAATTGAACTCACCATTGCTAATGGGCATACTCCTTGGAATTCTGGTGAAATCCCTCTATCCTCTAGAATCCTACATAAATTGGAGGGGGAAGACACCTACATGGGGACATGGTGATGAATTCCAGAGACTTAGAAGCATATCTGGGAGAATAGAAGATGCCCAATCTGGATGCATCCTGTAAATGGAGGCACCAGGAGGAACTGGACAAAGGGAGAAGAGGGCCACAGGGTTATGGGATATCCTAGGATGCGAAAGAAACAGGTACTGAGGGAAGTTCCAGGATCAGAAGGCACTTAGACACAATGGCAAAGAACAGAGAGTCAGAAGCAAATCCAGAAGAGAAGTCACATGAGTGATTCTCTTCTTTCTCTCAGAGGCTTAGAAACTCTCCTTCCCTATCCAGAAAATCTAATTCCTAAAATTTCAAACACAGGGTTATTCTTAAAGCAGCCCCAATTCTGTAGTTACCTAAGAAATCTATATTCACTTTTAGAGGATTAGATTGTGGGATGACACAAGCTAGAAAATAAAAATCCCTCCTCCTCTACACAAGAAGAACAATAAACCTATAGGATCATAAATCTAGAGTTTTGTGGTATTTTGGTATTTGGGAGTTGTTCTAATTCAAACCTCTCATTTTTTGTTTTACAGATAAAGAAACTGAAACACAGAGAAGTTGTAACTTTCTCTGGGTTATAGACGTAAGTTACACAACATGTATGACCTACCTCCACTTGACAATGCTGCACATGTTGAAGACAATTATCATCCCCTTCAGTGCCAGCTTGAGTCTTTTTCTCCAGGTCTCACCTTGCTAGATTGTTTACATTTCTAATCTCAATGGTCTTCAAAATGATTGAAACTTAGAGGTCTAACTTAACTCTCTCATTTAATAGATTTAAAAAGTAAGGACCAATGAGTCTAAATAACTTGCCCAAGGTCACACAATTAGCATCAGATGCAGGATTTGAATATAGGTCTCCTGGCTCCAGAGCTAGATGTCTTTCTAATGTATCTCATATGGATATGAACCATAATGATAATGATCCTTGACTATTTACTCGAATGCAAAACTTGGGAAGAAATAAAGAAGTCACATGTCTAAAAAGCTAGTAAATAATTAGGAAAAAGATGTATTATTGTCATGAGTTATTGATACATGCTATGTCTGGTCATGAAATCCATTGTGTCCTCTGAACTATGGAGTGCCCCATCTGTTGACTTTCCCATCTGAACCAAGGCTAAATGAAAGCAGATGTGCTTCCAATACAGGATTTTTAAAAGAGAGAGCAGGTATTTTTAAATTCATGTGACCCTTCTTCAAATACTCTGAACACCTAAAATTTTTTTTCATTGAAAATTTACCATACTTTAATCCCTCACTCATCTACAATGTAGTTTTTTACCCACAGCTTGAAATTGGCTTTAGCATGAAGGTCAGCCATGCTGCATATATATCCAACTCAGAGATCATTTTAATAACAATTAATGTTATTAATATGTAATAATGTAATGTGACTCCTCCATAGATGTGTGCTAAGGGAATAGTCAACACGCAGATTGCTCCTTCACTAAACAACATCCAAAGATGAGGAGTCTAAGTATGAAATATACCCAGTATAAAGGAGATGGGAAAGGGCTGTGGTTCAATCTCTCAACCAGTTTCCTAGAGTTGGATTTCTAAAGAGGAAAAAAGATGTAGCTGGCAAGCAGCCATTTCCAAGCATCTCTCAGGACAGCATGATGTAACATTCCATCACGTGCAATAACAATATGCTGTTGGAGATATTAGTTATTTCATAGCTGTGTGCACAGGGGAGATATATGCATGGAAGGCAAGCAGACTAAAGCATCAAGCCCATACCCAGTTTCTGATTTGCACTTAAGCTTGTAATTCAGCAAGCCTTTGGAATAAATGGCTGGGAAGATTTGAAAATTACTTAGATGCTAAGGATATTGAACCTGATAACAGGGAAAAAGTTTATTATGAAACTCTCCTGGGACCAAAATTATGCTAGAAAGTATGGCAAATATGCATGAGATGCAAAAAGCTGGATTAAGAGAATACTTTAGTGCAAAGCTAACTATCAAGCGTGACAAATTTGAGTACAGGCTGGCCACTAAAAAAGTTATTGCGGCCAGAGAAAAATATGTAAGCAGGTTATACAGCACAGTACAGATCTACAATTTTCTTCAAATAGAGATAGGAATAAAATTTTAATTTATTTTCCTCCCTCCTTCCACCTCCTTCACTGAATTGATACACTGAAGATTAAACCAGACTAATCTGCTAGACATGAATTTTTGGAATTCCTAGAGATTATGTCAGAGCTATAATAAGAGGTCCACAAAATCTCCAAATGTGGTATCTTAAGACATGCACTATGTATGTTAGCTGGGGTAGTGGGGCGGCTCAAGCTCATGGGGTCATAAATTTAGAACTGGAAGGGGCATTAGAGGTCATCTAGTCATAGGATCATAGGACATAGAATTAGAAGGGACCTTAGAGGCCATTTAGTTCAACCTTCTCATTTTATATTTGAAAAAACTGACACCCAAAGAAGTTAAATGACTTACATAAATGCCATACAGGTCATAAGTAGAAGGGCCTTGGACTGTAAGATCATAGGGTTAGAACAGCTGGAAGGGATCTCAGAGACCATCTAACCCAATTCCTTAATTTTATAGTTGAGAAAGTTGAAGTCCAACAAGTTTAAGTGATTTGTCCAATTTTAACAGCTAGCACTGTAGCACAGGATGGCCTGCCAGCACAGGTTCTTTGATCTGCTTTTAAAGGAAAGACTGTTCAAAAAGGGGTTAACATCCTACTTTTAATTACATTCACTAGTCAGGGGTAAAGGTCAGCACCCTGAACTTGGAGCAAATACTGAGAAAATACAAGCAGAGAAATTAGCACAAAGACTAACACAGGGCTCCAGCTGTCTGAGTAAAGCAATATTGCTATATACTTTACATACATCACTGGATCAAGAGAACAGACAATATCTGCGTAGTCAGGGGACTCTAAACATGACAAACTCAGAGTCTTGACCAGGAACTCAAAGGATCCTTCTCATGAGCAAACCCCCAAAGCAAAATGCCAGCTTCCCATAATATATAACAAAGACTCAGCCCCTGATTGACTCAGGACCAGAAGGCACAAAACCTACTTGACTCAGCACAGCTGTCAATTATCAGGGTTCAAAGGGGATTAATCGTTCAGATGTTTACAATTTAGCCTGAGCCTGGGAAACTGAATTCCAAAAAGAAAACAACAAAAATCCCACCTTGCTTGTGCTTACACCAATAGACATTTAGTAAGCTTCAAAAGCTGGTTTTAAACCCAGGAACTCTGACTAAAGATCCAGAACTCTCTTCACTGTCCTGTGCTTCAAACTCAGGTCCTATGACTTTGAGACCTGCATTCTTAACACTGCATCACTCTATAACTGAAAAAGGAGGATGAAATTGGGTAATTTTCATCCACCATTTATCTATCTGGGCAATAATATGCTGGTAAATATTTAACAACTAACTCTTTGAAAAGAAAATAATTAGACAACTCACTTGTAAGTTTAATCTGCATTATTAACATTTTCTCCTCACTGTTCTAAGTCTAGAAAATCAGCAAAACAATATATCAAGCCCTGATTTGTAACATTTGCTGATTTCTGAGGTTTAAATGTTCACATTGAAAATATAACAATAACTCTGGAGAGTCAGTAGAAGCTGGTTCCAGAATACTACTGGTTACATGATTCAAACCTCTGGAATTTGAAAATATCTTAATGTCTGGAGTCATGGATAAATAGTACCCAACTACACCAAAGACTTCCCCTCCACCTTTTTCCTTCATTTCTCTGTGAAGTATATTATGCAGAACCTTGAACTCAAATTCTTAATTAAAAAAATATTCCACAAAAGTTGCCGGAAAAAAGCAAGGGTCATTTTTCTCTCTACACCTTCAGTCCACAGATCTAAAGTTGTAACTCTGTAGAAGTTGCTTTCACCCAGCCTTGGAATGCCCTTCACCCATGAAAGACAAAAGGTGCCACTCTTCACCTAGCTTCATGCTTCAAATGATACCTAAGGCAGCTGTATTAATGCAGGCTTACAGGAAAGCAGGCTTGGTTATTATTACACAATTCCATTTTGGCTGCTATTCACCCATGAAAAGAGTTAAGTTTCATTTTTATGCAGAAGATGCCATATGGTATATGCATGGTGTGGGTAAAACCAACCCTGGAAGCTAAATTCATCTCCAAGTATTTAATTGAAGAGAGTATTTATTTGGGTAGTTGCATACAGGTGATTATGTTAAAAATCATCCAGGATGCCTTCAGTTACCCTTTGGGAAGGTGGGGGGAAGGTGGGGGAAAGGCAAAACATTCAGATGACTGAATCATTAATCAGTGACAATGATGGAGCCTGACCCAAGCAAGACCTCACTCTGCTAATTTTTTTCTCAATCTGTTTTTTTCCCTGGTAGGTTCAGACAAAACATGCTGGGAAAGATACCCTAAGTAGGCAGAGGGAGAGAATACCCTAGTGGAAGGAGATATACATGTCCTATCCTTTTTTTAACCTTTCAAACTCTAGGAGGAGAGGTCTAGATTTTTTATTTTTGTTTTGTTTTAAAGAAACATCAATTCAAGGAGTAACTTGTCAAATATTGCTCTGCTCATATAAGAAAGAAATAAGAGATATCAAATGGATATTCCAGGATCCAGTTATCTTTGTAAAGCACACAAAGTAGAAACATAAATACTTATTTCTTTCCCATTATTCCAAGTAGAACATAGAACTTGGAAAGAATAGAGCAAAGACATTCAGTGATCTACCCCCTTCAATCAATAAACAGAGAAGTAACTGGATCAGAAATTTGGAGAGGCTAGAATCCACCCAGGCTTTCAGCCCTCTTCCACCCAGATCCTAGAACTCTAACTAGCAGAAATTTGAGGTAAAGCACAGGGTCACAAATCTCAAGCTAGAAGGGAACTCAGAGGAGTTCTGACCTAATGCCATCTAATCATCAAAAGGGATTAGATCCATAAGTTCTATGGTCCTTTCTAGCTGTAAATGCATGAGCCTTTCATCCTCACATTTTACAGATGAAAAAACTTAGAAGCACAGAGATGAAGAGACTTTAAGGCTAGTGCCCTTTTCACTAAATGAAGCTGCCAATCAGTAAGTGATGGTCCTCTAGAGAAGAAACCTTGTATCAGCCAGGCTCCCATCCAGCAATCCTTAAGACCTCTTACACTTAGTGACTGGAAGCCTAGAGGTAATGCACATTCAGTGAATAGGCTTCTTTAAGAAATGAGTCAAGGGATGGCCCCTTTAATTAGAAAAAAAGGAAAGCAAATCTAACTGGGAGGGGAAGACCCTCAGGGTTGCTAGTGAAAAGAGAAACAGTTACCATTGACATTCACTCTGAGTCAAGAGGGTCCAAAATTTGGTCAGGGATCTATTGTGGTCCAGTCTATGAGCTTCAGAATGGAGGAAAGGAAGGAAGGAAGGAAGGAAGGAAGGAAGGAAGGAAGGAAGGAAGGAAGGAAGGAAGGAAGGAAGGAAGGAAGGAAGGAAGGAAGGAAGAAATCTAGGCAGTAAACCCCAAGTTAATTATTCACTGAATGTGTGTTACCTCACTCAAAGTGAGAACCTGAAAAGGCCTTAGCCTAAAAGGGTCAGGGTCTCCCATTGCATCCTGGGCCATCTCCAGTCCTACTGGGGAATATCAGGCCACTGGACCCAGACTGTTCTGGAGGAGAAAGTGAGACTGGTGACCTTGCACAGTCCTCCCTCACTCAGATTAAAATCAACTGCAAGTCATGTCATCATTTTCCTGATGTCATGGTCCTCTTCCAAAACAAAGGACAAATACAACAACAAGGAAGCTTAGATCATAGCAAAATGAATTCTTCCTATACCCTTTGAGAAGATGCCTAGTATTTGTTACCCATGCTTTAAATGTCAAGGTTCTAAATTAGATCTTGAACTATGAGGAAAACTCACCCTATAGCCTCTCACCAATGTTGAATTCTGCTAAATGAGTATGCTATACCAATCTACGTATTCTTATTTTGATTCCTTGCTCCCAATAGTCCAAACTCACTGCCTAAAGTGCAATCAAGCCCAGATCAATGCCTCCCAAATTACATGTTACCTAACCTACTTAAACCTATCTGAACATATCCTCTCTAACCAATGTTTCTTCCACCTCCTACTTCTACCTATATTTCCATGTAATTACAAACAACTCCCCTTCATAAACTCCATAATTCAACTAAATTGCCCTTCTTACTGTTGCCCCTACCATCTTATACCTCCATGCCTTTGCTCAGGCTGCCCCATATACCTGGAATACATCCTCCTTGCCCTAAGCTTTTGGAAGACCTAGCTCCCTATAAGCTCAAGGGGAGGGTCATCTCCTTTCCTGATTCCCCCAGCAATTATTGCTTCCTCTACCCTAAAATTACATTGCATTTACCATCTTCTTCACCCCTCACACCAAAATGGTATGCTCCACAAATTCAAAGCCTATTGAATTTCATCTTTTTATTTTAATAAAAATCTGACTCTTCCCTAAAAATACTAGATCACTTGCAATTTTCTCCAATCATGTATACTCCTGCTCCTACCCAACAAAGGGCAATGAAAAGGAATACATTGTGCTTCCCACTGCCACATCCATAACATTCCTCCATCACCATCCCTCAAAACCATTATTCTGACTATATATGAAAACTATGTGTATCACTGCCCTCCTCCATATTTACTGTCATCTCTTGACATCTTGGACATTCCCTAACCTTTTCAACGGCTTCACTATCTGAACTATGATTTTCTTTTATCCTCTTCATAACTCACTATAGTATGCAGGGAATCCACTATTCATATTTATGACCCCTCTGGCAAACTAAATTTTTACTTCCTCAATTTGATATTGATTCCTCTGGGGGGAAAAATAAAAGCTCTGAGATTTTAGAGAACTGAAAGCTCAGCTTGAGTCAGCAGTGGTATATGACAGTCAAAAAAACTGAAGAAGCCTTAGGATGCATTAAGAGAAGTAGAGTTGAACTAAGCAAGTGAGAGAGGCTATTACAAAAGATAAAAATATATGTTTGATTATATGAATTTGGAAAGCTTTTGCATGAACAAAATTAATACAATCAGAATCAGAAGGGAAAAAAAGACGACTGGGGTAAATCTTTGTATCAAATATCTCTGCAAAAGGTCTGATAACCAAGATATATAGAAATCTAAGAAATATATAAGATCAAGTGATTAACAGATAAAGAATACAAACAGCTCTCAAAAGAATTACAAAGCATTATATTAATAGTCATGTGAAATATGCCAAATAACTATTGTGAGAAAACCAAATAAAATCAACTTTGAGATTTTACCTCATACTCAACAAATTTGCAGAGATAACAAAAGATTTAAAAAAAAACCCACCAATGCTGGAGGAATTGTGGAAAGACAGGCACACTAATGCCAAGTAGATAGAACTGTGAATTAGATTGTTCTGGAAAGCAGTTTGAAGTTATATGACTGAAATGTCCATACCCCCTACCTAGATATTCTACTTCTAATTATATACCTCACCAGGTCATTGATGAAAAGAATGACCTGACATTGACCAAAATTTTTATAGCAAGACTTTTTATAGAAGCAAAGTAGATTTCCATCAATTGAAGACTATCAAGTTGTGATATAGGAATATACCAATTTTTGTAATAATGATTAATATTATGAATACAAAGAAGCATAGGAAGACTTAACAGGAACTGATACAAATTAGTTAACCAAGAGTATGAAAAGAATACATACAATGATTTCAATAATACAAATGAAAGGAAAAAAAACAAAACAACATAACAATCAAAACTGAATGCTGTGAAAATATAATCATCAGGCTTGTTTTCCAAAAAAATATCTAAGTTGGCATATCCACCTTCTGTACAGAGGTTAGGGACTATGGATGTAAAACATGGAATACATCAGACTATATTTTTTTTCCTTTTTGCATTCTTTTTTATAAAGGATGCCCCTCCTAGAAGGGGGAAAGGGAAAGATAACAATGGGTGATGAAGGATATGTGTGTGTATTCATTCATTCATTTGTTTGTTTGTTTGTTTGTTTAAAGATTCCTAAAAGCAAAAAACAAACATTTTCAGATATGGGGAAATGTATGGATTTATTTTGTGTAACTAATTGTGTATGTTTCAAGGAAAGGTTTTTATTTTCTATTTTTTAATTGAAAGCTTGGTGAGGAGCAGAATATAATGGTAGTAATAGTAATACTTTTTAGTAGGAAGAAAGGAAAGAAAAGAATGTCTAAAACAACTGAGCAGAGGGAAGTTCAGAAGGTGACACAAAAAAGCAAAAGATTGTTGGATTTGACAGCATTAAATTTAATACTTTTTTAGAGATTGTATGAAATGAAGATTCATAATTTCACTTACAGTCCTCCTTTCCTCATTCTTTGTTTAAGGAAATGTTCATATTTGTTGATATTTGTCAGATTTATAATAATAAAAATTAATTTAAATATATTAATAAAATTTAGTTTTAAGGGGCGGCTAGGTGGCACAGTGAATAGAGCGCCGGCCCTGGAATCAGAAGGACCTGAGTTCGGAGCCGGCCTCCGACACTTAATCCATACAAACAAAAACCTAGCCGTGTAACCTTGGGCAAGTTACTTAACCCCAATTGCCCTAAAGGGGCGGCTAGGTGGCGCAGTGAGTAAGAGTGCCGGCCTCGGAGTTGGGATGACCCGAGATCAGATCCGGCCTCAGAAAATGAGCACCCACGCATAAATAATGATTAGCCGTGTAACCTTGAGCAAGTTACTTAACCCCAATTGCTTTAAAAAAAAAAAATTAGTTTTAAATGAGCTGTGTTAAAACTTTGGTAGTTTAGTAAGTAGCAAATATACAAAAAAGATACTTAATAAATCATGTTTTAAAATCATGTATAAGAAAACAAAAAAAGTGGAGAAGGGTACATAAATAGAGCAGTTTTGTAACTACCATATTAAATTACACTCACACACACATACACATGGCAACATACAAACATATACAATAGGAGTTCTAGATTATTATATACAACTACAAACCTCTGTTTATACAAACCTTACTTTCTTATTTTTCTTTTTATAACTAAAATGTTTGTCTTCTTTGGTAATTCTTAAGGTCATTTAAAAAAATTAGGGGTTTTTGTTTTGATTTGCTTTAAAAGAGAAACACAGTGTCCTTAGCTGGGAAGATAGTAGTCCCACTGTTTTGTGCCCTGGTTATTCAATATCTGGGGGATTATATTTGGTTTTAGGTGCCACCACATTTTGGTAAGGACACTGATAATGTAAGGGTATCTAGTATTATGTGATCAAGACTAGGGGAAGAGGAATAATCATTTATATAGTGCCTACTATGTGCCAGGTATTTTGCTAAGTGCTTTTTACAAATATCTCATTTGATCCTCACAAGGAGGTAATTGCTATTATCATCCCCCCTACACAGTTGAAGAAACTAAAGCAGAGTGTAAGTGACTTTCCCAGGGTCACACAGCTAAGAAGTATCTGAGACTAGATATATTCTCAGGTCTTGCTGACTCCAGTTCCAACATTCTCTCGGTTGTAGCACCAACGTCTCAAAAGGGCCTTGAAATGAGCCCTTGACCAGGACTGGTTTAAGGAACTGAGAACATTTGGCCTGGATACTCAGGTGAGACATGATCACTGTCATCAAATATAGGAGGTACATTACTAGACTGGTTCTGCTTACCTCAAGAGGACAGAACTAGAAGCAATTTTATCCAATTTGCTTAGAGGCTGGTTTTGGCTCATTATGAGAAAAATCTTCATAACAGTTTAGGCATCCCAAAGTAGAATAGATGATCTTGGAAAAGAGTAGGATTCTCCTTACTCCAGATCTGCATACAAGGGCTGAGACTAACAGTTCTCAGGTATGTTGTGGAAAGGGAATTTTTATTGGTATATGGACTGATATATACCCATGCTGGACATACAGGTAGATGGTCTTTGAGGTACTCTTCATATCTAATAATCGATTGTTTTTGTCTTTATTTTTCTGCCTTTACCTTGAGTCCCTTCAGTTTCTCCAAGTCCATCTCTACAACTCTGACTTTGGTTGCTAGGCTTAACCCCATGGTTTCAAATCACTATGGTCCTAATCCAAAATTGTTTATCTGCCTGACTTTCCATTGGTTCTTACCATAGAAGCTAGTCCATAGATTGTTCTCTGCTTCTCCTCCAGGGATGCTGGTCATTTCTGAAGACTATCAAAAAAATTCCTATTAAATATTCATGGAACATGATCATACCTAGCCCCTTGTTGCTACCCCTAAATGACTACTCTACCTTTAGACACCTTATCTCATCACTCACAGTGACAATTCTCTTGCCACCAAACCCACTCTCATGTTTACACATAAAACCTAACCTCTAACTGCACTGATAAGACTAAAACTATCCAAAATGGAGCTTCCACAGTCCCTTTCTTCCTCTCTTCAAATATTCTCAGCACTTTCACATCCCTTCTTTCTTCCTCCAAGTTCTCGTTCCAGAACTCATACATTTTCTCATAAATCTTCATTCTGTCCTTTGCCACTATCTCTGTCTCTTCTTCCTAGAAACATGCTTTGGTCATTACAATTATAAAAGCATCTCCATGTGTGCATTGTTTAAAAATACAGAATTTTAGCATCAGGGAACCTTAATTTTAGCTATACCCATTCAGTGGGTTTGTTCTATAAGTAAAGTGAATTCCCAATGTTATAAGTGAAATCTGTGCTCTGCCTAGGAATAAACCACGCTTTGTGAGAATCCAGGAAGTTTCATTATCTTTATTTTACATTTATTTTGTAATGAACAAATGGGTAACCTCCGGAAAAAGACTACAAAGGATCAGATAAAGGCAAGCCCTTTCTATGCTTTTCCCAACAACTTTCCAGACCTGCCCATTAAGCATGTGTGTTCATGAAAAGTTGGTGACCACCCCCCAACCAGTCCAAGCCAGCCTAGCTGAGGTCCCTTTACAAGATTTATGCCTTCCTACATGTAAATACCCATTGTTCTTATAGAATCTTTAGAAACCAAAAGCCAGCATTTCTCACACCAAGTTCATGTTTCAGATTCTGCTTGCTATGAGTATTATAGAAGGTGATTAATATATTGATTGATTGGGGCAACTAGGTGGCGCAATGAGTAGAGCACCGGCCATGGAGTCAGAAGGACCTGAGTTCGGATCCAACCTCAGACACTTAACGCACACACAAACAAAAACCTAGCCATGTGACCTTGGGCAAGTTACTTAACCCCAATTGCCCTCCAAAAAGCAAAATAAATAAATATAGATAGATAGATAGATAGATAGATAGATAGATAGATAGATATAGATTGATTGATTATAGAATCATTCATAAATCTAAGCAATAGGAAAGAAACAATTCATTAAACGCTTACTATGTGCCAGGTATTGTGCTAAGTGGTGATGTGCTAAGATGATCTTGCTTGTAAGCAAAAATAAAGTTTCTGCCTTCAAGAAGCTCATACTCTGATGCAGAAAGTATATGCACAAGGAAGCTGAAAGGTAGGTGGGGAGAAGATGAATGTACCTGACAAAGGGGTATGGTTTTGAAGTCCAGGGCTCAGGAGTAGAACTGGGTGGGGAATAAAGACTGGCCAAATGAGGCCCCTCCACAAAATGGAGGCCTTAGGAATTATCCATCAAGAAGGGGGAGGGGTAGGCCCGGCCACTAGGTGGTGTAATGAGTAAAGCATCAACCCTGGAGTCAGGAGGACCTGAGTTCAAATCCAGCCTCAGACACTTAACACTTACTAACTGTGTGACCCTGGGCAAGTCATTTAACCCCATTTGCCCTCTCCCCTCCAAAAAGCAAAAAAATTTAAAAAATAAGAAAGGGGGCGGATGGGTCAGGGGAAGGGATATTCCAAGGTAAGAAGACTGTATATAGGCTGCAAAAATAGTTGGATGTTCTAGGATAAGAAAGCCCTTGGTGCTGAACGAAGTTCCAGGATAAGAGAGTAACTGAGATGTGGTTTTCAATGCTGGAAGTCAGTAACAAGGCTTGGGAAAAATGAAAGCTATTCCTAGCCTGGGCCTCTCTATGAAATGGTGAACCCAGAAAGATTTCATTAATGAGAGAAGAATGTGGGCCTCACATAGGGAGACTCTTTGATGAGAAGGTTGGAAAGGAGGTTGGATGATACAGGATAAAGAGGCCTCAGTTACTGAGGAGAGTTCCAGAATGAGATAGAAAGTGAAGCATGGTTTTGAAAACCAAACATCAGTTAAGACACTAAGAGGAGAAATAGTTTAATGAACTTTCAGAGAATGTATGTATCTTGCAATTTGTATACCCATTGAGTTATCCAAACAACATGCCTGCTACATTCTTACACTTCCAGTCCAGTGCCCTTTGCATTACATCATGCTTCTTCCAATATACTTATCTTAAAATAATTTACATCATATGTATTAGTGTCATATCTCCTTTACCAGACAGACAACTTCTAATCTTATTTAAACTTGATATCCATATCTCTGATAAGGGTTTCATATCCAAGCTATATACTTTTAAAAGAAACTTATGACCAAAAGTCATTGTCTAAATGACTTGGCCAAAGGTTATGAACAAACAGCTCTCAAAAGAAAAACAAACTATTAACAATATATTAATGTTTCAGATTACTAATAATAAGAGAACTGCATACCAAAAAAGAAAAACCCTCTAGTTTCACTAATGTTTTCACTAACTAATAGTTTCATCTCACACCTAGAAAGTTGGGAAAGTTTATAAAAGACGAAATAGTCAATGTTGAAGGGATTGTAGAGAGCTATGAACAGTAATGTATTGTGGTAGTGGTGCATCAGTTTAGGAAGCTTCCATCCTAGGAATCTGCCTACTTATATGAAATCATGGGTCTGAAATACGAATATGCATGAACATATACATGTACATATACATTTGTGTATACATGTGTAGATAGGTGCTGCGTTGTATGCATATATGTGTGTCCATATGCATATGCATCTATTACATGTATACATATGGGGTGAATTTAATGCATAAGAAGGTGCATTACATTATTGATATCAATTAGTCAATCAACAAGCATTTATTAAATTACAGACACTGTAATAGGCCCTGGGGATACAAAGATGTGAGCAAAATATTCACATATCCTTCAAATTATGGAAGCTCCTACAGAAAATACACAAGGGAGTACCATTTTCACCTTTGTATTTGAGATTTTTGTGAGAGAGAGAGGGAGAGAGAGAGAGAGAGACAGAGAGAGAGAGAGAGAAGACACTCCTTTTCAGTAGCATTTTTTTTTCAGTAAGATTTCAGCAAGAAAAACACCCAGGCTGATTATTGTTTTGTTTTCAGCTTTGAAATATGGAAGCCTTTTCCCAAGGACATAAACTGATCAGCAGAAAATTGGGAGTGGGAAGATTACACAAGAATTCCCATACTGG
Source organism: Gymnobelideus leadbeateri (assembly GCA_011680675.1). NCBI lineage: Eukaryota > Metazoa > Chordata > Mammalia > Diprotodontia > Petauridae > Gymnobelideus > Gymnobelideus leadbeateri. The sequence goes on along the minus strand of WOXC01010422.1, from coordinate 59,414 downwards.
GTTTTGCTTTCTTTTTTGTAGAAGAAAGGAGATGAGGGCAATGTTGAGGATTCTGTTTTAGGGATGGGGAGTAGGTGAGCATAGATTTAATTACATTGCTTAATTTCTGACCCCCTCCCCCAAACTAGAAAGTCTATGACTCCAGAGACTGAAACAGAAAACATTTTATATGTATGTATTACAAATGCATATATACACAGAAGGTACCCTGGAGATAATCTATCTAGCCCACTCCATTCCTGAAAAGGAATCCATTCCAAAACTTCTTGGCTCCTACATCCACTTTACTAGATGCACTATATAGTATAGTATACATATATTTATGACTATATATTTAACAATACTGTATACACATATATACACATACATATGCTTATATATATATATATATATATATATATAACAAATAGTTTCACTCTGACCCCACTCTGAGGGCCAGGTTTGTCATATTCCCCCACCCCCACCCCCAGAATTCTCCAGTACCATGAAAGGGTTCCTACCAATGGTATTCTCTCTTTCTTAGGAAAAAATGACTAGTTCCCCAATTCCATTTAGCCTGTTAACATCAGACTAGCTTTTACAAAAGAATATTACTTCAAAGATACAACAAGAATTTAGAAACATTTCCCCAAATCCCTAAGACACAATTCCTCCCATGTCACCTCAGTATCTGGAAGAGAATGAGATTAGGTTCACAGCTCAGCTCAGTTCCTCTATAGCATTAACCCCACCAAGCTCAAAGACAAAGGCCTCCTTGGGTTAATGTCAGGCTTCCTTTGCTTCTCAGGCCTTCCCTCCTGGGCTGATTACAATATCTGGTCCGTAATTCTGGACTCTAAGATCCCCATGACTTGAACCATATGAATATTGGGGACTATTCTCCCTGCATCTATAATATAAAAAGACAAATCTAAGACCAAAATCCCAAGCTCATTTCTTGTGTCCAAAGGAACTGAAGGGGTAGGAAGGGGGGGGAGGGGAGAAGGGCTGCATTTAATCCCTCCCTAATCTCCCTTACTTCATAATATTGCCTTTCATAAGAAAGGAATTCTTTACATATTGATGCAAATGTTGGGGGGGGGGGGGGAGGTGTGACTTGCTGAGTTCCATCATCCTAAAGAAGCAGAAAGTTCCAACCATGTATGCAAAGGAAAAAGACGCTTCTAAAACAACACAAAACGTCCACACATATATCTGCCAGTTTTCCAATCTTCCCAAAGTAGGTCCTCAAGCATCTCCCACATGGATGATATTATCCTAGGTGATCTGAGCTTGCACCAAACCCCAATTACATGTACAGGTATAGGTATAGTTGTGTATGTATGTCTTTGTCTTTGTCTATGTCTATGTATATAGTTATACACATGCATATACACACACTATTAAAGCTACTAAAACAGGGGGTGGCTAGGAGGAGCAGTGAATAGAGCATTGGTCCTGGAGTCAGGAGGACCTGAGTTCAAATCCAGCCTCAGACACTTGACACACTTACTAGCCATGTGACTTTGGGCAAGTCAACCCCAATTGCCCTCCAAAAAGCATAAATAAATAAATAAACAAAGCTACTAAAACTTAAAATGTCACTAAGTTTTTTGAATACCACATAGGTACATGCACAAATACATTTTAAAAATATCTGTATACATACATGCATGTATAATTTGGGGAGGGACTAGATTTTTTATTTCATTCATATAAGCCAGATAAGTCAAATTCACTGCTTATCAGCTGCATGCCACCCACAATACTACCCAGCCAAAATCAATGAAAATGTAATTGGGAAATATTTTTTAAAACAAACTATAAACAGTATAACATAGATAATGTTAATTTTTGGTTTTCTAAGTCAATATGTGACACGTGGCATTTTGTTTCTATGTGAGTATACACCATGAGGTAAGTAATTTCTTTCTACCAAAGGAGACAAGCATCTGTTCCATAATTTCTAGTATAAAGCTGTCTGAGACAGTGAGAACTTGTGTGGATGAGGCAGGGTTCTACAACTAGTAAATGTCTGAGTCAAGATTCGATCCCAGGTCTTCTTGGCTCCAAGTCCTATGGCCTATCCACTTGTACTATATTTTCTGTCACATGAATAATAGAAAGTGACTTGTTGATCTTTAAGGAAAAAAAAACTGCTTCATAAGTAAAACTCCTAAATTATTTTAATTTTATTCTGTCTCCCCATCTCCCCAACAAGATTGTAACATAAATTTAGCTCTTGTGACTAAATTTATTGGGGTTTTTTTTGAGTTCACCCTGTTTTACGGAAAGAGAAATCAGTCAAAAAATTTATTTGTCATTATGTAGAAAATCCCTCTAAAATTGATTCTTTGACTGTTTTTTTTCTTTCCAACTAGTTGAGCTGACAAAACATAGACCCAGCTTATGACTAACAGAGAAGACACTAACTTTAATATGTTCAAAGGATTCCAAACCCCAAAGTAATCACAATGTCTCTAGCAGATTTATTTTAAAATGCTTCAGAATGCCTATATTTTGCCTATGGGTTTTAAATTCAATTTAAAATACAATTTATCATCTGAAATATGGAGGGAATAATTGCCTTAAGAGAGGAGGAAAATCATTCTGCAGTATTGCAACACACCCAATGGAAAGCAGTAATAACTAATGCCAGGGAAATGGTATAAACAAGGAGAGTGCATCTCAGATGCCATCCAAGCTGCTAGAACATGCAGTTTTTGAATTCGTGAAATACAGGCTAGATTAGAATGTGGTTTCACTTAAGGTAAGTGAGGCTTTTTGAATTAGGCAGCTTAAATTCAGTAGCAGAAAAGATTGAGACTATCAATGACTTATACCCCTAGTTAGAATCAGAAATTCTCAACCACTGTCAATCTTATTGCCTCCATGCCTTACAGTTTTACTTAGATCTTTCAATTCCCTATATTCTGTTCTTGCTGTCCCCACTATCCTTTATCTTGGTTTTCAGCCTTCCTCATGTTGATTTCTGGTATAACTGCCTGGGGAAAGCAATGTAAAATCCCACCTCTGACAATTATTGTCCATGAAATCCTCAGGAAGTCACCTAACCTCTCTCAGCCTCACTTAACTCGTCAATAAAATGAGAAGGTTGGACTTAATCACTCTGAGTAGATGGCCTTTGAGGTCCCATCCAGCTCTAATGTTATGATCACATAAGAGGGCAAAAGCAACTGGTGGGGATCTTGAATATCTAAATTCCAGTCCCTCCTGCTTAATTTACTTAGCTGTGACCTTGGGCAGGTTATTTCACTTCTCTAGCCCTCAGTGTTCTTATTTGTTAAATGAGGTGGAGGAGGAAGAAAAGAATCCAGCTCTAATTTGTTTTTTGTTTGTTTTTTAATTCAGTTCCCCAAATGGCTATAGCCCAATGAAGATTTGTCATCTTGTTCCCCTTCTTCTCCTCTTCATGATCCCATTTGGAGTTTTCTAGGCAAAAATATTTGAATGGTTTACCATTTCCTTCTCAAGCTCCGTGTACAGATGAGATGAGGAACTGGGCAAACAGGGTTAAGTGACTTGCCCGAGGTCACAAAACTAATAAGTGTCTGAGGGTATATTTGAAAACAGGAAGATGAGTCTTCCTGACTTTAGGTCTGGTACTCCACTGTACCACTTGAATGTTCCTTCAATTTTATTCAATGAGCATTTATTATTTTAAGCAAGTACTCAAGAATTCCTGTTTACTTTCTTATACACTAGGAACAGATATACACTCATCCAGCTGCTCAGTCAGGTGGCTTCTGTCCCAGCTCAGATGTACCCCAGAACTGATATAACTGTTTCTTGAGCATGACACTGGGAGGGGAAAGGAAATTAGTTTGCCGTGTTTAATGTATTCACACAGACAACATAAATAAAGACCTTAGTGAAGGGTTGCCCAATTTGCAAGAATGGTGGATCTGACTCAATTTCACCAACGGGAGGAAGCATGATACCATATATGAAAAGATGAAGAAACCCTAGTCACATCCTCTCTACCCCAAGGCAGAGCTCTGACCACTAAACTCCCAGGGGATCATGGTCTCAGGTGGGGCAGGGCTGCCACATATTTCCTCAGATAACTATCAGACATCTGTCAGACTGGCAACACTGTTATAGACTGCACTCCGTGGCTAGACTTATGAGAATTTGCACTACCCACTATGTGAATTTCTATCCTTGGGGCATATTTGGTGAACATTTACCACAGTGCTTCAAAGAAAGTAATTAACTCCTAAGCACAATATACTTTGTCATCCTAAAGTGTGTACCATTATAAGCTCTTACACACCTGGAAGCCTTTACTTAGTATAATCTAGCACGGGTACTGTGCCCAGCAAATTTTTATTCATCTGAAACATTTGCACTACCAATGGCCCTTCCTTTTCAAATCTCTATTTAGACTTAAAACACTGATTTACTTTATCTCCCTGCATGTTCTTCCTCTTTCCTCTAACTGCTTTCTCTCTAGTTTCAGATTCTATTCCCCCAGTGGGCAGAGAAGTCTCTAGTAGATGATTTAGATGTTTTATTCATGCATGGTAAGAAACAATGTGATGGAGGAGATGAGAGCTGGGCACGTCAACTCTCAAGGCTGAATTATACCCAAAAGCTTGTGCATGCTTCTGTACATTCAACATCCAACATCCAAGTAAAATTCTTCCAAAAGTGCCCTGTTCTCGGGCTACTGTTTCCAGAAACACCCTGGTCTTTTTTTTTCTGAGAAGTAGGACAGCCATAATTTTATCTGTTTATCAGCACTGTTCTCTTATCCTATTATAAGCAAGTATTTAAGAAATGGGTCATTGAGTACCAAACATTACAAAGAAAAGGAAACATTGCAAACATTACAACTAAAAATAAAAGGAAAACATTTTGAAGCCTCCACCAGACTCCCCATCACCACCACCACCACAACAACACACCATACACTGACAACAGATCACCCATTCCTATTTCACTATGAAATGTAAATCCCTCATTTCAGCCATTCATCCACTTCTATTGATAGCACAATCATTCCTCCAGTCATTCAATCTCAAAACCTCAGAGTCATTCTCGACTATTCCTTCTCCTTCCTCTCCTATATCTAATTAGTTTTCTAGTCCTAGGAATTTACCCTGTAAATTATCTCTCACTTTTGTTTTCTTTCCCTTCCCATTACCACCATTGTAGATCAGGTCCCCCTCACTACTCACACAGCTATAACTACTGTCTTTTGAATTGTCTGCCTTCCACTGCAATATGTACTTTACATCATTGCTAAAGTAATCTCTCTAATGAGCAAATATGGCTATGTCAAAAGTTCAATGATAACTTGCTTTTTTGGACTAGATCTGTGATTTTTTCCATATTAAAAAAAAAACAAACCTCCCAGAATTGCAACAGATCTGCTGCTAATAGTCTTAGAGAACTGCCTGGGGCACTGAGAAATTAAATGACTTACCTGAGGTCACACATCCAGCATTTGTTAAAGATGGGACCTGAACCTAGGGTTTGGTTTTGATTTTTATGCTAAGGGAAGCTCCCAATTCCCTAGCCATTGAGGCCATGGCTACCCTCCCTACCTCTGTGGGTTATGTTTAATCTTTAAAATATATTTTATTGATTTTTTTTGGTCTTTTTGTGTCACCAAAATTTCTCCTAGTATATTTTTAAAGAAAAAGAAGAAAAATAAATAAATAAAACTAGAAAACATATCCCAAAAAAATCTGAAAATATGTGCAATGCATCACGCCAATGTATCTCACACATTTGCAATAGAGTGAACTGAGGGTGGTATCTCATGTCTTTTCTTTGGAGCTATGTTTATTCTTTGTAATTTTGTAAATACCCACTTTTAATTATTTTGTGGTTGCTCTTTCTGCTTGCATTGTTGTAATCATTGTATATGTTGTTTTCTTATCTCTACTTATCTCACTCTGCATTGGTTTAATCTTTCCATTCTTCTCCATATTCATAGTATTCATTGTTCTTTTTTTGAGGGGAGGAAAGCAATGAGGATTAGTGACTTGCCCAAGGTCACACAGCTGGTAAGTGTTAGTTTTTTTCTTACAGAGCAGTAATATTCCATTATGTAGCCCTACTCCAATTGATGGGCATCTACTTTATAAATGCTTTCCTCCTTTTATGCTATTGTTGGTTCTACTAACTTGTGATTTTAGGTAAGTCACTTAACATTTCTGAGCCTCACCTGCCTCATCATTAAAATGATGAAGTTGGACTAGATAATGTAAAGATCTCTTCCAGCTCTAATACATTTGCAACTTATTTGTGTATATATGATTATTCCTTTCTAGACTAGACTGTAACTTCAATGAAGCAACAGTCATCTAAGATTTTTATTCCACTACGGACCAAAAACCTAATATATTATTTTGTGCAAAATACATGCTTAATAAATATTTGCTGAATTGAAAGCTTAATCATCCCTTAACAGATATGATCCCTCCCTCTGTCCTGTCTCTCCTGACCATCTTCTAAATTCATGTGCTCTGGGGCAGACCAGATATCTCCAATCATGAGGCATCCAAACCAGTAGCCTTTTCTCCTTTTGTTCTTGGCCAAGCACAATTTGTTTGTGGCCAAAAAAAAAAAAGGCTTTTAGGACTTGGCAAGGGAATTTCTCCATTTTCTATCTTCTTTTCCAGTTTGGAAGGTGGTCTAGTTCACTTCCCCTCTGGTGTCTTTTTTGCATTCAAGCACACAATTCAGTAATGCCATTTTTGCAGCTGTACAGACACATCCCATGAATCGACTCAATAAAAGGAAATGTTTCCTTTGTACTTGGCTGTGCTTTGCTCATAGCATTTGGGATTTTTCCCTTTCTGAATTAATAAAACATAGAAAATTCAGATGGCAGCATATGGTGCCTTCCATGGAAACATTCCAGATAAATTATTGAGGATATGTGCAATCCAACTCTGCTTTAGTAAACAACCAAAAAGTATATTTTCCATTATCAATCTATAGCCATCAGGATATTTTTTTTATTCTTGTGTTTTACTGAGTTTTCAGTTGCTAGAGTGGTTAAAATTAGCCCTGAATATAATCAAGGAACACAAAACATGTTATTTACCATTCATTATGCATCTACTTTAAGATTTCTAAAATATCAAGGGATCAAATATAAAATCTTCTGTTTGGTATTCAAAACCCTTAATAATCTGGCCCTTCCTACCTTTACAATCTTCTTACACCTTACCTCACATTGCCCACAGACTCTGCAATTTGGTGACATTGGCCTCAGTACTGTTCTCTCCACAAGACACTCTGTCACCCAACTCCATGCATTTTCACTAACTGTCACTCCTCTCCTAGAACTCTCCTTCCTCATCTCCATCTTTGGATTCCCTTGGCTTCCTTCAAGTCTTAGTTAAAATTCCACATTCTTCAAGGAGCCCTCTCTGGTCCCCCTTAATGTAAGTATCTTTCCTCTGAGATCATCTCCAATTTATCCTGTATATATTATATGTGTCCATAGTTATTTGCATGATTTCTCTACTACCAGACTGTGAGCTCCTTGAGAACCAGGACTGTCTTTAGCCTTTCTATCTCCAGCACTTAACATAGTATCTACCATATAGAAATGTGCTTAATAAATGGTTATTGATTAACTGAAATGACTATATCCATATATGTCTTATTATAGCCACAGATAAGCACCAACACTTCATACAACTTTATTTTGATACATAGCCAAACTTCATAGTAGACTACCTAGTCATTGATGCCTAACCCTTGGATTTCAAGATAAATTCTACCCAACATTCTACCTATAATTCAATTCTTCTAGATATCTTTTCTCCCACTGAGAGATACTACTTCTGTCTTCATAAGAAGACTATAGCCAAGCAGCTCTGATAGCTGTGAACACATGGCATAAAGCTCTGCAGCGCTGTGTTCTTGAGGTATCACCTGCTTCCACTATAGTATTCAGATCCACCTACTTTGATCAGTTTAACAAAGTGAATCACAGAGGGATTAGGTCACTTACCAAAGGTACACAGGAATCTTATCAAAAAGAGATGAGATTTCAACTCCTGTGCTCTGACTTCTGGGCATACTAACCCAGAAGTCACAGAATTTCTGAACATAGTGATTAAATACTTACTTGGACTCTGACAGAAATAATATATTTTTGATATTTTTAGGTATCTATAATCTCACCAATAATAGTATTTCTTTTACCAGTGCATATTGCAAGTAATCATCCCCTTCTTATCCTGCCTGATTCTCCCCCATAACCCTCCTACAAAAACCTCCAATGTGCTGGAGGCCTTCTTCTGGTTCTTTTAATATTTCATGAATGCTAGTGAAGAACTTATGCTGGCCATCTGTTATGGCTCATTTTCCCTGCACGACTGGCCCAATCTCCTTCTCTGTCCATAAACATAATGTCTTTTATACCACTTTTTGAATACAAGTCATTCTTAGTATGAGAGACTATGGATAGAATACTAGTTTGGGATTCAGAAGTTATGGGTCCAAATCCTAGCCCCGCCATTTACTATCTGTGTGACCTTCAGCAAGTCACTCAACTGTTCTGGGCCTCAGTTTCCTCTACAAGGAAATGTAACAAGATATTGGATTAAAGGGTTTCTAATGTCCCTTGTAACCTTAAAATCATGATTCTGAGATAGCAAGTATGTTCTGGCTAATGTTCTCAGGACCAGAGTTGTTATATTATCCCCACAGGCCCTGATAAGTCTGTGGATCTCTTCTCTAAAGGTATGAGCATGAACCACCACAGCTATGTTCTGCTGAAGAGGTTACCCATAAAGAGGGTTAGGGTTACTCTGGACATCCCAAAATACCAACACACTGGGTACTGCAGAATGAATTCGACTCAAGTCTTCTCATACAAAGAAAAGTAAAGTTCATCAAAAGTTCGCTTGCATTAGACACAGAGTAAGTCTGTGCTAGGTCATTCTATGGTGATCTCACAAACATGAAGACAGGATGGGGTCTTATATACAGAAGGTTGTGGGAGGAATCTAGGGGTGGTCTAGAGGAGGAGTTTGGGGAGGGTCTTCTGGAGGAGTTAATAAGGTGAGTGATGAGTGAGTGGGGTGGGTGATTAAGGGTGGGAAGTCTCTGGAGCCTAAAGACAATGGTGGGCTAGGCCAGTTCAAGGGTGGATCCAATATTTTGATAGATGGGAAGTCTAGTAACAGAGGGTGGGAAGTCTAGTAACAGAGGATCAGCCACTATGTAAGGCTTATGGTCTCTTGCAAATGCCTCATCAAATGAGACAATTTAATCAAGAGTCCAAGGGAGGTTCCCAGAGCCCTGTACCTCAAGGACTCAAGGAGAGGTCAAGGGGGCTCCCAGAGCCCATACCTCATTACTGCCCTCAGTAAGGTGCCAGACATGAGGGTCCTGGTTCCCTTTAACCACTTAACATCAGTTAGCTTTTACAAAGGTACATTTCCTTCGGTGATATAATGAGAACACACATACAAGCATTTTCCCCCAACCCCTTAGAACCACACTTTTTAGCTCAGTGTGTATATAACATTGGCCTCACCAAGTTCACTTCTAGATGCAACGTAACTATTGAGTGAACCAATATCATCTCAGCTCCTACTGGCCTCAGTTCCAAAAGTTACTCTTAAAGGCCATTCCTTGCTCCTCAGATCTCAATGATGGGTTGACTGCAAAACCTGGTATATACTCTGACTCTCAAATTCCTGTGGCTCACTCTCCTGACTTTTTAAAACTCACTCTGTCCATTTAGAGCAGAAGTAAACAATTGCAGAGCCCCTAGACCAAGACTTTTTTCTCAAAAGAAAGAAGGTCTCAACTTATAAAGCAAGAGCATGACAGAAACCAACTAAGGTCTTTGAATACCTCTGCAGCCTATCCAAGACCCTCCCATTAACATGTGGTGAACCAAAACTAATTTTAAAATGTCTAAGCATTCTCCATGGTCGCTCCAAGAAATTTCCCTTCCACAACATCACAACTCTTCCAGAAGTAGGTTCCCTAGTCTTGCCATGTGAAGAGATACAACCTGAGGTGCTTTGCACATGTACAGACCCCTGATACACTAATACACTTGTAATTATGGTAGAATATGACTTACTGCTATATAGAAGGCAACACAGCTGCAGTTTTAGATATGTGACAAGTGTGTCTAAAGTGTTCAGTCTGTCATCACCATAAAGTTACAGCAAGAGAAAGCAAACAAACTTCCTTGACCAAATCAACAAATATCCTTTAAAAGCTACTGCATGCAATGATAAAAAAAAAAAAAAAACAGTCCCTGCCGTCAAGGAAATTATATGTTAATCATTATGAGTAGAAGGTAAGGGCATGGCCCCTGTCCTCAAGGTGGTAAAACAAACTCTACCTATTTCACAATTTTACCTAAGTTTGTCCCTACATTTTTATGTCTCAAATAGACATTGTCTAGTAAGAAATCTAGAAAGGAGAAAGTTGGGTTTTTTGTTTGTTTTTTCATGACCTGAGTCATTGCTGCAGAGGGTATGTGCATAGAATTTGTGGATAAACCCAGAAACACCACCCTTTGAAACTGAAGCTAATAAAGATCAATATAAAGATGAAGGAGATGAACTACCTGTAGAATTAACTCATCCTAAGAGATAGTATGTGAATGGATTCTTAATAAGATTAAAGATCTTTCGAAACTTCTTAAAAAATTAAAACACAACTTGTCAAAAAATTTAAAGCAATGATATACACAGTTTTATTTTAAAAAATATGCAAAATAATGTAATTTTAAAAGAAGGATAGAAAAACAATATAACATAACAGATAAAGGCAGCCTTGGAGTCAGTAAACTCTGGGTTTGAGCCTGCCTCTGGCAAATAGTGTCTTAAGACCTTAGACAAGTCATTTAACCTTTCAGTGACCTACACAATGCACTAGGATGAGATATTACAAAGGAATTGGATTGTCTTCATTGGAGCAAGGAGTTTCCATCCAACATATTCTCCACCCTGATGAAATTTCAGGTCTTAACTAAAATACAAAAAATCAAAGCACAAAAGGAGCAGTCTGCCTAGAATCTTCAAAAAAAATTAGAGGCAAGGGTAAAGATGTGTTTCTCCATCATTCTTCCAGGGAGCAGGTGCTCCAAACAGCCAACACAAATATTTAGTCCACTTGGCAGTTATAGTTTCATGGCAGGAAAGGTGCCCCAAGAAGATACTGAGGCTGTTTGTAGCTTGGGGATAAAGGCCCTAAAGCTTCTCTATCTCCCTTTGTTCTGGCTCACCAAGCAACCTTCTGTTATTAATTTGGCTTTCCAAGGGAATGTGCTGACCAGCCAACAGAAATATCTGGTCCACTCAGCAGTTACAGTTCCCACTGTAGATTACATAAACTGGCATTCTGGTTTATTAGCCAGCCTTATGATTTTGATTTGCAGGAATTGTTTCCCAGAGATTGGATTCCTTTGCACGGTACTAGGGACCAGGACCCTTGACCCTGAGCTAACCTTGCCAGGGGTAATGCTAGCTTAAGAGGTCCAGCAGGAGTAGCCCTGATAGATGTTCACCTAGCATCTTTTTTAATTGCAAAAATCCTTGGTTGTTATCTCCTAGGTCTGTCAGTTGCTAACTATGTGACCCTTGGGCAGGTCATTTCAGCTCTCTAGACCTCAGTTTTCTCCAAGAAATTCAATAAGCACTATAACATACCAGGCAGTATGCAAAGAACTAAATATACTGTTAAAAAACATTTCCCACCCTCAGTGTGCTTATACTCTAAAGGGGGATATTAAAAAAGGAGCTGAGAAAGGAGAGGGGGTTGGGACACAAAGGGTACACAGAATGGGGGCATCTGGTTCCATGGATATGAAACCAGACAGGGTAACAAATGCAAAGTAGAATGATATGAGAATCCAGTTCCTACTCTCTAGAAGAAAGTTTTGGGAAGAGTTTGATGTTCCACCCCCAAAACAGAGAGGAAAAGAGGCTGAAGGAGATGACATCAATCAAGGCTTGAGAGAGCAGCATAATAGTGAGTTTAAAAGTGATGAGCTTGTCCTAGGAGGGGCATCTTGTTCTGTGGAACTGAAACCAGGCAGGGCAGCATATGTATCATCTGTAAAATGATAGAATTATACTAAATGATTAATAAAGGGACCAGAAACAGACAAATTTCTAATGCCAAGGGGGAGGAGGAAGATACCAGGCTGTTTCTTCAATTCTGTATATCCCCATCTGTGTGGCTTAAAGTGTTAAAAAGAAATAATGAAATAGAAGCAAGAAAAACTCCTAGAAAAATGAGTAGGGAATGATTTCCTAAAAGAAACAATGTCAATATTTTAATACATGAAGATGTAAAATGTGAAGGGAAGTTTAAAAAACACATACACAAGAGGACTATTCTATCAAATTCAAACAGTGTTTTTTGAGATGCTGGGGTAGATAAGCTAGCTGTCAGAGGCTTGTGGGTCCCTAAAATCAACCCTTCAGTAATAGCAGTTCATCACGACACAAGCTGACAGATCATACCACATTTTTAATATTAAATCTTTCAGAGCTTCACACCCAGGCACTGCAAAGAGGTCAAAAACCTGACCTCTCTGTAAATAGGCTTAGCTGCACAGCTTCTCCATGCCCCAGAAGTAGGAATCCCAGGATTCTCACTTCCTCATTGTGGGTATGAAGGGGAAAGGAAGGAAAAGAGCTGCAGGTGCTCTGGAGAGGGCAGAGTTATTTGTGATTATTCTGGTCGCAGTTGAAGATTAGAGGGTGGGCACTTTGATTTCCTAATCTCTTCCAATCAAAAATGAAATCACCAGGTTTTTCTGTCCTTTTCTTTCTTTCCTTCATTCTTTCTTCTATCCCTTCTTTGTATAGGGGAATAAATGCGGGGAGTGGGGGAAAATGTTTGTATCAGTACATCATTCTAGGTGTGTTAGTCCTATTTGAAGGGACGGGTCATCATTATAAAGCAACCACATGATATGAATCTGATCTAATGTATAGGAGTGCTTAGTTATTTAGTAAATTACAACATAAATAGAATGGATAAAAGGAAAACAGATCATCTTTGTGCATGTTTGCCAAAATGAAAATGCTGGTATTGATGGCAAAGGAGCACCTGAACTGAACCTTGACGTAGGAGCAGATTGCCTCTCCTATTGAATAATTGAATAAAAGGTTAAACCTATAAAATTAAGGCAGCAATGTACAAGGGACAAAATTGGAAAATTCAGGTTTAAAAATGCTTGTGAAAGAAAATTTCAGTAAACTTTGAAGTTGGGATTTCAATGCCTGTCAGAATGAGAGCATAGCTCAGAGGCTTTGGGGTGTAGAAAAATTGAATCACATTGTATTGTGTTGATCTCACTGGTAGGTGAAGGGCATGTGGATGAGAGATCCTGCAAACTCAGATTTCAAATAGTACATGTTTGTTCCAGACTGATTGCAAAGAGGCAACACAGTGGAAAGAATGCTGGGTTAGGAAAACATTGTAGTGGGAAGTTGAAGATCTGGTTCTAGTCCTGGGTCTGTCAATTACTAGCTATGTGACCTTGGGCAGGTTATTCAACTCTCTGTATCTCAGTTTTCTCATCTGTAAAATGATGGAATTGTACTGGATGGTTATTAAATAACTTACTTTTATCAAGCACTGCAAGATTTACAAAACACTTTCATGTGAGAAACAGGTACTACCAGTATGTCATCCCCTTTTTTATGGATGAGGAAACCATTGCTCTTAGAGGTGACATTACTTTCCCAGGATTACATAGGCCTCTTGGCTTTAGTTCCAATATTCTTTCTTCAATAACATTTTGTCTCTGAGTGAAATGAGGTCCTTTAGAAGTGTATATCATCTAACCTCTGAGTCTAACTTCATTTAGTTGGAAAAGGAATTTGGAAAACTCACTTTCTCAGTTCTTATACCTAACAGTCAAAAGCATATTTTCACAGTATGTAAAACTAAGATTATGCTCAGAATATACACCTCTATCACTTAGGAAGAGGTAAAGGTGGTTCATCTGGATGTATTTTCTAGGCAGTCCTGAGCAATGCATCTATACCTACCTGGTACCTAATCTGAGAAAACTCAGGGGTGGGCATTGACTTAGAATGGAGCATCCTAACAGGTCCTGACAATTAGGTTATAGTTCCAAGGGGAAGAGATGTCTAATTACATTCTAGGAAGGAAGAAAGATACTAAAGTTAAGATGAAGTGTGTTATTGTACTTTATTTCTCATTTTGGATTTGTATACCCTATCTTAAGCTTGCAAATAAATCCTGAGATTAGAAAACATAAATCAATCTACTAGCAAGTATTTATTAAACATCTACTATTTTCTAGGCACCATACTAGGCACTAGAACTAATAAACCAAGCAGGGGACAAAAGCAAAAATTACTTTTGCTAGGCTTAGAACCTGGCCGAGCAGGGAGGAGTCGAGGGGGGAGAAAGGGAAGAAGATGTAGACATTCACCAAGGGACAAAAAAATCTGTAAAATTTGATTTTTGAGAAGGAAGGTACTCGTAGCAAGTGAGCAGGGGGGGCAAAATCAAGAAAGGCCTCATGCAGAAATTAATGTTTGAACTTACCCTTGAAGAAATCTAGGGATTCTGATAAAGGGAGGGGAGAAGGGAATACATTTCAGACAAGGGGAGGGAGAACAGCCAGTCCAAAAGGCATTGATAGCCCAAAGTATTAAAGTCTCCTATTAAGTGCATTATAATAAATTTTATTAGAATGGATTTAAATTGAATTGGGATCTTTGTATAATGGAAGAGAAGTGGCCCAAATTGCTAATCCCCAGCTCAGAAAGATATCCCAATCATTTCTGGGGGGGAAATATCAAGATAAGCAGTCAATAGCTTGGAAACTTTATGGAACTAGGAAGTTGATAGGAGACCTCTTTTTTCCTATTGGGAAAGATAGCTATGTGGCATAGTGGACAGAGGGCTAGACTTGGAATCAGAGATGTATATGTTCAAATTCTGCCTCAGATATATACTGTATTGTAACCCTGAGCAAGTCACATAACCTTTCTCAGTCTAGAAAGTGGGGTTATTAATGTTGTTATCAAATGAGGTAATATATTTAAAGCTCTTTGCAAACAGAGAGAAAGAAAAGGAGATGGAGGAGGAGGAAGAAGAGAAAGAAAGGGAGGAGGAGGAGAAAGAGGAGGAGGAGGAAAAAGAGGAAAAGAAGAAGAAGAAGAAGAAGAAGAAGAAGAAGAAGAAGAAGAAGAAGAAGAAGAAGAAGAAGAGGAAGAAGAAGAAGAAGAAATCAAAAGACTGTCATTCTTCTACCTACCAGAAAAGGAGGTAACTCTCCCACAGAGAAGCAATGATTGCCCTACAGTCCCTCACCCCCTGCCCTACTCCATCTTCCAGAAGAAAAGAAATATATTGTAGAGAAGCCTATTATAAAGTTAGGGTAGGCCTAAGGTCCTGTTCTTCTCTTGTTTTACTAGAAGGGAAAAGAGAACAACATCAAGGGGATAGACTCCAAAGTCCTGAATCTTTAAACTCCATATACTAATACAAGTCTAATCAGGTCACATGCTTCATGTGCCTCTAACACAACTCATATGGTATCTTACTAGAATCTAAATCAGAACCTCAGCTTTCCCTCCTTTATCCCCACAAAAAATCGAGGTCTACTGGATTCCTATTTCTTCCAGCAAGAGAGCTGATTTTGAATCAAAGGGTTATAACATTGTAACAGCAATCATCCTTAAAGCCAGTCTATATGACTCATTTTGCAGCAATGGTGATTTTACTAAGTTTGTGAACAGAAAGTTGCCTTTTTAAAGCATAATTCATAGAGTATCATCCCAGTATTGATGTAGGTCAATTGAGGAAAAGAACTCATCTACTTCCCTGTTTGAATAATTAGAAGATGTCAATTGTTAATCATAAGAGAAAGAACTAGACCTAGGAGCCATCTTAGGAACCAAGGATGGGGAGAGTAGGAGAACCAGAGAGGGTAAACAGCCTGGTGGCAAAAGCAAAGGTGACCATATGAGTCATCATTAGAAGAGACCTTGGAGTCCACAATCTAGTCCAAACCCCTCATTTTATTGATGAAGACATTGAGGCCCAGGAAAGTTATGTGATTTGCCTAGCACCTCACAATGGAAGGTAGCAGAGGAGGAGTTTGACCTATGGACCCCTGACACCAAGTCTTATACACTTTACATTAGGTCTGAGAACCTGGATCAAATTCCATTGTTGAACTTGTCTTATCAGTCATTATGGTACAGGAGTAATACAATTTTCATCAAAAAATAAATAAATAAAATAACAGCAGCTAGGTGGTACAGTGTGTAGATCCCCAGACCTGGAGTCAAGAAGACCAGAGTTCAAATCTAGCCTCAATCACTTACAAGCTGTGTGACCATAGTCAAATGACTTAATCCATATCTGCTTCAGTTTCGTTTTTAAAATATGGATAATAATAGCACCTACCTCTCAGAGTTGTTGTGAGCATAAAATAAGTTAATATTTATAAAGTGATTAGCAAAATTTAAAGTATTGCATAAATGTTAGCTAGTAGTAGTAATAATAATGATAGCTATCTTCTGTTGCCATATATGCATTAACTATATGTGTTATATAAGTGTTAGTTACTAATAATAATAATATCAAAAATTTATAAAACACTTCAAGGCATACAACATGCTTTGGATAAGTTATTTCATCTATAACTTCTCACAATAACTCTGTGAGATAGGTACTATTATTGGTTCCATTTCACAGATAATAAAAAAGAGACCAAGAGTAATAAAGTGACTTGCCCAAGGTAATATAGCTAATAAGTATTTGAGGAATGGTTTGAACTTCGGTCTTCATTCCAAGTCCACAGCTCTCTCCATATTACCACAGGACTAACAACCATTATCATAGCTTCTTCAAACACACACACTTACACTCATACACACACATGCACACACACACACACACACACACATACACACACACAAAACATTTATCTTCAATTTATAATGAAATTCATCAGAATTCATATTGCATAAATTTGCTTTGTAGAGAACTTTACCAGAATATACATACATATATATTCAACTAAGAAAATAATTATACTTGCAAAATATTTGTCATACTTATCTTAAGTGATTATTAGTAAAGTGTACAGTATAACATATTATATTTACATATTAAAATACATCAGGTAGGCATGAATGAGTTGTAATCTATACCACTAGAAGGAGGGAATAATCACACTGATTATTTCAGTGTAATATGGAAGATATCAGCTTGGATTTTCACAGAAATGAAAACACTCTGGAAAGGAATAATGGAAGTGAAAAGCTTGACCATGGATAAAATTATTTCCCTTTTGAGGAGTAACATGTGAAATTATATTAAAGATTTCCCAGAGATTTATTCACGTCACCTTAATTTCTATTACCCCATTTTCTACTCTTAAGCAACATGCTTGCAAGGAATTAAAATTGCTTGAAGAACCATATCTTCACAATTTGTTGGGTCACAAATACAATTTAAAAACAAATCCAACCACAGAGGAGAAATATGTTCAGGTGTATTCAAGAGAATATACCTACTCAAGTAAGTTGCACATGACTACTTTCAAGAAAGAGTTCTCTGGGTGGAAGAGAATGGAGAAATAATACTGAGAAATGGAGCTGATGCAAAGCCAAAAATATATAATTTTTAAAATTACAAATCAATTGTCCAGCTGCATTAGTGGAGGAAGTTTTCACAATTAGTATACCTCTACACTGATAATATCATTGGTCTCTAACAAATGAAAAGAAGGGAAAGAGATGAACAGAAGAATAAGACAGCATAAAGAAATGTGGAAAGAGAAGGTGGAGAAAACAAGAGGCAGGCTTAGGAAGAGATGAGATGAGAAAGACAGATAAGAAGAGCGGGTGAATTATTAAAAACAATGTAAGAGGTAAAACAGAGAGGGTTTTTAATCCTACCTTCTCTAAAATAAGAAATATAATACCTCCCCATAACAACTTCTGTAGAAGAGAGGCATGGTGGCAAGGAAGAGATGGGTTTAATATGTTCTGAGCTCTTCAGAAGAGCACTACTGTCAAAACAAGAGACCATCTTTTTTCTGGGGTAAGGAGGAAACAGTAAGTTCCCATTCAGTGGGTGTTTAAATTGTTAGTTTCTCATTCTGAATTGCTTTCTCTCTGTGTCTTTCTGTCTCTGTCTCTATGTCTCTCTGTGTCTCTGCTCTCTCTCTCTCTCTCTCTCTCTCTCTCTCTCTCTCCCCAAGTCCTCTGAACACATTCAAGTGGAAGACTACAAGGGTGTTGACTTATGAAAAACATTAAATGATGGCTCTTTAGGTGCTAAAGAACAAGATAAAAATATGCTCTCGGTACTTTCAAAATTATCTCCTCCTTCATTGTCACAAACCTACATTGCCACCCTTTTAGGTGCTATGATCTCATTTTCATGTGAGCTGACAGAAGATTCAAAATAAAAATCCTGTGAGATGCAAGATTTTTCTTTACACCCTAGGTCTGTGTGGAAATTCTCAGCAGTGAAGGTGCCCTTTTTGAGGACCACTTAAGTTTCTCAGAATATAATCAGAATTGTTCAGATATAGCCTCTTCAATTATAGTCATATTGATGGAAATTAATATCCATGAAACATTGGACATATTGTTTTTATGTTTGAATATTTTGGTTTCATTTTTCCTATGTTTAACTTAGCTAGTTACTATATCATACCATGTAGTAGATTCTGTTTTAAGGGAAGGAGAAAGGGTATCTTAAAGTAGAATCCTGAGGAATAAGCTCTTTGAATTCAGGTACTATTTCATCATGCATCCCTAGGACCTTGGACAGTACCTGGCAAGTAAAGATGCTTAATAACTGTTGGATGAAAAAGCAAATGAATGTATGTGGTTTATCTATGTTCAATTAGATTTACATAAATACAATATTACCAACATTTCTAGCCTATGGTTTTTCATCACTATGATAAGTAATCTAATTTCAAATGTTAGCACTTTGTAGAGATATTAGTTGATCTTGGTATCATAACTTTTGCCTCTGATATCTGTAGTGCCTACCTCCCAAAACCATTGTAGAGCTCAAATTAGAGAGTGTTAATGAAATACTTTGAGAACTTTAAAGTATTATAGAAATAGAAGCCATTATTATTATTATTCACCTTGTTCTAATCTTTTTTGATAGACATGGTACAAGAACAAATCACTATCTTACGATTATTCTTTTATATTTGAGAATCACTGTGCTAAGTGACTATATTTTTAAAGCTTTTCATTTTATGCAGCCTGGATATTGTATTTGGTGTGACAATATCTATTAAATATATGTTTCTTAAGTTCTCTTGTTTTGCCTTATTTTATGAATCAATGTTATGTCTAGACAATTGTGGACAATAGTTATCTGCACAGCTTATTAGTTGAGCTCTCCAGGCTATTTTGAATCTATATTGGTACTGTGGGGATCTTCCATCTTTCAATCTATGAAAAATAGTGATGTTGGTATATAATTCTACCATAAGGTTATGTCTTGCTAAATATTCAGTAGGTGCTAAGTTTTTGCATATTGCTGTGACCTGTGATACAATTTCTACCATATCTTTGCCTAATCTACATTGATATAATATCCATATTATTATTATTACATTATCTTCATGGAGTTAAAATAAAAATAGACAATCTCCTATCCTGCTATTTTTATTTAGCCTTCTGTAGACTAAGCACAGAAACACAATGTTACTGGTTTGTAAAATTGAAAAAGAGTACCAGAGTGTAAGCTTATTTCCTATAGACATTTTCAAGACAATAACAGCAACGGACAGAATAACAGCGCTGACACACACATTGTCTTATTCCTACATGAGTATACATTTTTCTCTAGGTCTCTATATTCTGGAATTTTTTTCATTCTGCATAGTTTAAAAATTATTGTTCTTCTTATTATAACATCTATTAAATTGTTTGCATCAATATTATGTCTAGGTTATTGTGGGAAACAGTTCTCTCTACAACAACCCTGGTTCTAATGCAGTTTTTTTGTTGACTTCTTAAGGATACTTGCAGGTTTGTATTTGTAGCATGGGTATTATTCACACATTGTTTCTAAAGGATAGCAAAGTTCTGGTGGTTAATTCTAACCACATAATCATGTCTTTCTAGGTAAGTGATAAATGATAAAAATTTGCAACGTGCAGTTAAATGCTATAAATATGCCACTACTTCCTACATAACTAAAGGCAGCTGGCACAGAATAGATGATCGATGAATAAAGTGTTGGGCTGAAGTCAAAAAGACCTGAATTCAAATCTGGCCTCTGATCCTTACTAGCTATGTGACCCTAGGCAAATCATTTAACTTGTCACTTAAGTCCCAGTGTCATTGTGAATGATGATGATAGGTTTAAGTGTAGACAGAACAATAGCAAACTTAAACTGCAACCCTGGAAGGTGTCATGTTTTATACCAATTGTTCTTTACATTATTGTATTGGTGTTATGCTTTATAAGTAGGAAATAGTTTTCTATATGGACATCAGGTATGCTACCATTCTGATTTGCTCAGATAAATTGTATGTATTTGCAGAATGACTAAGTATGCAACTGAATAAGAGTTCTTTTTCAAATAATGCATAAAGGTGGTATAAATATTATGGTACCTTTAGGTGACTTGTTCAATTGTTATTGAATTGTAATGATTTGCTCTTTAAATGTCTATGACATATCTTCAGTTCATTGCATATATAGTTATAGTTTACCAATTTTAGTGGTGAGTGCCATTTGTGCCAAAGTATTTCCAGTAACTGGGGTACGAGTATTTTTAATTCTTCTGATTGTCTTGTTTCCTGTGGTACCTGAACCCAGATGGGTGCCACTTGTTACATTATCCTCCATGTCAAGCTAATCATCATGATAGTTTTATGTAATGTAAGTCTGCAACCCTATGTAACTTCATTCCCTAGTTTTCTTGAATTGTTAATATTATCACACTGCAAAAAGGGCAGGACCTAAGTGAAATTATCAGCTCCTACCCACTGTCAGGACACCCCTAGGCCATAAATTATATGTCTTCTGCCTTCTATAAGTCAGGACTCTTTGGGACACAACATTGCCACCTGCCATGAGGTTGGAAGTCAAGAGATGACCTATTATACTCTAATCACATATTTCCTTCAATGGACCTCTTTCCAGACACTGATAATTCTAACCAGAATTATTCTTCACTGCTTAGCATATTCTCACTATCTCATACTTTTTCCATTCCAGAGATCCTGGAACTCCAGATGCTATTGTACAAACCTAATTCCCAGACTCTTACAGCTCACTCACTTACCACCATCTCCTTTTAATACCCCTACCCCTAAATCCCTAAATTTCCATTTTAGATCTACCTCCCCTTTCCACTAACCTCTCTGATGTGCCTGTTCCATAATTAATAAACTTAAATCTTTTCCCATCTTATGGCTCTTCCCTATTGATATTGTATCTCTGGCTACCCTTCCCAGTACTAGTTGATCTTTCACTTATATCCATTGACTTACTGGTCATAGAGGGAAAGTCAGAACATGCCTGGTTTCCCATTGCCACTTTCAGACTCTCCCTCTACAACTTTCCTCAGAGATTCATGCAGTACAAATTTGTCTCCTAATCAAGATTCTAGTAGTTACTATCTATAGCCACCCCCCTCCCAGGACATTCTCATTCTTTCCTCAATGAGTTCAATTTCTAACTCATAGGCTTTCTTTCTACCCCAACTCTTACCCTCATACTGGGGACTTCATTAAAATTACCAGCATTATCTCAAGTACCCTAACTTCCAAGTTCCTCAATATACTATATCAGCAAGCACCCTAACATACCCAGGATGACTGCTAGCATAGGTTCTTTGATCTGCTTTTCTAAAGGAAAGCAACTCAAAAAGAGTTAACAATCTTACTTTAACCAAACATATATAATTTACTTAGTTCAGGGGGGAAAAGTCAGCACCCTGAACTTTAGAGAATACAAACAAAAGTTACAAGCAGACAAAAAAATACAGACAGAGAAAATAACACAATTCAGAAGACAGGTCTCCTTAGCTGTCTGACCATTACATCCATATAATTAGTTACCAGAGAGAAGTACCAACATTTGGGTTTTCAAAGCAGGCAGGACTCAATGTCTGCCCAGAGTCTCATTCAGCCAAATCCCACAACTCTTCCCATGAGTGAGCCCTAAAGCAAAACTTCACCTCAGAGGTATATATAGCCTTCTCCAGGGTCAGAGACATCACAACCCTTGTGACCCACCACCTAATTACAAAGTAACAAAGTGTAGGTGTTCCTGAAAAACAATTCTCCCCCTAAGCAAGCTTCTCCTGTTGGTCTCTGCTCTACTCTTCAGCAAACTCCTCCCACCATAGAGTCCACATGACTACATTCACCCTATTAGGGGGCAGAGTATATTTTCAAATCAAAAAAGGTTCTAAAATTTACTTAGATTTATTAAGGGGCATTATCTCAAGTACCTTAACTTCCAAGTTCCTCAATCTACTCAATTCCCATGTCTTACTTCTGTACTCCACCTCTACTACACATGAAGATGGTTATAACCTTCATCTTACCATCACCTTTCCTCCAAGATTACATTCCATTTATATTGTATACATCTTCCCTGTTCAATGTTGTCTCTTCCAATAGAATGTGAGCTTCTTGAGGGTAGGCACCATGTATTTACCTTTCTTTGAATGCCCGAAGCTTAGCCCAGTACCTGACACATAGTAGGTGCTTAAATAAATGTTTGCTAACTGCTAGCCCAACATGTGGTGTACCCAAAACCCTATCTGCCAGCATTTCAGAGCTCCTCCCAGGCCTTCTAAACTATCCCATCAGTATAAGAGCACACTATTGTCACACAAATTTGAAAACTGATTTTAAATCTTTATAAAGTGAGACCTTTGCTCAGTTTTTATATTTCTTCTCTTTTTTTTCCTTTGGATCAACTAGAAGATCATGTTTTGTTTTAAAAGCAGAAGTGAGAAGTAAAGTATTCAAAGGTGCATATTTAACTTTTTATACCTCACTCATCTATCCTGAAAAAAAAATCCAGCTGGATTCTAAGATGGATTTATGTGAGTTCTTTGGAGAGGAAGACAGCTGAATGGAGCTAGAAAGCCTTCATTATCATATTACCTTTTCCCAGATAAGCACAAAATCCTGAGTGAAATTTCACCAACTCTTCCCTCATATAAGTAATTATAAAGTTTTCAAAGTTAATTCATTTCCAAGCTGGAGTTATAATGGCATTTTATATGCTCACCCTCATGCATAGATAGATATTCTGCATAGAGAAAATATTGCTGTGATCATTAAAATTGATGCACATTCCAAATCACTCAAATAACTATACTTGTTTCCATCTGTTAGTGGGGCATTGTGCCACACAGAAGGTGGTATACTAGATCTTTCCAGACATAAAAGTCAAGCAAAGATAGGATCAGACTTAAACTATGACAAATGCAACAAGTATTCCACCAAATAGACTTTCTATTTGGTATCATTTTCAATTTCAAGTAATTATTTCAACATAAATACATATCTATAAATTAAGTCTGTTTTATAATATAAATAAATTATATAATGTAATTTATTTAATATGTGTAATGCATATAATATGTATATATAATTTATAATTTAGTTCTGTTAGGTATAGCACTAATGATTAATCAATAAGTACCTTGCAATTGTCCTTAGTCTTCATATCCAAATGATTGTTTGTATTTTCTATCCACATTTCCAAATACATTCAACTATGAAGCATTCCTCTACATGGTCAGTAATGACTCTCCTAACAATCACAGCTGAAACCCTGTTTTTCACAACCAACTGAAATGATTTAAGGAGAAAGACGAATAGGTAATTTTGTCACTACCTTGTTAAATTTAATATAATTTTTAAAAAACAAAATATTCATAGCAAAAATTCATTTTACATGCAATCTTTTTTGTTCTTTGTGTATTGAAATCTTTGTTTATGATTAAGCCCACAACAAAAAGAAACTTAAAATAATAAAATAAACAGGAAAATTATTTAGACTAACAGGATTCAGAGCTAAAAGGAATCCTTAAAATCATAGGTTCAGAGCTACAAGGCATCTAAGAGGGCATCTAGTCCACCCCCTCAGTTTACAGATAAAGAAACTGAAGCTAATAAGGTTCAATGATTATCCAAGGTCCTGTAAGTATTATATAACCTCTAACTCCAAATTGGGCATTCTTCCACTATATAAACCAACCATTTTATTTTCTAATGAGGCAACTAAGATTCCTGGAAGTAATTTGAGTGTACTTCAGGAGGTATATGGGTAATTTGCCCATAGTGAAATAGAAAATGAATACCAACAAACAAGATTTGATCAAACTCTTCTGATACAAGGCCAATCTTCTTTCCATTACAGTATGTTTTATCTCTTTATGTCTTGTTCCCTTTCACCCTTGTCCTAATCTACCAGTTCTCCATTTTTTAATATCCACCTCTTCCAAATATCTCACGTCTACCTCCTATAAAGCTTCTCAAATAATATCTTGTACCTGGAATACTTATCCTATTGCCCAACCCACTAAAATCAACTCACTTACAAAATGCAATCTGTTAGCAAATAGATATAAAATCTCATCTCCATGCCCTGGCACTCACCATTAACCAAAGCTTGAATGCTTTTTTAGGATTCTTGTTTCCTTCAAAACCCTGCTCAAACTGTATATGGTGATGCATACATATAGTCCATACAGTTTGGGAGACTGAGACTGATGAATTCCATGAGTTCAGGAGTTCTGAGAAACAATAGGTATCCAATAAGTCCAGCACCAATATAGTGAGCCCTTGGAGCATAAGACCACCAGGACACCTAAGAAAGGGCAAACTGTCTAAGGACAGAAAAGCAGAGCAGGTTAAGACCTTCATGCTAGTCAGAATTGGGATCCAGTCCACGAATGACTTCTAGCCTGGGAAAGATAGACACAACAAATCACACACACACACACACACACACACACACACACACACACACACACACCCCTCTGCTGAGACACAACCTTTTATATAATGTGTGGGGAAATGGGGAGCTCTTAGTGCTCTCTCTTTATAAAATGTACCTTGCATTTATTTCTCATATATTTATCTCATTAACAATATATTTCTATGTTGTCACTGCCAATAGAATGGAAGCTCCTTGCATGTACTTAATAAATCCATGTGGATTGATTGATTGATTCCAATAGGTGTTAGGCACTATGCTATGTTCTAAGGGGGTTACAAAAAAGGAGACATGCTCCAGGCCTTCCAAATAACAGTGTCCTTCCAGAAAACAAGCTCATATTTATTTATTTATATTGAGCAAAAAGTGTCATGTAAGACTAAAGCAGGAGGAAATTCCTATTGACTGAAGTTGTCAAAGTGCAAAGAATACTTTTACACCCTGATTGGCCTTCAAATCACATATATACTGACTGCTTCCTGAATTCATTAAATCTATAGTGAAATCTGTATAAAACAATAGTTTATTAAAAAATATTTTCCCCCTTATGTAGCAGTCTTCAAAATGGTAGTATATGAATGAATGGATAAGTAGATGAAAAATCATTTTTGAAATGCTTATCATGTGTCAGGCACAATACTAAGCACTGGGGAAACAAACAGAAAAGTGAGACAGTCCCTGGCTGAAGGATTTTACTTTCTAATGGAAGCTATACTCTATTTAAAGTATAAGTCACTGGGACATGGAATATCTGGGGAGTCACAGGGAACAGTACATTAATTCATACAGTGGTCAATTGACCCTCCCTTCTCCAAAGCAATGGTAATATGATATTAATTTGCTTATTGAATTCAGAGCAAGAGGTAGAAAGGAGGGTGGGAAGGAAATGACAGGGAAAATGGCAAGATGACTAAGTCAATAGCAAGATATGAAATGAAGCGCATTATAGTCTGGTGGGCTGGGGATGGTTAGATAGAGTAGGCTATGTAAGTTTATGCACATTTACTACCAAATACACACAGCTTTTTCATTTTCAATACAAATCCTTCACCAGAATTATGACTCTATGCAAGAATGTTTTTATAAACCCTAGTTAAATGAGTTCCATCTCTGATTAAAAGCTCATCATTCATATTTCAAATCACAGTCCCAAAATCCAAATCCCATTCACAGTCAGCAAATTCTTAACCACCTGTTTGCTTTTCCCAGTCTACTTGCTTCTGCACCCTTCATTCATTCTTAATTCTTAATGCAATTAGACACAAGGCTGAAAATATCACCTGTGTCCCTAAAATCTTCTAATTCTTACCCCCAATTTCATAAACTCTGGCAACAATTTTAAAGTAATATCTGGCAATATCATTTGTCCACATGTAAGTCACAAAAAGTGTGTTGTGATTGTCAACTTTGTCAAGTTTCCAAAGTTTCTCCTTCACATCCCAAATGTACACTCTGGGAAGAACCAAAAAAAAAAATGAAAGAAAGAAAGGAAAAAGAAAAAATGTGTCACAAAAGCCCTCATGTCTATCCAACTAGGACTTAAAAAGTGGAGGAAAGGAAGCAGTTCTAGCACTGGGGGGAGGCCTACAGAAGAAAGGAACTGCCTGTAATTCACATATACTAGAAGGTTTCTACATGAAAAGAACAGCCATTTGTTTTAAAAGCTACAAAATTCCACCGGACATATAACAATTGAACAAAACTGAACAAAAAGCTATATTTACTGCTTTGTACTGCTTTCAATGTAGTTTCCATGTCTGGGATAGGAACTGGTAGCCATACTTCAGGTCAAGAAGCTTAATGCAGAAACTAATCCCAGAACGTCATTACCATGATCTACTGTTTAGTACCTACAAATTCCACTTCTTTGACTAATACTGCATTAAATCTAACTCATAATCCCACCTATAGTCCAACCAATTCTAGTCAAATTAACAACTAGAAAGCTAACATTCAGTACACTTCCTATCCATCCTTTTCAGTTTTTACATTGTTCACTGTGTCCCAAAGTTTTAAATTAAATTCTCAATTCCAGAGCATTTGACATAATAAGAGTTGGCAATTATATAGTTGTTTAGGGTTTAAAAAGTTAACTAAACATTAACTCATTCAATCTTCACAAAAACCTTGTGAGATGGATGTTGTTATTATCCCCACTTTATAGATAAGAAACCTGAGACACAGAAAGATTAGGTAACTTGCTTGGAGGTACACAGGTAGTTAGGAGTCTGAGGTAGGATTTGAACTCAGGACTCCTTGACTTGAAGATCTACATTCTATTCATTGTACCAGTTAGCTACCCAGTTCTTCTGCACACTCTCTCATCCTCAGTTTAAATGATAGAATTTTGAATTGATGATATTTTTTCTGAGTTTTTCCTTAAAATGAAAAGAAGTGCTGATCCTATTCTCTTATCCAATTAAATAACTGCATTTGGCAGCAAAAAGTTATCCAAATGAGGGATTTTGTAGTAAATCCACATCTATACTAGGAAGTACTAGTTATTTGAAGGAGAAAAGCCACATTTAACTGTAAACACTAATGATAATGCCTCACATTTCTACAGTATTTTTCTTACAATGACTCTGTGAAACAGGTAATACAATTATCATGTCCAACTTACAGTTGAGAGAACAATGTTCAATTGTTTCTTCAAATACTCCAATCTAGCAGTTCAGCTTAGAGGCCAAATAGTAATGTTAACATTACCCTGAGGTTCCTATAACCAGTGCCTTAGGGATTTCTATGTGTCCTCTGCCAATTGTGAGAGATTTTTGACATTCAAAGAAAACAAATCATTTATACATTTCAGCAGCCTAGAAAAGGACACCTTCTTGGGGTGACTGGCTGTGATGTTATATTTATCAGAAGTTGCTCATGTTATCTGCTGCAAAATCTTTGCTGATGCTGGTAATCCAAAGCAATGATTGCAGGACAATAATTCAGAGCTACACAAAGGCCACAGCAACATGAGGCTTCTCTAATTCCTGACGTGTATATAGTGATTGACAACAAACCACCTCTATATGCTAGCTCATTTGACCCTCACAACCCTGTGAGGGACGTAGAGGCTAAGTCAAGGCAGTTTTAAATTACTACCCCACTTCTGTTATTTCTGCTCTACCCTCCAAATAAGAACCCTGGAGTCTTTGGAGGAGGTGAGTTTCTTAACTCTCAACTCCTCAGACCAGGCTTTTTCCTGCTCAGTAGCAACTATTCCCCTATATGTGTTCTCTTCCCCATTAGAAGAAGGTAAACTTGACAGCAAGGACTATAATATTGTTTGTATTTGTAACTCTAGTATATTGCACAATGCCTAGAAAACAGTAAATGTTTAATTTTTTTTATTCCTACATTAATTCACTTACTTATGTGTCTAATAATAAAGGGTATTTAAAAAATTAGTGCAGTTTTAAGCTTTACTAGCTTAAATAATGATGTTTATGTTTCAATTGTTTACTTATATTGGAGGCAGCTAAACAGCTCAACAGATAGAGCATTGAGCCTAGAGTTGAGAAGACCTTAGTTTAAGTCTGGCCTAATACACTTACTAATTTTGTGATCCTGGCCTAGTCACTTAATCTCTGTTTACTTTAATCCACTGGAGAGGACAATGGGAAACTATTCCAGGACCTTTACCAAGGAAACCCTATGGATGTTCTTGGTGTGCTGTGGTTCACAGGGTCACAAAGAGTCAGAAATGACACAATAACAAAACATATTTAAATCAATAGGCTTTTAATAAACTTTAATAGCTTAAAACTCTACTAAGACTTTTCAGACACCCTGAATTCCTAGGAACAGTTGAGACTGGGATATATCTCTGTCACTAAACCAGCATCCCTCATTCTGCACTTCAATGCTATCCCATAGGTATTTACATTATGCGTCTAGAAGCATGCCTCAGTCAATCTGTGGTCCAACACTCTCACTTGCATATGTCCCTACTTTTGAGTTCCCTTCATGTTATTTCATTTATCCAATTTCTCTCAAAGTCATAATTTAAAATTTAAAAATAGCCAGTATTCTTCTAGTGGTAAAGTTAGTATGATATAGTAGGTGGAAAGATGGCCTCAGAGACAAGAAAACCTAGTTTGAAAGACTAGCCTTGGGAACTAACTGGCTTGTGACCTGGAGAAATCCTGAAGCTCCCAGTGACTTTAACAACTGCTTAAGACTTGAAGTTGTACAACAGTTACTGATCTATATTAGTAGGTAGAATTTGTTCACTAGGAGTTTCTTATACAAGCAAAATAATATGTAAAAAACAATAAAATCTGATGATGTTGCATGATGAAAGTCAAGGAATATCACTATCTTAAAAGATTTAAAGTTGTAGCTAAATCTAAGAGCAACAGATAGAAGTATGGTGGGCATGATTAATGTGTGACACATTATTAACATTATTATAAAACGTAACTAGGGCAACTAAGTGGTATAGTAGATATAACTTCAGACTTAGAATCAGGAAAGTCTAAGTTCAAACTCAGTCTCAGATATTTACCAGCTGTGTGACCCTGAGCAAGTCATATAACTTCTCTGTCTCAGTTTCATAATATACAGTATGTGTATAATATAATTATATCTATCTCCCAGCATTGTTGTAGGATAAGATGAGATAAAAAGGGACTTTACAAATGTTATAGCACTATATAAATACAAATTGAAAATGCTCAAGAAAAGCACCATAAAGGATTTCATCAAGAAAATGCCTTACTGGAAAAGAAGGTAGACCAGTCATATGGTAAAAGGGAGGTACATTCTATAGACATTCCTTCTATTCCACTGGTTTCTACTCAACTAGAAGAAAGACCATCAAACTTGCTTAAGACTTTTTCAGGACAAGAAGGTATGCATGTATTGTGATCACCATCATTGGAGGAAATACCACTGTAGATGAGATTGCATGATTGGCTATATATCAAGAGATAGTACTGGCCTCAGTTGATGAGGTTAGGTATCCCAACCATGCAGAGAGAAGCTAGATTGCTAGATAGACTAACTGGACTTGGAATTAGGAAGACTCACCTTCCAAAATTCAAATATAACCTCAAACATTTATTAAATGCATGACACTGGGCAAGTCACTATACGTTATTTGCCTCAGTTTCTTCATCTGTAATATGAGGTGGACAAAGAAATGGCAAACTACTTCAGTATCTTTGCCAAGAAAATCCCAAATAGGGTCATGAAGAGTCAGACACAACTGAAAAAAATGAATGAACAACAACATCCCAGCCACATGCTATTAACAAGTCTTACTTTATCAATGTCTTCAAGGTATAGAAAGGTGGCAGGTTGTTCATGTATCTCTGTGAGCACCATCCTACCCTATGTCTTCATTGGCAATGTGAATAAGTAATATAGTAACCAAGATGCAAAGTTTCTGTAGATTTTAAACTCTACAGATTTTAAAGTTTTGTAAGAGAAGCTAGATTGCTTAATGGTTCACCATAGCATTCTTTTCTCAGTCAATATAAATGTGATTAATGACAAGTAATAAAAATAATTCTTGAGGCTCTAAGATGTTTTAAGCTTTTCCTAAACAGTTAACAGTACATATTTATCTTTCTTCTATAATGCTATGATTTATTACATGATTAGAGAAGCCTTCAAGGGAGCAGTGTACAACACCAGCAAGCTGTTGTAGTATAGTGGTAAGGAAACTAGATTTGGAGTCAGAAGACTTGGATTCAAGTCCTGACACTCCCACTTCTTTGTTGTGTCACTTTAGCAAAGTCACAGAAGTTTTCTCAGCCTCAGTTTTCTTACATATCGAAGGAGACAACTAACATTTAGCTAGCATTCATATATTATTTTAAAGAATGAAAAATGGGGTGGCTAAGTGACGCAGTGAGTAGAGCGTTGGCCCTGGAGTGAGGAGGACCTGAGTTCAGATCTGGCCTCAGACATCTAACACACACACACACACACACACACACACACACACAAAAACTAGCTGTATGACCTTGGGCAAGTTACTTAACCCCAATTGCCCTCCAAAAAGCAAAATAAATAAACAAACAAACAAGTAAATAAATAAATAAAATAACTAAAAAAATAATGCATAAAGAAATTTAAAAAAATAAAAAGAATGAAAAGCATTTTACAAATATTAGCCTATGTTATCCTAACAACAATCCTGGGAGGTAAATGCTATTATTATCTCAATTTTACAGATGAGGAAACTGAGTCAAACAAGTGACTTGTCCAGGGTCACACAGGTAGTATCTCAGGCAGTAAACACAGATCTTCCTGATTCCAGGTTCAGCACTCTATTCACTGAGCCACCTAGCTGTTGTTTAGGTGATTGCTAGGTACCTCGTTGGAGGGAAATACAGATGGAGTAAGGTAATTGAAGATTCTACCTTAGTATCAACTTAGATTGTGTTGACATACTTGTGGGACCACTGATATGAACAGAGAACATCCCTGTCTGCAGTTTTGAGGGTAAAAGACCAAGGGATGCTGAAAAATGGCTCTAGAGGGGTTTCTCATCTAGATCTTTGGTCTCCAAGTGTTTGTGGACAATCAGGAAGTCTCCTATACTAGCCAGCTGAAAGCAAACCCATCATTCCTGATAGAAACACTTATAGAAAAAGCAAGATGTGATAATGCAGCCCTAGAGATCTTGCTAGATGAAGTGAAAAAGAAAGGTTGTCAGAAAAACAACAACCATTCCTATTAAAAACACTAGAGAGCAAAGGAATAAATGGAGTCTTCCTTAAAATGATAGGTAACATCTATCTAAAACCATCAGCAAGCATTAAATGTAATGGTGATAAGCTAGAAGCATTTCCAATAAGATAGGGGGTGAAACAAGGCTGTCCATTATCAGCACTGTTATTCAATATTGTATGAGAAATGTATGCTTTAGTGTTAAGAGAAGAAAAAGAAATTGAAGGAATTAAAATAAGCAGAGAATAAACAAAGTTATCACTCTTTAGAGATGAGATGATCATATACTTAGAGAATCAAAGAGAATCAAGTAAAAAAATTACTTAAAATAATGAACAAATTTAGCAAAGTTGCAGGATATAAAATAAACCCACATTGGCATTTCTATATATTACTAAAAAAGCCCAATAGCAAATTATAGAAAGAGAAATTCCTCTTAAAGTTACTGTAGACATCATAAAATATTTGGGAATCTAAATGCCAAAAAAAACCAGGAATTACATGAATAAAATTACAAAATGCTTATCACACAAATAAAGTCAGATCTAAATAATTGGAAAAATATCAGCTGCCCATAGGTAGGCCGAGCTAATATAATAAAAATTACAATTCTACCTTTGCTTATTAAATTATTAATAATTTATTTATTCAGTATCATACAAATCAAACTACGAAAAATATTTTATAGAGTTAGAAAAAATAATAAAAGTCATTTGGAAGAACAAAAGCCCCGAATATAAAGGGAATTAATTAAAAGAAATGTTAGGGAAGGAGGCCTAACCATACCAGATCTTAAATTGTATTATAAAGCAACAATTATCAAAACTACTTGGTACTGGCTAAGAAATAGAGTGCTGGATCAATGGAATAGGTTAATTAAGCAAGACACAATAGTTAATGACTATAGTAATCTACTATTTGATAAACCCAAATACCCCAGCTTCTTGGATAAGAATTCACTATTCCACAAAAACTTCTGGGAAAACTGTAAAACAGTATGGCAGAAACTAGACATAGACCAACAACATCTTACCCCCTACACCAAGATAAGTGGGCACATGATTTAAATATAAAGGCTGATATTAAAGCAAGGAATAGTGTACTTGTTAAATTTATGGACAAGCAAAGAATTTATAACCGAAGATAGAGAACATTATGAAATGCAAAATAGATTTTGATTACATTAAGTTGAAAAGGTTTTGCACAAACAAAGCCAATGCAACCAAGATTGGAAGGGAAAAAGAAAGCTGGAAAACAATTTTTACCACCTATATCTCTGATAAAGTTCATATTTCTAAAATATATAGAGAACCAAGTCAAATTCATAAGAATACAAGTCATTCCACAATTGATAAATGGTCAAAGGATATGAACAGGCTGTTTTCAGATGAAGAAATTAAAGCTATCATATAAAAAATGCTCTAAATAACTATTGATTAAAGAAATACAAATAAAAATTACTCTGAGGTACCACATCATGCCTATCAGATTGACCAATATGAAAAAACAGAAAATAATATATGTTGGAGAAATTGTGGGAAAATCGGAACACCGATGTATTTTGTGAATTGATCCAATCATTCTGGAGAGTAATTTGGAACTATGCCTAAAGGGCTATAAAACTGTGCATACCCCTTGACCCAGAAGTACCACTTCTAGGTCTATATCCCAAAGAGATCATAAAAATTGGAAAAGGACCCATATGCACAAAACTATTTATATCAACTCTTTTTGTGGTGGCCAAGAATTGGAAATTGAGGGGATGCCCACTAATTAAGGAGTTGCTAAACAAGTTCTGATATATGAATGTAATGGAATACCATTGTGCTATAAGAAATGATGAGTAGGCGGACATCAGAAAAACCTGGAAAGACTTATATGAACTGATTCTGAGTGAAGTGAGCAGAACCAGGGGAATATTGTACAGAGTTCTGTGTGATGACTAATTTTCATAGACTTGGCCCTTCTCAGCAATGCAAGCATCTAAGACTCATGATGGAAAATACTGTCCACATCCAGAGAATGACCTGTAGAGTCTGAATGCAGATCAAAGCATAATAATAACTCTCTTTTAATTTTGTTTATGTCATTTTCTTTCTTCTTTCTCATGTTTCCTCCCATTTGTTCTAATTCTTCTTTACAGCATGACTAATGTGAAAATATGTGGAGAGAAAGAGAGAGACAGACAGACAGACAGACAGAGATAGAGAGAGAGAGAGGTTGTCAAGTAACTCTAGGTCTTCTGTTGTAGGACCAAAATCATGACTAGTACCTGTATTGCCCCCTTTCC
This sequence comes from Gymnobelideus leadbeateri, assembly GCA_011680675.1. Classification (NCBI taxonomy): domain Eukaryota; kingdom Metazoa; phylum Chordata; class Mammalia; order Diprotodontia; family Petauridae; genus Gymnobelideus; species Gymnobelideus leadbeateri. The sequence goes on along the minus strand of WOXC01010422.1, from coordinate 25,486 downwards.
TTTCTTTACTCACCAGGCTGAGCACACTAGAAAGGAAATGAAAGTGGAGCTCATGGGATAGGGTGGAGGGCAGGAAGGAGAGGGATATTTTGTTGGAGATAGCAATTTGTTGTTCTCCTAGAAGACTTAAGAAAGGGGAAACAGACTACACTCCAAAAAGATTTTATGCTTCAGGAAGAATTGGAACCTGGGATTGAATAAGAGGTGCAATTTATATTAGCTATAATGGTTCAGTTTTTACTGTGAATTTGTTGTGTATTTATCAATTATGGTTTTGAGTGAAGATAGATAAGATGGATAAATAAACACTATATAGGGAAGGCAAAGTAAGAGACACAGGCAAATAATTTTTGTTCAATTAAAGATTGACTGAGGAGCAGCTAGGTGGCCCAGTGAATAGAGCACTGGCCCTGGAGTCAGGAGGACCTGAGTTCAAATCCAGCCTCAGACACAACACACGCACTCAAAAAAAAACTAGCTGTGTGACCTTGGGCAAGTCACTTAAACCCCATTGCCCTACCTTCCCCCCCTTCAAAAAGCAAAAAAAAATTAATAATAATAAAACAAAAACTAAAAGAAAGATTGACTGAGTCATGTTTTTAGGTAAATAATATAAAACCCTAGTGGGTAATATGAAAGAATGGAGTTGGAGATGCTGCTTGAATAATGGAGATATGTTCAAAGATCTTGATTATTCACAGGAACAATACTGATTTAATTGATTAATTAGAAAAAAGTAATTAAGCATTTGCTTTTTGCCAGTCACTATCCAAGCGTGCAGATATAAATTTAAAAGCACAATAGTAAAAAAAAAGTACAATAGTCTCTGTCCTGAAGGAGTTTTTATGGTTACATTCTAATAGAAGTAAGCAATATATAAAGGGGAGTAGTGGCCAGGAAGAGTAAAGAAACCTGGTCCCAGGTGGATTACAAAGAAGGCACTAAGCTCCTCCTGAGCATGATCTCTGACATTCTGCTTTGGAGGGGAAAGCAGCAGTAACAAGCAGAAGGGCAGAAGATGACTGGGGTGAAGATGCATGACCCCACAGTTGGATTTCAGAGCTAAATGAATTTCAGAACCTCTTCTTACCTCACATGGTTGTCATGGTAATAGATAAGCAGTTGCATGGATAACATAAAGTTTGTCCCTCAGCAAATATATTTTATACCAAAAGTATATGAATAATTAACTGAGTCAAAAATTAAACTAGAGGAAGATGGGCTGGTTGGTTGCAAATTGCACTATGCTTTCAATATCCTACATAGGCAGGAAGGATTGACAGACGTTTTGCAAATGAACTCTTTTGTTAAGAGCGAAGTTGGTATAGGTATGATAATTTAAGAAGACAGCTTCTTTAAGAAAGAGTCATACTTGGGGCATCTATGTGATACAGCGAATAGAGCACTGACCCTGGGGTCAGGAGGACCTGAGTTCAAATCAAGACTCAGACACTTAATACAAAAACTAGCTGTGTGACCTTGGGCAGGTCACTTAACCCCAACTGCCCTCCAAAAAGAAAAAAAAAAGTCATACTTCTCGGGACTATATCCCACTTAAGGGGATGGAATGATTAGGACGCCAGTGAAACATGATTTAAAAAGAGGGATGAACAGGAGAAGATACACCTAAAAGGGGAAAGATGAAGGGTGGGTCATGAGGAAAGAGATAAAGAAAAGAAGTTGGTTCCCTAGACTAAATTTATGATGCATTCCCCACTGCCTTGTTAATCATACTTCCTGGAAATGAAGATAGCGGAGGGAGAAGAAAGGAAGGAGGAGGGGAGGGGAGGAAGGAAAGAGGAAAAGTAAGAAAGGAGGAAAGGCACGAAAGAAAAAAGGAGGAAGGGAAAAGGGAGGGAAGGAAGAAAAGATGAAAGGAAAGAGGGAAGGAAAGAAAAAAGGAGTTAGAAAGGGAGGAAAATAAGGAAGTGAAGAAGGAAGGAAGAAGGAGGAAGAGAAGAAAGAAGGAGGGAAAGGAGGAAGGAAGAAAAGAAGGAAGAAGGGAGAGAAGGAGGGAAGGTAGGAAGAAGAGAAGGAAAGGGGAGAGAATGGACAGGGTAGGGAGGAGGAAAGGAAGCAAGGAGGGAGAAAGGGAGGGAAGGAATGAAGGAAGGAGGGAAGGAATGAAGGAAGGAAGGAAGGAATGAACAAAGGAACAAATGGAAGGAATGTAGGAGATGGAGGGAGAGAAGGAAGAAAAGTGAAGTGGAGATCTTTAATAGTGCTCACAAATAGACCTGTTAGTTACAAGAGCAAGGCTTAAGTCCATCGTATATCACTTGAACGACACTTTCATCTGATCCTCTGAACTGGTCGAGAAAGTTAAAACATACTCACATATACACACAAAAAGTTTGGTCTAGAAACACATTTAATTCAACTGGAAAATCTACAGTATTGGGGAGAACTGGAGAGGAGAGAATAAAAGGGAGGATAGAGACAAAGAGGTATTGTCTTGTTATAAACAAACTCTAAGTTCAGAAGGAGAAATGTAAGGGGTTTAAATGAAATAAAGGGGGGGGGGGGGCGGAGCCAAGATGGCGGAGTAGAAACAGCTCATCCAAGCCACTCTGCCCCCAGATTCCTCCCAAACTATGTAAAAGGGGACTCTGAACAACTTCTGGAGCTGCAGCACCCACAGAACGACACAGAGAAGCTAACCTCCCGCTGAGGACAGCCCAGCAGCCCTGCAGGAAGGACCAGCACAGCGGTCTGGGAGCCAGCAGCATGCAGTGCAAAGAGCGCGGGAAGCCGAGGCGGGGACCAGGTCCCCGTGAGCCGAGGTTTTAGCCCCAGGGCGGCAGGACCAGCAGCAGGCTGGAGACAACCCCAGAACACCAGCAGCTGTGGCGATTCCAGAATTAGCAACATAGACATGCCTAGGACAAAGTAAGAGGTTAGTGTCCTATGGACTTTCGGACCAGTATTTGGGGAAAGTGTTGGCTCCCTCCCCTGGGGGCTAGAAGCCACTGAGGAGACACACCATTTTGTAGTTTTCAGAGGCAGCTCCAGCTCCTGGCCTGCAAATTGTAGGAAGATCCAGTGATCAGTCTTGGGGGGTAATTGCTCTTGCTTTAACCTCCCTGGATCTGGATTGTGATCTAGGGTGGAAGTTGTGGGTGGGTTTACAGCTTGCCAGAAACGGAAGTTGCCCCCCACACGTTCGGGACGAAAATTCCTCTATCTGGCCTTAAAGCCATAGTGTGACAACAAGCCCAAAAGTCAAGTAATTAAGTGGCAACATGCCAAGGCAAAGGAAACAGAAAAATGCAACCCTAGACTCCTATTTTGGGGGCATAGAGTGGGAAAAGGACTGTGAGGTCAGAAGTCCTGCTCCAAAAGCCCCAGGGGAAAACATGAGTGGGTTGCAGGCCATAGAGGACCTTAAGAAGGACTTTAAAAATCAAATAAGAGAAGTGGAGGAAAAATTGGAAAGAGAAATGAGAAGGATGCAGGAAAAGTATGAAATGAGGGTCAACAGCCTGACTGAGGAAAACAACACCTTAAAAAATAGACTAATTCAAATGGCAAAGGAGGCCCAAAAGGGCAATGAGAAGAAGAACGCCTTAAAAAGTCGAATATGCCAGATGGAAGAAGAATCTCAAAAGCTCACTGAGGAGATTCATTCCTTCAGAGTTAGACTGGAGCAAATGGAAGCTAATGACTTTATGAGAAATCAAGATGCTGTTAAGCAGATCCAAACAAACGAAAGATTAGAAGGCAATGTGAAATATCTCATGGGAAAAACCACTGACCTGGAAAATAGATGCAGGAGAGACAATTTAAAAATTATTGGACTACCTGAAAGTCATGATCAAAGAAAGAACCTAGAAATCACCCTTCAAGAAATACTCAAGGAAAATTGCCCTGATATTTTAGATCCAGAGGGCAAAATAGAGGTTGAAAGAATCCACTGATCACCTCCTGAAAAAGATCCCAAAAAGAAAACTCCCAGGAATATTATAGCCAGGTTCCCGAATCCCCAGATCAAGGAGAAAATACTACAAGCAGCCAGGAAGAAACAATTTCAATATTGTGGAAACAAAATCAGAATAGCACAGGACCTGGCAGCTTCTACACTGAGGGATTGACGGGCATGGAATATGATATTCCAGAGGGCAAAAGAACTGGGAATGAACCCATGGGTCACCTACCCAGCAAAACTGAGTATTTTGTTTCAGGGGAAAATATGGTCATTCAGTGGAATAGAGGATTTTCAAGCATTCTTGAGGAAAAAACCAGAATTGAATAGAAAATTTGACATCCAGACACAAGAAGGAAGAGATGCCTGAGAAGGTAATCAGGGAAAAGAAATCAAAAGGAACTTATCAAAGTTGAACTATTTACATTCCTATATGGAAAAGCAGTAACTGTGACTGATGATATCTTTCTCACTATGAAAATAATGGAAGAAGGGTGTGTGGTCATATGAATATATATGTGAATGTGTGTGTATATGGTTACAGTTATATATGGATAGAGGGCATAGGTTGAATTTGTTGGGAAGGGAGAATACTCAAGGGATGAAATTATGAGGTGAGAGAGGAAAGTGGCAAGAGGAAATGGGGAGAGACAGGGTAGGGTAAACTATCTCATGTAGAAGAAGCAAGGGGAAGTGGTTGCAAGGGAGGAGAATAGGAAGGCAAAAAAGGCAAAACCACATTCTCATTGAATTTGGTTCAGGGAGAGAATGACATACATACTAAATGGGATATCTCAACCTGCAGCAGAATAGGGGGAAGGGGGATGAGAGGAGGGATGCTGGATGGGAGGTCATCCCTGGGGGGAGGGGTGGTTGGAAGTACCCACTATAGAAGAGGGACAGGATCATGTAGGGAATGGACCGGGTCGTGGGTGGGAATAGTGGGAGGGAATTATAAGCAGCCTTGTACAATATATCTACTATGATAATATCTTGCATAGCTAGACATGTACAACACATACTGAATTACTTATCTCCCCAGAGGGAGTGGGTAACAAGGGAGGAAGGAAATGGATCTGAAATTTGAGGTCTTAACATTAAATTTTTCAAATATATATTTTTAAAAATGAAATAAAGGGTATCCCCCACCCCCCACCCCAAGGCACACAGACCAATGGGATCAAGAAATGAGATCCCCCAAAAAAGTTTGGGGTGGAGCCAAGATGGTGGAGTAAAAACAGCACTTCCAAGATTCTCTGCCCCACACAACTTCCAAACAATGTAAAAGGGGACTCTGCACAACTTTTAGAGCCCCAGCACCCACAGAACTACACAGAGAAGCTAACCTCCTGATGAGGGGAACGCAGCAGCCCTGCAGGGAGCAACAAGCGCAGTGCTCTGAGAGGAGGCAGCACAGCGCTCTGGGAACCGACAGCACAGCACTCTGGGAGCTGAGCCCAGGCCCACTTGAGCCCCGGTTTTAGCCCTAGGGCAGCAGGGCCAGTAGCCAGCTGGAGGGACCCCAGAACACCAGCAGCTGTGGCGATTCCAGAATTATCAGCACATATATGCCTAGGACAAAGTGAGAGGTTAGTGCCCTATGGACTTTGGGACCAGTATTTGGGGAACGAGTCAGCTTCCTCCCCTCGGGGTAAAAAGCTGTTGAGGAAACGCAGCACAGAAGCCATTTTGCAGCATCAGTGGCAGCTCTAGCTCCTGGTCTGCAAACTGTAGGGAGATCCAGCAATCAGTCTGGGGGTTAATCACTCTTGCTTTAACCTGCCTGGATCTGGATTGTGGTCTGGGGGGGGGGGGGGAGACTTTGGGGTGGGTACCAGTTTCCCAGAGTGGGTGGAGGCTTTACAGAGGCCACCCAACTGGCGGAAGTTGTGAAGACCCCACGTTTGGGATGGAAGCTCTCCTGGCTGGTGGCAGAGTCCTACTGTGGCAACAAGCCCCCAAATCAAGTAATTAAGTGGCAACATGCCTAGGCAAAAGAAACAAAATAAACAGAAAAATTCAACATTGGACTCCTATTTTAGGGGCAAAGAGGATCAAAGCATGGAGGAGGACTGTGAGGTCAGAACTCCTGCACCAAAAACCCCAAATGAAAATACAAGCTGTCTACAGGCCATAGAGGACCTTAAGAAGCAGATAAGAAAAGTGGGTGGAAATTGGGAAGAGAATAGAGAAAGATGCAAGAAAAGTATGAAATTAGAGTCAACAGCCTGACTGAGGAAAATAACACCTTAAAAATAGACTAACTCAAATGGCAAAAAAGGCAATGAGGAGAAGAATGCCTTGAAAAGCTGAATTTGCCAGATGGAAAAAGAATCTCAAAAGCCCACTGAGGAGATTCACTCCTTCAGAGTGAGACTGGAGCAAATGGAAGCTAGTGACTTTATGAGAAATCAAGATGCTGTTAAACAGATCCAAACAAATGATAGAATGGAAGGCAATGTGAAGTATCTCATGGGAAAAACCACTGACCTGAAAAATAGATCCAGGAGAGATAATTTAAAAATTATTGGACTACCTGAAGGCACGATCAAAAAAGAACCTAGAAATCATCCTTCAAGAAATTCTCAAGGAAAATTGCCCTGATGTTTTAGACCCAGTGGGGGAAATAGACGTTGAAAGAATCCACTGATCACCTCCTGAAAAAGATCCCAAAAAGAAAACTCCTAGGAATATTATAGCCAGGTTCCAGAACGCCCAGATCAAGGAGGAAATACTACAAGCAGCCAGGAAGAAACAATTTCAATATTGTGGAAACACAATCAGAATAGCACAGGAGCTGGCAGCTTCTACCCTGAGGGATCAAAGGGCATGGAATATGATATTCCAGAGGGCAAAAGAGCTGGGATTGAAGCCAAGGGTCACCTACCCAGCAAAACTGAGTATCTTGTTTCAGGGGAAAATATGGTCATTCAGTGGAATAGAGGACTTTCAAGCATTCTTGAGGAAAAAATCAGAGTTGAATAGAAAATTTGACATTCAGACACAAGAAGCAAGAAAGAGATGCTTGAGAAGGTAATCAAGGAAAAGAAATCAAAAGGAACTATTTGCATTCCTACATGGAAAAACAATAACTCTGTCTGATGAAACCTTTCTCATTATGAAAATAATTGAAGAAGGGTATATGGGCATATGCTTACAGGTATACATGGATAGAGGGCACAGGTTGAATTTGATGGGCAGGGATGATTCTTAAGGGGTGAAGTTAAGAGGTGAGAGAGAAAAGTGGCAAGAGGAGATGGGGAGAGACAGGGTAGGGTAAACTATCTCATGTAGAAGAGGCAAGGGGAAGTAGTTGCAGGGGAGGGGAAGAACAGGAAAGCAAAAAGGCAAAAGCATATTATCATTGAAGTTGGCACAAGGAGAGAATCACATACATACTAAATGGGATATCTCACCCTGCAGGAGAGTAGGGGAAAGGGGGATGAGAGGGGAGATGATGGAGGGGAGGGCATTCTGGGGGGAGGGGAAGTTGGAAGTACCCACTATCAAAGAGGGACAGGATCAAAGTAGGGAATAGACCAGGTGGGAGGTGAGATGGGTGGGAGGGAAATATAAGCAGTCTTTTACATTATATCTACTATGGTAATGTTTTGTATAGCTATACATGTACAACACATACTGAATTGCTTATCTTCTCAGAGGGTGTGGGTGACAAGGGAGGAAGGGAATGGATCTGAAAATAGAAGTTTTAAAATTAAATGTTTCCTAAGATGTCCAGGCACTGGGGTTCAGAGATTCACCTTGCCCTAATGGCAAAGTTGAAGGGGGTATGGGAGAATACATGGGAGAGAGCAGATTGGATGAGGGGATGTCTAGTGGGACTGCTATTCTGGGGTGGTGGGTAGGGAAAAAATGGGGGAAAAATTGTAGCTCAAATCTGGTGGAAATGAATGATGTAATCCAGAAGTTAATAAAGCATTTGTTTAATTTAAAAAAAAGAAAAGAAATGAGATCCCAAACTAAAACATGAAAAGACAATTCTGTTCTGAGTTGGTAACTGAATCCCTCAAAATCATCAAAGCTAAACTCATTGTCTCTGCTTCCCACCCCCCCAAAAAACGTGCTTCTCTTTCAAACTTATTCTCTGAGCTTTGCAACATTGACCCCTTGCTGTCTTTCACCTTATATATCTATTCAAGTTGCCACATCTTATTGATTATACCTATACAACATCGCCCTTATCTGATCCTTTCTCCCCATTACAGTCACCACCATCAGGCAGACCTCATTATTTCTCACTGCACATCTCTCTTTATCCTCTGCAGTTTCCAAAATGATTTTCCTAAAGAGTGGCTCTCACCATTTGTTGTTATTGTTGTGCCATTTCAGTTTTGTCCAGCTCTTCATGATCCCATTTAGGTTTTCTTGGCAATGACACTAGAGTAATTTGCCATTTCCTTCTCCAGCTCATTTTACAGATGAGGAAACTGAGGTAAACAGGGTTAAGTGACTTGACCAGGGTGATACAGCTAGTAAATGTCTGAGGCCAGATTTAAACTTAGGTCTTGCTAACTCCAGTCCTGGATCGACTCTCTATCTCGTGTGCCACCTATCTGTCCCAAGCTCATACCTTGCCCCTCTTCTGCTCAGTAAATTCCAATGTTTCCATGTTACTTTCAGAAGAAAATATAGAATTCTCTATTTGGCATTGAAGTCCTGCACAGCATGACCCCCACCCTACCTTTCCAATTTCATTCATATCATACCTCCTCCTGCACTCCTGCTATTCTTCACACATGATATTCTTAGGTGTGAGAGGTTCATGTGTTTTGCTACTCAATTATTCAAAAAACATTTATAAGTGCCACTGGACTAGATGCCAGGGAATATGATGACAAAAGTGAAGCTGTGCTTGTCCTCAAGGGGCTTTCATTCAATTAGGGGAGAGAAAATGTCAACAGATAAGCATATACAGGATATAGGTAACATAAATACAAGATAATGTTGAAGCAATGTGATTAGGGCTCTAGACAATCAGGAAAAGCTGTATGTAGAATGTATTCCTTAAAGTAAATCTTTAAGGAAACAAGAACTTTCAGTGGGTGGAAGTGAGACAAGAATGTCCCATATTCTAATCTCCTCAATATCCCTGAAAAGTAATCATTTGATAAGGCAGACAAGTAGGGGGGAAAGCACATGCTAGGATTTGATAGTTTGGGTTCAAATCCAACCTCTCTGTGTACCCTCTCAAAAAGCATCACTGATGCTTCTTTCCTGTGTGATTACCAGCAAATTTCCTGTCCCTTTGGATGTCAGTTTTATCACCTATAAGATAATGAACTTGGACTAGAAAAGCTTTGACATCTCTTCTAGTTCTAAATCTGTGATCTTGCTATTTCCAGATATAACACCACACACCCATATTGAATCTTCTTTCTTCACAAAGAAAAATAGTAAATCTGGTCAATGCAGCAATTGAGTTTTACTGCATTTACAATATTTTACATGTATAATATCCCTACCTCTCAAATGAAAAGATGATATTTTTTCAATTCCTCTCTGGGTCTGTTGCAATTACAGACCACTTATGTTCATCATATCCAAGTTTTGTTTACATTACCATAATAATTGTGTATGCTATTATTTGAGTTGTACTAACTTTATTCCATACCTATTCATCCCAGTCTTTCAATGGTTCCTAATCTCACCAATTTTGTAATTTCTTATGCAGTTATAGACTAGTAAATGTTTAACAACCAGTTGGCTGGGAGAAAAATAAATGTATAACATATTTTAGTTTAACATTATTAACATTTTCACCATTACTTTCTTAATTCTAGACAATCAACAAAACAATAAACCAAGCCATGATTTGTTAAATTTCCAAATTTCCCAAGTATTAATGCTCACACTGAAATTTTATCAACTCTTCAAGCTCACACAAGCACACACGCGCACACACACACACACACACACACACACACACATACACACACACACACACACACACACCTGTTATGGAAGGGTAATATTACACTACATTCACATAACAGAACATCCATTTATTAGTCAGTAGACTTTCACTTCATTTCCAGTTCTTTGATATCCTAAATTGTTTTGGTATTTTAGTCTATATAAGATCTTTTTTGTCGTGACTTCCATGAAGTATATGACTATGACCACAACCACTTTAATGACTTTTCTCAAATAATTCCAAACTGTTTCCCAGAATGGGTGAACCAACTCACCAATATATTAGTGTTCCCCTTTTGCATGGCCTCTGCAACACTATTTATGACTTATGTTATATTTGCCACCCAGAAAAGTTGCTGAAAGTGAAGTGGAACCTCAGGATTGTTTGATCTTAATTTATTTTATTACTTATGATTTGGAACATGTTTTCATATAGTCATGAGTTGTTTGCATTTCTATGTGGAGTAGTAAATAGAGCAATGAATGGTGATACATAGGACCTGAGTTCAAATTAATTTCCAACTCCACTACCTTGCTATCTGTATAACCTTGAAAAGTAATATAACCGCTGTAGTCCTGTTTTCTCATATATAAAATGAGTTGTTTTGATGTAATGACCTCTAGGATCCCTTCCACTTCCAAATTATTATCTGTATGATTAATAATTTTAACACAAAGTTGTAGAATCAAATATTGACATTCCAGCATTTGTCATATATTTCTTTCCCACTACTGTTATTCAGAATTTCCATCTTCCTTCACTAAGGCAATGTGCCATATAAGAGCACTGGTATGGGAATCATTGACATGAGTTTGAGTCCCCACGTCTCCATTTACTTGCTGTGTGACATGAGGCAAATCCTTTCACCCCACTGAGACTCCTTTCTACAATATGAATAAAAATATTTGAGCAGCAGAACTCATAAGATTACTTTGAGGAAATTGCTTTGCAAATCTTAAAATACAATAGTGGCTTAAGTTATTATTAGTTGCTGCATATTCACATTGAAAAAAATTTATTATTTTCATGCCATTTAGCTGCTTCTTTGAAAAGTCACCTGTGGTATAAACAAACAAATAAATTAATAAACAAATTAATGAATGAGATAGATGGGTAGACAGATGAATGAATGAACGAATAAACAAATAAATATAATGCATGCCTTCTTTTATAACTATCATTTTGAAAACTACCAAAACTAAAATTCTCTTTCTTTGGAGAATATTCTTGTTTCTTATTAAAAACAATTGTTGTTTATCTCAGTTGCTTCAACCCTTTTTAGAACATTTTTTATTCATTTTGAGTTTAAATACAAAAAGACAAAAGAAGAGAACATTTCCACGTGCACAACACAATACAGCTTCACCCATTTTAAATGTGACACCAAATAGTATTCCCAGCAATCCTTATAATTAATATGAAAGAAATGGGGAAAAATTCTGTGAAAGTCTGTTGTAAACCCATCATTTTTTTCATATATGAGAGAGGTTTCCTTTTTTCTAAAAGAACTATTTTTTGCTGTTCTTCCAAAGGCTTTGCGTTTGCCAGAAGCTCTTTTTATTCTCTCCCTGATAATAGTAGCTGAGGAATATCATCCAAATAACATTTTCTCCTTTCCTTTCTTTTTCTGCTAACAATCTTAGGGGAATGGCAGAGAGAAAATGGGAGGGAGGCAGGACTGAGAGGATATCATGAAGAAGGTGAAAGCTACTAACAATCTCATGTTTTATTCTTGAAGTTATTTCTATTCTTCTTTCCAGCTCTATGGCCATGTCAGTATTTTAGCTGCAGAAAAGTCATTTAATAACCACATTCGTAGCATGCTGGACACTGCCTGAGGCTGGTCTTGGGAGAGGTGGTGGTCCATGACTACTATGTCAGTATGTATTAGCTACTGCTTTTTTCCTGGGATCCCCTCCTTTCCTTCCAGCTCTTGCCATAACCAAATAAAAATTCACCTTTCACTCTTTGAAACCTCCTACTGTGTATCTTCTATTTCCCCAACAGACTATAAGGGCCCTGAGGCTAGGGATCAGGACTCATATTTCTTTGTATTCTGAATAAATAACATGATACTGAGTATGGCAGGCATTTGCTGCTTAATTAATAGATACTACCCTTCTCTTCCTTATTATAGGATTTAAGAATGGAATTTATTGGGAAATGTTTTGCATGACTACAAATGTATAACCTATATAGAATCGCTTGACTTCTCAATAAAGGGTTGGCAGAGGATGGAAAAGAGAGAATTTGGAACTCAAAGTTAAAAAAACATGTTAAAAATTGTTTTTAACATTTAACTGTGGAAAAATAAAATACTAAAAAAATAAGATTATTTTGGTAAACAAAATAAAATTTTTAAAAGAGTTGCACTTAGAAATCATCTAGCTCAAAACCTAAATTTTATAAGTAAGGATACTAAGGCCTTTGGAGGAAAATGACTTGCCCAGAGTCATGCATATAGTAAATGGAGGACTCATGTTCTAATCCATGTCCTCCATTTCCCATCTAGTCCTGTCTTCACTACTTTAATATATCAGTTATAGCAAATGAAGAAGTTTTGAATACTGTGAATAAGTTCATTTACCTTGGTAGTATATTCTCCAGGGATGTACACATTATAATGAAGTTGACACACGCATTGCCAGAGCTAGCTCAGTGTTTGGGAGTCTCCAAAGGAAAGTATGGGAGAGAAGAGGTATTAGACTGACCACCAAACTGAAGGTCTACAGAGCTGTTGTGCCTATAAAACCTGGACAGTATACCAGAACCACCCCAGGAAAATGAATTACTTCTATTTGAATTGTCTTAGGAAGATTCTGAAGATGACCTGACAGGATAAGGTACCATACACTGAGGTCCTTACTCAAACTAAACTGCCAAGCATTCAAACTCTACTTCAGAAAATGCAACTCCAATGGACAGGCTATGTTGTTTGAATGCAAAACATATGTTTGCCAAAAAAGATTATTTTATGGAGAACTCAGACAGGGCATGTATACACCTGGTGGTTGGAAGGAGATACAAAGACACTCAAGGTCTCTCTTAAGAACTTTGGAATTGGTTGTGTGACATGGGAGACACTGGCACAAGACTACTCAGCATGGCATGCCCATATCAGAGAAGGTGCTGTGCTCTATGAGCAAAGCAGAACTGAAACAGGTCAAATGACATGCAGGATGTGCAAATTTAAAGTATCCACCCCATGGGGTGGTTAGGTGGCACAATGAATAGAGCATCAGCCCTAGAGTCAGGAGGACCTGAATTCAAATCCAGCCTCAGACACTTAACATTTGCTAGCCATGTGACCTTGGGCAAGTCACTTAATCCCAATTGCCCTGCTTTTCCCCTCCAAAAAACAAAAACAAAAAATAAAGTATCCACCCCAAATGTTCATATGAATTCTTTGTGCCCAACATGTGGTAGAGGGTTCCAGACTTGTATTGGTCTGATTAGCCATAGTCAGCCACATTTAAACTTAACTCTAGCAAAGTGATGTTATTTTGGTCCTCTTCAAGAATGAAGGACAACAACCAACTTTAAAATATTCAAGATTTCTGTACTTGAGGAAACTCTCCTATACTTGAGGAAACTCTCCTATACTTGAGGAAACAGTCATTTCAAAATTATATGATGTTTCTAATCTTTAAAATTTTAAGAAAAAAACACAGAAACTCAGAATTAAAAGGAATACCAAAAGTCATTTACTCCAGTTCATATGTAAGCAAGAATCCCCACCAAGAGATACCTGACAAACAACCAATCAGTCTTTACTTGAAGATTCCCAGTGAGAGAGAACCTACTACTGGACCCATTCTACTTTTGGACAGCTCTAATTGTTAAAAGGTTTCCCTTAGGTCAATATTAAGTCTGTTTCTCTGCAGCCCAATGCTGGTAGCTCTAACTTCTGGGACCAAGCAAAACAAATCCAATTCCTCTTCCTTGTGACCAGCATTCATGTTTTTGAAAATAGATCTTTTCATTACTCTTTCCCAGGCTGAATATCCCCCCACAGCCTTCAAATGATCCTTTTCTATGACATTATATCAATGCCTTTCAATGTCCTGATGGTCCTGCTCACCACACTCTCCAGACTTGAATATCCTCTCTAAAATGGGATTCCCAGAACTGAGCACCCTATTCTACTGTAGATACAGGCTGGCCAAAGCAGAACTATGACCTCCCTAGTTCTGTACACAGTGGTTCTCTTAATGTCCCCAAAGACCACATTATCCCTGTTGGACTACTATATTACACTACTGGCTCAAAATGTACTTTTGAAAACAAAATCTAGATCTATTACTGATTGTCTAAATCTAACCATATATTCCCATTTTCTACTTATGAAATAAATTTTGACCCAAATATCAGGAATATATATACATATGTATACATATGTTATATATACTTGTGTGTACACATATTTATACATAAATACATAAATATATATTATGTATACATGCATACACACATACATATATACATATGCATATACATATGTGTATATGTGTGTGTGTGTGAGCTGGAGAAGGAAATGGCAAACCACTCCCATATCTTTGCCAAGAAAAACCAAACAGGGTTATAAAGAGCTATACATGACTGAAGTGATTTAACAACAATAGCAATAAAAACAAGTGGCAGACAGTATTTGGCCCTCAGCAATAGTTTGTTGAACCTGTTAAGAGTCTCTTAGAATCCCGTTATTTAGTATGTTAGTTATTGCTTTTTGTTATTGACAAATTTGATGAGCATGCCATATTTTATCTCACTAGCATCTTTATACTCAGCTCCTTTTACTTTCTACGAGAGATTTACTGACAGTATCAGCTGAGAGATTATATAGTAAAATTATTGAAGAAAAAAATGAAGAGTAGTTCATGCCTAATCCTCACTGGGGCTGCCAAGATAGCTATTTGTTGAGCTAATAACAATAGAGAGGTCTTCTTTCTTTCTGGGGCAGTTATGACAGAGAACCTTCCGGGATTTATCTTAATGGATAACTATTACCCACTTCTGATAATTCGCATGGGCGTAGATGATAATGCCAGAAGGAATTTAGAGAGCATTATAGAAGATTATGAAATCTTAAGCAAGAAGCTAAAGACTATAGACACATAAGTGGTATCTTCATCACTGTTAACCCTCAAAAGCAGGGGATGCAGACCAAAAACAAAACAAAAACAAAAACAGATTTGAGATGTGATGAAGCTTATTAAGGAGATCTGAGACAATTATTTGGATTTCTGGAGGATGGTTTATAATATAGAAATGATAGGCTACTTGCCAATATTCCCCTAACAGAGACAAGAACTGTTGACTTTGGGTTCATGATTAATTGAACTTTACCAACTCCTTTATTTGCTCTTCCAAGGAGATCTTATTGTCATCCTTCTATTTATTTGCTCATTTCTGGTATTATTTATAACAAGACTGCCCAGATTCATATGATTCAGAAGCAGCAAGATTGACACAGTTGGGTAGAGCACTGGGTCTGCAGTCAGGAAGATCTGAGTTCAAATCCAGTATCACTTACTAGCTTGTGACCATGGACAAGTCATTTAACCTATCTTTGTCTCATTTTTCCCAACTGTAGAAATGAGGTTGATAATAGCACCTATCTCCCAGGGCTGTTTTGAGGATCAAGTGACATAATATTTGTTGAGTGCTTAGCACAGAGCCTGGCACATAGTATATAAGTCCTCATTTCCTTCTTTCTTCCAATAGTATGTCCATTTATTGGTGACTCATATTTGTAATACCAAGAACTAAGTCAAAGTTTATAGAATTGTCTAAAACTGCATGAATCAGTACAGCCTGTACCTTTTCTGTCATACCAACCCTATCACTGCAGATTCAGAAAGCAGTACAGGACAGCCAGACATTCTGAATATTTCTTTGTTTCTACTTATAGTCAAAGAATTAGTCATCACATTACCAGTCTCCTTTTGAATAAACCTCTCTCCATAATGGACTAGACTAATTCTTGGGAATAAATGTGTGATGCCTAATTGTACTTGAAATCTCTCCAGAATATGGACCTCCCCAAAGCTTGCATTTCACTAGCATAGCCTTCAAGAACCAGGGTCACCTCCTTGCCAAAATAGACCTTTGGAAGATGATAGTATGGTATAGCATTGAGAAAAAATATCTAATCCTATCCTAGGTTGCAGTGAGAAAGGTATAGTATCTAGAATCAGGGAAGTGAAAGTCCCTCTGTACCTCCCTGATTCTAGATACTATACCTATTCAACAGTTAAATTGGCCCTACCCTCAAGGAGCCTATATTTTGCCCAACATAGTCACAAGAAAGTGTACTACAGGCACTCTCTGACTCCACTGTCTGAGGAGTAGTTCTATTACATTTCACTACTTCCGGTTCTCAAAGATTCTTAGAAGTTTAGGGGATCACTAGTCTTGGCCATTGACTAGAACCCCCATAGACTGTGACCCACCAACTTTAGACATCTAATCACTCCAGTTCCATGTAACCACTTAGTATCAAATTTGCTTTCTTTCTTTTAAAAAAATAATTAATTTTTCATTTTTAACATTCATTCCATAAGATTTTGAGTTCTAAATTTTCTACCCCTCCCTCCCCTTCCACTTCTTCAAGATGGCAGCAATCTGATATAGGTTAGACATATACATTCATATTAAACATATTTTCACATTAGTCATGTTGTAAAGAAGAATTAGAACCAATGGGAGAAACCCATGGTTTCTATGAGAAAGAAGAAACAACAAGAGCAAAGAAAGCAAACAGTATGCTTCAATCTGCATTCAGACTCCATAGTTCTTTTTCTGGATGTAGGTAACATTTTCCA
Organism: Gymnobelideus leadbeateri; assembly: GCA_011680675.1. NCBI lineage: Eukaryota > Metazoa > Chordata > Mammalia > Diprotodontia > Petauridae > Gymnobelideus > Gymnobelideus leadbeateri. The sequence continues at coordinate 8,805 of WOXC01010422.1, read as the reverse complement.
TCATGAGTCCTTTGGAGTTGTCTTAGATCCTTGTATTGCTGAGAAGAGCTAAGTCTATCAAAGTTGGTCATCTCACAATGTTGCTGCTGCTATGTACAATGTTCTCCAGGTTCTGCTCATTTCACTTTGCATCAGTTCATGTAAGTCCTTCCAGTTTCAGATTAATTTTTATAAAGAAATATTTCCTTCAAAGGTAGAATAAAAACAAATATATAACATTTGCCTCAACCTTTCAGGATATAATGTTACCCCCACCACCACCTAAGTCTCTGGGGAGGGAATGGTGATTTGGCACACAGCTTAACTCAGTTACTATATAACTTTAGTCTCATCAAGTTCATGTCCAAAGGTTCACTGGGTTAGTGTCCTAGAGAGACACTAAACTCCTAAAATTCCAAAAACATTCCCTGCAGAGCTGTCTACAATAACTAGCCTAGAATTCTGGGCTCCAAGATCCCTATGGCTCAAGATCCCAAGTCAATAACTCTACTCCCTGCACCTAGAAATGGAAAGGACAAACAAGATAAGACCAAGACCCCACTCTATTTCATGGGGCCACATGGCCTAAGGAAAGGGAAGAAGTAGCCCTCAGGCCCTTGCTCAACTTATTAATGGTATCACATGCAATTAATAAAGGGATGCTTCATCCTTGATTATAGTCAGAAACAAAAAGCAATTGGACTTAACCAGGTAAATTTAATGATACACACAATTCCAGCTATGTAGTTAATAGCTGCTTCTAACCATGTAGTAGGTCAAAAAAAGGCTATACTTATAGCAGTCTTCCTGTCTCTCATTAGCAGGCCTCTAAAGTGTACTACATGAGTACCACCACTTTATGTGGTCTAGACATGTATCTGTAAAGCCACACACAAGTAACTTTCCAGAGGACTGATGCTTGGGACAGCTTTCAATGTTCTAATTACATAGTATAGCAAACTCCCTATTTATTCAATAACAAATCAGAGCAAAACATTCACAGAAAATCAAGGTACAGCATTCACAATGTTACAACTTATCACAGAAAATCAAAATACAGCATTCACCATGTCACAACTCAACAACCTATCACTAAAATGGCCACATCATTTTCAATAAAGTGGTCACAGAGTTTTGAACAAAGTACAATCATTTAGTAACTCAGTCATTTAGTAACTCAATCATTCAATCATCCTTAAGGAGGCTTTAGTCACTTGGAAACCAAGTGCCTTCAACAGAAATAGGAAAATTTGGGAAAGTGGTAGATTTTAGGGGAAATATAATAAGTTCTGTTTTAAGCATGGCAAAACTTTGTAGTGTTTTGTTCCTATTTGGAGGAATGTTATAACCAATGGTAAGTTGGAGTCTCTAACCAGTTTTTAAGAGCCTATTGTAAATATTTAATGTGAGCATTTATACCTTACAAATCAGCAATTGCTACAAATCAGGGCTTGATTTATTGTTTTGTTCATTGTCTAGACTTAAGAAAGTAGTAATGATGCAGATTAAACTCAAAGTATCTATGCACACTTTTTTTCCCAGGAAGCCAGTTGTTACACGTTTTTCAACACACCCCTGTTTGCTTTATAAGCATTGTGTGAGCTCAGCAGAAGTACCATAGAAGGTTCAGGGAGTGAAGTCAGCAGTTGTTGAAGGCTTAATAATTGTAGGTTAATAACAATAATAATAACTGCCATTTGTATAACCAGTTTAAAATTTGCAAGGTGCTTTATATTCATTGGAGCCTCACAATATCCCTGGTTATTACACATAAAAAACTATTTTCATCCTTTAAAACCTTAGCTTGATTAGCTCATCAAATTATCCCTGAACAGGATCAGACCCTTTATAAGTTTCACAGGACTGAATTCTTGAATGGACATTAGAATTCAAGTTCAACTACATCAGTCTACAGATGAGGAAGCTGAGATTTGAAGTGATGCAACCAAAATCAGAGTCAGAGTTTAACAAAGCTCTTTATTCAAATTTAGCTATTTTGATTCTAAAACCAATGCTCTTGTCACTCCACTAAGCTGTCTCCTAATAATAATGCACTATAGAAAAGAAATAATGTTTTCTGGGGAAAAAAGTCTGGCATTGACCAGGGTTTCATGGGGTCAGACCCAGGGAGATCAGTTCAGAAATAAGGGTTTCCCATAAATAAAGAAAGAGGTTCAAAAAGAGGGATTAATCATTCAGCAGTAACAAGTTTTGTCTGTTTTACTAAGAACCATTTCTGGGAACAACACCATAAGGCACTTTCAGCTTGCTCCTTAGCTGTTCCAAATACTCACCTTCCAAGGAATTGTAAGAAAGAACTGAATGTCTACTATATTGTCTGTCTCGTCATGCAGAGCATTATACCTATTGATGACATAGAGAGCCAGGGTGAAGCCCAGTGAAAATGGGCTTTGTCTCTTTTGATTTGGGTCATTGACTATTGCCTGTGAATATTTTCATTATATCTAATGAAACACCAGCAGCTATAAATGTGAATAGATAGAAGTGTTAAGTAGCTGGAACTGAGCAAATATATTTGAAATAGCATCAATAGCCAAATATTGTTAGTAAGCCAATCATTCAACATTTACTGCAGATTCACAGTACACACCACAAGTTTGTGGTACTCCATGGAGGAAAGAAAGCAAAATGGAACATAGTAACACCCCAGCCATGCCATGAATAATCTTCATTACTATCCCCCAAAAGTAAAAAGGGGGGATGAGAAGTAGAGATTAATGAACAAACTTCATTCCACTTAAGACGGAAGTTACAAGGAGAGCCCAAAAACATAATATGGCCTCAGATAGAACACTGATCCAGAAGACCAAAGACAAACACCAGTATGATACTCCAGGAATGCACAAGAAGACAACTAGAAATCTGAAGGTAGTTGGGGAAAAAACACAGTAGGAGAGGAAGAAGTCAGTGACAGCTTGGGTAAATAGGGCTTGAAGTCAGCAAGATCTAGTTCAGAGGTGGAGAATCTGCAAACTTGAGACTACGTGTGGCCCTCTAGATCCTCAAGTTCAACTCTTTGACTGAATCCAAACTTCATAGAAAAAAATGTTTAGTTTGGATTCAGTTAAAGGACTAAACTTAAGGACCTGGAAGGACACATGTGGCTTCAAGGTTGCAGGTTCCCCACCCCTGATCTAGACCCATGTCTGTTAGAGTAACAAGAAAGATAAGTTCTGTTCTCAGGTAAGTTATTACACCAGGAAATGAGACCCAGCATACTCTAAAAGGTCTGAAGTGCTTCCATCGAAGTCAAAAACAAGGCCAAAATAATTCCAACGTAGATTCAATGCAGCCTGTAGCAAAGGACCTTCAGGAGACCAAAAACTAAAATAATTTCCAAAATCTTACTTTGGTCTATATGGGCTATGGCCAGAACCATTGCCAGAACCATTGTGCAAAGAGAAAGTGACAAAGTGTGGCCCAACATTAGTACCCATGTTGGACCATGAGGAGACAGAATCACAAGCCAAGGGTTAGCAAGGTCTAATCTACTGCCATCCAAAATTACAGAGGCAGAAACTTCTAAACTGTAGAGAGGAGAGGATCAAACAGGGCCTGATCACCCTCTCTAAAAGGATAGGAGGAAATGGAATAGTCCTAGCACAAAGTTTCAGTTCATTAGATAAGAGTGGAGAAATGAGCAAAGAGAAACAGCAATTACAATGAGTACAATGGTTGAAGATAAATCCAGAATAACTCCACAATTAAAATAAAGCATGAGGAAAAAAGAATAGTTTAGCTATAGGGCCTCTAAGAGTGACTTAAGTGAGAGATAAAAAATTTAATTAAGAACTCTGGCAGAAAAAAAAATGTAAAGGAGAATAAATAAATTAGAACAGAAAGTAGAAATGGAAAAATAGAATGTATGAAAAAGAACTCAGTGGTTCCATGAGACAACAAGAAATGTTAGGACAAAGTCAAAAGACTGAAAAATAATATGTGAAGTATTAAGTGAAAAACAACTTACCTGGAAGAGAAGTCCAGGAGAGATAATTTGAGAATTATCAAAAACCTTAAAAACTATGAATAAACAAAATCATTGTTTAACATTTCAGGCAAAAATTATTTTTATATTGTCTAGACATTTTATAACCAGAAGACAAAGTATAAATAAGATGGTGGAGCCAAGATGGGAAAGTAGAGAAAGCACTTGACTGAACTCTCCCAGCATTCCCCTCCAAATAATTTTAAAGTTGCCTTGAATCGAATTCTATAGTGTCAGAGTCAACAAAAGGTCAGAGGAAGATGTTCTTCCAACCCAAGACAGTATAGAAGCTCAGAAAAAGAGATCTGCAACATTGGGGTGGAAGCTGGCCTAGAGTCAATATGGATGAAATAGCAGTGGATGGACTAAGTGGTGGTAACAGAAGAAGCAGTAACTCTGGGAGCTCCCAAGTCAGAAAGCACAAGGGGACCTGGCAACTGGTCAGAAAGAGATTATGAGGTAGCTCTGTACTAGTACTGAATGCAAGACCAGAAACTGTTTAGCATCTCTATTGCCTATAACCACATATCAGTTATAAATCAAGGTCAGAGAGGAGTACTTTCAGTCAAGAGGAAGTGGAACCCTGTGGGATGGTATCACTGCTGGCCCCAAAGGATCAGGAGAGAGAGATTATTTAAGAATTATTGGACTACCTGAAAGCCATGATCCAAAAAAGAACCTAAACATCATATTTCAAGAAATTATCAAGGAAAACTGCCTTGAAATCCTAGAACCAGAGAATAAATAAAAATTGAAAGAATCCACTGATCACTTCCTGAAAGTGATAAAAAAAAAAACCCAGGTATATTATAGCCAAAAATCAGAACTTCTGGCTCAAAGGGAAAATGATGCAAGCAGCCAGAAAGAAACCACTCAAATACAGTGGAGTCATATTCTACATTACAAAAGATTTAGCAGCTATCACATTAAAGGAGTGAAGGGTGTAGAATATAAAAGTCTGCCAAGCAAAAGAGCTGGGATTACAACCAAGAATAACTTACCAAGCAAAACTGAGTATAATTTTTCAGGAGAAAGAAATATTTAATGATATAGAGGAACTTTCAACCCTTTGTTATAAAAAGATGAGAGTTCAATAGAAAATTTTATTTTCAAATACAAGACTCAAGGGAAGCATAAAAAAAGCGAACATGAAAGAGAAATCATAAGGGACTCAATAAGGTAAAACTGTGTACCTTCCTATATGGGATGAAAATATATGTCTTTTAAGAACTTTATTGTTAAGATAGCTAGAAGGATTCTACATAGAAAAAGGGTGCAGGAATGAGTAAATTATATTGGGTTGGGATGATGTAAAAATTATCTCATGATGTAAATTATCTCACATAGAAGAAGTATGCAAGGAAGAGTTTTTACAGTGGATGGGGGAAATGGTGTTAGAGGTTCAATGCTTGAACTTCACTTCTAAGTTGTTTCAAAGAGGGAAAAATACATGTGTGTATATATATATATATATATATATATATATATATATATATATATATATATATATATACATACAGAGATACATACTCAAATGGCAATAGAAATTTATCTTACTCAACAGGGAAGTAGGAGGGCAAGAAAATAAAAGAAAGTAGAGATGAAAAAAAGGAGTGAAGACAGAAGAAAACACTGACCAGAAGCAAAATAGACTTTAGAGGAGGGACAGGATAAAAATTGAAAAAAGGATAAATAAAGAAAAAAAAGAAAGAGGGAAATGTACAGTTAGAAATCATAACTTTGAATATGAATAAGATGAACTCACCCATAAAATAGAAGTAGACAGCAGAATGGATTAGAAACCAGAATCCAGCAATATGTTGTTTATAAGAAATATACTTGAAACAGAGAAACACATGCAGAGTTAAAATAAGGGACTGGGGCTGAATGCATTATACTTCAACTGAAGTTAAAGAAAAAAGGCAAGGATGATGATCATGATCTCAGACAAAGCAAAAGCGATAAAAAAAAATCATAAAAGGGATAAGCAGGAAAACTATATTTTGTTAAAAAAAAAAACCCAGATAATGAAATAACATCAATACTAAACATGCATACACCAAATGGTATAGCATCCAAATTTTCAGAAGAATAATGGGGGCCATTTAGGAAGCACAGTTGACAAAGCACCAGCCCTGGAGTCAGAAGGAGCTGAGTTCAAATCCAGATTCAGACACTTGACATTAGCTAGCTGTGTGACCCTGGGCAAGTCATTTATCCCCTCTTGCCTCACAAAAATAAGCAAGTTAAATGAATTTAAAGAGGAAATAGACAGTAAAACTGTACTAGAAAAAGAACAAACTCTAAATCCCCAGTTAAACACCAAAACAGAAATCCTAAAAAATCAAAGGAGACTAATACAATTGAAAGCAAAAATAGAATAATGAATGATAAATAAAATTAGGGGCCTATTTTGTGGGGAAAATACTATAAAATAGAGAAACTATTAGTGAATTTTATTTTATAAAAAAGAAAAAATTATATCAAAAATGAAAAGAGTGAATGCATCACCAATTAAGATGAAATTAAAACAATTATTAGGAGTGATTTTTCCCCATTATATATCAGTAAAAATTATAATCTAAGTGAAACGGATGAATATAAACTACCCAGACTAACAGAAGAGGAATTAGATAGAAAAGGAAAGAGAATCAGCTATAAATGAGCTCCCTAAGAAAAAAAATCCATGGGGGTGGAGCCAAGATGGTGGCATAGAAGCAGGAAAACTCCATATAGCCCCTCCATAACCACCTCAAACACCAATAAAAAATGACTCTAAAACTTTAGGGCTACAGAATCCACAAAGTAACAGAAAGAAATAAACCTCCTGCTGAAGACAGTCTAGCAGGCCTGAAAGGAAGAGGCCATCCCAGCAGGCTGGGACCCGAGTCCAGCGTCTTCCCCTTCCCCGTGAGACCACAGTTTTAGCCTCAGGGTGGCCTGACCAGCCCTGGATGGAGGGACTTCATGAGAGTGGATCAACAGCAGCTGTGGCCATTTCCAGAATTATCAACCCCCAAATGCCAAAGACAAAGTGAGAGAACAGTGTGGACTCTATGGGAGCAGGGGGTCCAGGAGTGTGGTCCAGGTTCTGCCCCTGGGGTGAGAAGTGGCTGAAGCACAGCGGCCACCACCACATGGCTGCTTCAGAGCTCCTGGCCTACAGATTGTAGGGGGACCAAGCAACTAGTCTGAGGGGCAATTGCTTTTGCTTTAACCTGCTTGGACCTGGATTGCTATATAGGGTGGAGGTTCTGGGGTGTGTGACCACTACGCCAGAGCCAGTGGAAGGTTCTGAGAGGGGACCCATAGCTCTGGCAGCTGAGAAAATTCCAGCAGTTTGGGACAAAGATTTCCTCTCTGGAAGCAGAGTTCTACTGTGGCAAAAAGCTCAAAGGTCAAGTAATTGAATGGCAACATGAGCAAGCAAAGGAAGCAAAGCAAGCACAACAATCTGACTTTCGACTCCATTTTGGGGGACAAAAAAGATCAAAGTATGGAACATCAGGAAGACAACTAAGTCAGAAATCCTGCACCAAAAGCTTCCAAGAAAAATATGAAGTCATTACAGGCCATAGAGGAGCTTAAGAAGGATTTTGAAAACCAAATAAGAGAAGTGGAGGAAAAAATGGGAAGAGAAATGAGAAAGATGCAAGGAAATCATGAAAAGAGAGTGAACAACCTGACTGAAGAATATAACACCTTAAAAAACTAGACTAACTCAAATGGCAAAAGGGGCTCAAAAAGCCAATGAGAAGAAGAATGCCTTAAAAAGCCGACTTTGCCAGATAGAAAAAGAATCTCAAAAGCTCACTGAAGAGAATCATTCCTTCGGAATTAGATTGGAGCAAATGGAAGCTAATGACTCTATGAGAAATCAAGATACTATTAAACAGATGCAAAAAAATGAAAAAATGAAAGGCAATTTTAAATACCTCATTGGAAAAACCACTGACCTGGAAAATGGATCCAGGAGAGATAACTTAAAAGTTAATGGACTATCTGGAAGTCATGATCAAAAAAAGAACCTAGAAATCATCCTTCAAGAAATTCTCAAGATAAATTGCCCTGATGTTTTAGAAAGAGGGCAAAATAAAGGTTGAAAGAATCCACCAATCACCTCTTGAAAAAGATCCCAGTTGTTGAGATGGCTAGGTGGCACAGTGAGTAAGAGCACCAGCCCCGGGGTCAGGAGGACCCAGGATTGGTACTGGTCTCAGAAAATGAGCACCCACATACAGATAATGACTGGCCATATAACCTTGAGCAAATTAACCCCAATTGCTTAAGAAAAAAAGAAAAGAAAAGAAAAAGATCCCAAAAAGAAAACTCCTAGGAATATTATAGCCAGGTCAGAATTCCCAGATCAAGGAGAAAATATTACAAGTGGCCAAGAAGAAACAATTTGAATATTGTGGAAACACAATCAGGATAACCAGGATCTTGCAGTTTCTACACTGAGGGATCAAAGGGCTTGGAATATTATATTCTGGAGGTCAAAGGAGCTGGGATTAAAACCAAGAATCACCTACCCAGCAAAACTGAGTATCATGTTTCAAGGGAAAATATGGTCATTCAATGGAATAGAGAACTTTCAAGCATTCTTGATGAAAAAACCAGAGCTGAATAGAAAATTTGACATTCAGATACAAGGAACAAGAGAAGCATGAGAAGGTAAACAGGGAAAAGAAATTATAAGGAACTTATTAAAGTGGAACTATTTACATTCCCACATGGAAAATGATCATTGTAACTTATGAAACTTTTCTCAGTATGAGAATAGTTGAAGGGAATATAAATATGTGTATATGATATATATA
>WOXC01010421.1:2500-84285 GCA_011680675.1 Gymnobelideus leadbeateri | reverse complement strand
AATTCTTCTTTGATTTTTCTTTTTTCTTCATTATCAATCTTTAATTGTCTAATCTTGCCCAGGCCACCTCCACAATGTCTTGATTGCCATAAGCCCCCTTCTTTCCAGTCATTTGACTGTTCCCTCAACACCCTGTGCCTGGACTTCTGCAGAAGCCTTCTAATTGGTCTCCATGCCTTCAGTCCATCATCTGAACAACTCCTGAAACAATTCCTCAAGACCAGATTTTTCTATATTAATCCCTTCCTCAAAAAGTTTCCATATTGAAAACATAGGAATAAATGGAGCTTTCTGTAAAATAAGTAATATCTATCTAAAACCATCAGTAGGCATTAGCTATAGTGATGAGCTAGAAGTCTTCCCAATAAGATCAGGAATGAAGCAAGGATCCCCATTCTCACCACTGTGATTGAGTATTATACTAGAAAGAGAAGGAAAACAAACTGAAGAAAATAAAATAGACAATGAGGAACAGAACTATCATTCTTTGCAGATTATATGGTATACTTGGAGAATCCTAGAGAATCAACTAAAATTGGTTGAAATAATTATTAGCTTTAGCAGAGTTTCAGGATATAAAGTAAGCCCATATAAATCATTAGCATTTTTGTATATTGCCAGCAAATTCCAGCAGGACGAGATAGAGGAATTCCAAAAATTTAAAATAATTGTTGAGAATATAAAATATTGGTGAATCTGCGTGTCAGGACCAATCCAGGAACTATATGAACACAGTTTCAAAACACTTTTCACACAAATAGAGTCAGATCTAAACAACTTGAGAAATATTAATTGTCCATGTCTAGATCAAGCCAATATAATAGAAAAGACAATTCTACCTAAATTATTTAATCAGAACTACAAAAAGTTATTATGTAGAACTAGAAAAAATAATAAAATTCATCTCAGAGAAGAAAAGGTCAAGAGTATAAAGAGAAGCTTTTTTTTTTTTTTTTAATGTGGAGGAAGGTGACCTAGCTCCACTGGATCTCTTTGTATTACAAAGTGGTAATCATCCAAACAGCATAGTCCTGGTGAAGAAAATAGAATCATGGATCAGTGGAATGGATTAGGTACACAATACACAATGGTAAATGACCATCATAATCTAGTATTGAAAAAATACAAAGATCCAAGCTTTTAGAACAAGAACTCTATGATAAAACTGGTGGGAAAACTAGAAAGCAGTTTGGCAGAAATTAGGTATAGACCACCTTCTCACACTATATATCAAGATAAGGTCCAAATGGGTACATGATTTAGACATAAAGGGTGATACCATAAGCAAATTAGGAGAGCAAGGCATAGTTTACCTTTCAGATCTATAAATAAGGGAAGAATTTACAATCAAACAAGAGGTAGAGAGTATTATGGGATGTAAATAATTTTGATAATATTAAAACATTTGCATAGACAAAACTAATACAGTCAAAATAAGAAGGAAATTTTTTAAAACTGGGAAATTTTTTACATCAGGTTTCTCTGACAAAGGCCTCATTTCTCAAATATATAGAAAACAGAATCAAATTTATAAGAATATAAGTCCTTCCGCAGTTGATAAGTGGTCAAAGGTTATGAACAAGCAGTTTTTAGATGAAGTAATCAAAGCTATCTATAGTCATATGAAAAAATGCTCTAAATCACTATTGGTTAAAGAAATGAAAATTAAAACAGTTCTGAGATACTACCTCATACCTGTCAGATTGGCCAGCATGTTAGAAAAGGAAAATGACAAATAATGAAGGGGATGTAGAAAAATTGGGACAGCAGTAATGCAGTATTGGTGGAGTTGTGAACTGATCTAGCCATTTCATAGAGCAGTTTGGAACTATGTCCAATACCCTGTGCATATTCTTTGTCCAAACAATACAGCCGCTAGATCTGTATCCCAGAAAATTTGGGGGGAAGGGAAAAGAACTATAAACATATATGTGTATGTATGTGTATATATATCTCAGATCTTTTTGTGGTGGCAAAGGAGTGGAAATTGAGGGGATGCAGATCATTTGGGGAATGGCTGAATAGGTTGTGATTTATGATTGTGACGAAATGTTATTGTGTTATAAGAAATGATGAGCAAGATTCTTTCAGAAAAGCTTGGGAAGACTTACATGAACTGATGCAAATCAAAGTGAACCAAACCAGGACAATGTTATACACCATAACAGCATCATTGTATTATGATGAGCTATGAATGGCTTATTTATTTTCAACAATACAGTGATACAAGACAATGCTAAAGGATTTATGATGAAAAATGCTATCTACTTCCAGAGAAAGAATTATTGGAGTCTGAATGCAAATAGAAGGAAACTTTTTTTTAAAACTTTTTAAATTTTTCTTGTTTTTTTTTTTTTTTTAGTGGGGGGAGGAGCTGGAGAGTTGTCTCTGTTTTCTTTCCCAACACTAATATGTAAGTGTGTTTTGAATGAATGATTGCACATGTCTAACCTATATCTAGTTGCTTGCTTTCTCAGGGGGGACTGGGGAAGATGAGAGATAGTGGGAGAAAATTTGGAACTCAAAGTTTTAAAAAAAACAAATTTTAAAATTGTTTTTACATATGAATGAAAAAAATAAAATACTTATTTTCTTAAAAAACAGAAGAAAAGTTTCCTTATTGCCTGTTGAATGAAATGCAAATGACCCCGTTAAGCCTTTCAAAGTCTTTCACAGTCTGGTTGCAGACTCTCTTTGCAGTCTCATTACACATTACCCCCCTTTTTCTCTGTTCTAACCCTAATAGCCTCTTCTGTGGCTTTGCACATGCTTAGAATATGTTCCCTGTTCACTTCACTCCTTGGAATCGCTCAAACCATTCAAGGCCTTAGTTCTTACTTGGGTCCTTTCCTGATTCCCCTTGTTTTTGTTAGTCTTCCCACCTCATTTACTTGAAATTTATTTTGTATGTATTTTGTTATGAGCTGATCCCCTCTAGTACAATGTCAACTCCAAGAGGGCACCTGCAATTTTAATTTTTGCCCTGATATCTTGCATAGTCACTAATACATATTACTGCCTATTGAATAGATTTGAGTGTGACTTGGGGTTCAACCACTTAATAGCTGGGAGACTGGGCAAATCACCAAACTTAGAGAATACTAAACACCCAGCCTGCCTGTTTCAAAGGGTTATTGTGAAGAGCAGATGAAATAAATTAAATCTTTACAGACTGAATAACCTTATAGAAATATCACCTATTACTTACTGCTCCTTTTCATTTTTTTCTCACGTCTTACTAATTATTCATATTTATCTTATGTTCTTTTTTATATTTTTAAAAATCTCTAGTTCTTTTCTTTACTACCCTTCCCCTGACCTTCTGTCTGTATCCTTTCAGCCTATTATTTTTTTTCTCTTCTCTTCATTGGATATAATATGAAAATGAAATCTTTTTTAAAATATTTGTTCTGTTTGTTGAGTTAAATGTTATGGTCTCTGTTCTGTCTTTTTAAATGGAGAAAACTTTTATATGTTGAGACTAAATTGAGTTACATTCTAATCCCACCTAAAAAGTCAAACCTGGGCTACTGGCCCCTGCCAACTGTGTCAATACTTCTAATTTATTGTACCAGTATGACTAGATATTTTTGATGAGCATATAAAGAATTGCTCTTAGTTATTAATATTTTAGTTAATTTTTTTCACAAATTAATCTCTTTTTAGGGTGTTATGGGAGAAATAAAGAAAATCAGTCATTTTAGAGAAGGATTTGCCACCACAGGCCCTAAACTCTTAGACCTGAGAAATGTTTTATTTTATACATAATCTATGTGTTTATATTCATTTAAAGGAATGCATTAGAGCTCTAAAAGAAGAGGAATAACTATACAGATTAGAAATCAAGTTTCTGCCAATACTTCTTAAATGTGACTTATCACTATCAATTATAATAAATTGTGAAGTGGTTTTGTGATTTGGACTAATGTCCACTAAAGACCCAGTACTTAACTACCTGCCTCATTTTTAGTTATTGCTTAAGCCAGTTATCCATCCAGGGTCTCCAGAAGTGAATGGCAAACAAATTGTTTCATTCTTCATATGCATGTTTGTATCCTCAGCCCCTGGTATATAGTGCCTGGCACATAGTTGGCACTTGATAAATGCTTCTTAATTGATTAGCCTATTAAACTGTATACTCCTTAGCATAATATATCTTTAATTTCATGTCAGTAACAGGAACTTTTCCAGGAACACCTCAGAGATAACTAAACTATCAGTCCTTGTCTTTGTAATACTAATATTAATACTATTGTTAATATTATTAAAGTAATATTAAGACATAAATATGAATGACTTGAATTTATTTCATACAATTAAGAAATAATCCTTGTCAAAAAACAAAACACACACAAAAAACTTTTAAAAAGTCATTTTCACAGCCTTATAACTTTTCCAGGTCCCCCGCCCCTTTATTAAATATTCTCAGTATCTTTCTAATCAGACAAATTGGAAATCAGCTACCTCTCTTCTTCCTTTTTTCATTGTCCCATGACTTTCTCTCTTCTTGTTGCATACTAGGATTTATCCTTTGCACATTTCCGCTTGTGGTTGACAAGCTAGCTACATTTTATCATCTAAACATTTCTCCAAGAAAGCTTACCTTGAGCAACAATGGGAAAATCAATCAACAGTCATTTCTTAAGCATTAACTGTGTGCCAGGCACTGTGCTAGGTGCTATGAATAAAAAAAAAAAAAAGACAAAAGTAGTTCCTGCGTTCATCATGAAATAAAGCAAAAAATTTTTTAAATTGTTTAAACTATCTGCTCTCCTGACATTTGATGAGTCAGAATTTGATCTATAGGAGCAAACCATCCACTGATTTTTGTCCCAGATTTTTCAGGAAATCCTCCATTACTGAACAATGCAAATCCATGAAGTCTTTCAATGGCTCTTAAAGTTATAGAGATAACACTTTTAATAGGGAAAAAACAAAAGAACATACAAAGTATGCTAGTATAGTGATTAGTGCACCAAACCTGGAACCTTGAAGACCTGAGTTAAAATCTGGCTTCAGACTCTTAGTTTGTGATCCTGTGTGAGTCCCTTAAACCCTATTTGCCTCAGTTCCTCATCTGTAAAATGAACTGGAAAAGCAAATGGCAAACCACTCCAATATCTTTGCCAAGAAAACTCCAGTGGAGTCCTGAGTCAGACAAGACTGAAATGACCAACCAACAACAGCAAAGTAAAGAACCATAAAGATTTATGTGTTTGACTAAGGCATTGTAATGATGAAATGTAGTGATCAAAATTTATAAAGCTTTGTGATGGTTTTGAATTTTTTTTTTACCTTTATAAATATGAAACTACATTGGATCCAATCTGGCATCATCATTTTGATATTATGCCTAGAAGTAGTAATAAAGTTACTTGTTTCCCTTCGCCCATCATTGGCTATCATTTGGAGTATTATGTTCAGTTCTAGATACCGTGTTTTAAGTAATTTTTTCAAGCGCAGTTCATCATACAAATATAGTTAGTAGAGGGTGTGGACATTGGGGATGGAATCTGGCCAGGAGTGTTGGGCACCATAGGGAACACACCACAGCCAAGGAGAGGCTATGTGCCAGGGAAAGAGGGCATCACAGACCCATACCAGAGCAACACAGCAGGAGTGGGTACCATCTAACAGCTCTATCCTTCACTGCCCAATTTAGGTCACAGATCTCAGGCAAACTGAGGAGAGGACTTATGCCCAGAGGTGTCTTTCAATTAAGGAAAAATCATAGACTTTATCCTGTGTACAGAGGGAGGAGAAAGTTCAGAAGCAAACAATAGCCCTGTGACTCAGACCCTAGAAGCAGAGAATTTCATTTCCAACTTCACAAAGGAATAACCAGGGCAGGAATCCCAGATCAAAAGAGAAATTGCTATTCTGTCACCCTGAACTAACAGAGCTTCTCACCTTGTTGATAGGGGCTGAGTCCAGAAGTAGCCTACTGTCACTCAGACCCAAACCCAGGCCAGGAACTTGTAAAACTCAGACAAGAGCAGGCAACAATCATATTTTGTCCTGGATCAGACCACTTTGATGAAATCTTGATGAAAACACTTGCATATCCTAAGCCTAAATTGTCCCTGAGATCTTAGAATAACACAACACTCAATATCTGAAGAAAACAGGAATAGAACCAGCCCGGACCTTCCATCTAGAAGTTCATAGTGTCCAGTCCTAACATCAAGTTCAAAATCAAGAAGTAGACTGGAAGAATAATTAAACCAAAAAGGAATTTACATCATAAAAACCTATTATGGTGATTGGGATGTTCATCATACAAATCCAGAGAATAGAATAACTCAAACCATCTATAAACAAAGCCTTAAATAAAAATACAACTTATACACAAATTCAATTGGAACTTTAGAAAGCATGAAGGAAGAGGTTTGTTGTTTGTTTTTTAATTTAAAAAAAAAAGTTGAAGGCATTTTATAAATGAAATGAGAGCTCTAGAGAAAACAAAATTAGAAAAGAAATGAGAATTGTGGAAGAAAGAATTGGAAAGAGATTTCACAGCTTGGCACAAGAGACACAAAACCTTGGCCAAGCAACAAACTCCCTGAAAATTAGAATGGACTAAATAGAGGCCAATGATTCCAAGAGACAAGGAAAAAAATATTTTTAAAGCCAAAAGACTGAAAAAAATAAATAAAAGAAAATGTAAGTTATCATAGCAAAAGCAACTGACCTAGAAAATAGAAGAAAAAACCTTTAAAAATCATTGGATTTACTTGAGCTCCATGATCAAAAAAGAGAGCTAGAGAGGTGGGATAGGGGTGGAAATAAGCATGATAGTGTCTATTCCATCCCGAGTGCTATGCTAAACACCTGATGAATAATATCTCATTTAATTAATTATTCTCATATTACCATAATCATAAATATTGTCACCATATTTCAAGAAATCGTAAAACCGTCCATGTCTTTGAACCAGAGGACAAATTGTAAATAGAAAGAATCCAATGACCTTTTCCTGAAAGAAACCCCAAAATGAAAACTTTATAATCAAAATCTAAGCTTCAAAGTTGGAGGTTAAAAAAAAAAATACTTCAGACAACTAGAAAGAATTCAAGTAGTGAGGAGCGAGTAAGGATCACACACAATTTTGCAACTACTTTGAGGGAATAGAGAGCTTAGAATATAGTATTTCAGAAGGCAAAAGGTACAGGCTGACCTCCAAGAATAACTTACCATCAAAACTTCGTATAAACCTAAAGGAGGAAAAATGAATCTTTAATGAAACGGAAACTTTACAAGCATTCCTGATGAAAATATTAGAGCTATGTAGAAACTTTAAAGTTCAGACATGAGTCAGGAGAATCATAAAAAGGTGAACATGAATAAACAAGTATAAGGAACTAAAGGATAATCTACTTACATTCAAATATCACAAGATGATACATGCTTCCCCTCTGAACCCTACCATCATCAAGGGTCATAGAAGGAGTGTAATTAGACAGTGCCTAGGAGTGATTCTTTTATATATCTTTATGATCTTAAATGAAAAATGGAAAGTGAAGAAGTGAAGAGTACACTAGGTTTTACTCAGCAGTGAAATAATAGGAAAAAGAAAGAAGGGAAAGTTAAAGGGAGGATTGATTAAGGGAGAAATTAGTGCTAAGCAAAACAAATTCTAATTAAAGATATGTAAAAACATTAATAGCTCTTTTTTGAGATGACAGAGAATTTGAGGGAGTACCTATAAATTAGGGAATGACTGAATAAGTTATGGCATATAAATGTGATAGGATATTATACTTGTGTAACAAATGATGAAGGGGATAGTTTCAAAGAAACCTACGAAGACTTATAGGAACTGATGCAGAGCCAAGTGAGCAGAACTAGCAAAACAGTTTATACAGGGACGGTATTGTAGACAACTTTGAAAGAACTGGGTACTCTGATCCGCATAACGACCAACCACAATTCCAGAAGACTAATGATAAACACATCACTTGCTTTCTGGTGGAGATGAAGAACTTGAATTGCAGAACAAGATGTGTATTTGGGATCATGGCCAATGCAGAAATCAGTTTTCCTTGACTATACATGTCTGTAACTATAATTTTGTTTTTCACTTATTCTCAATTGATTGAGGGACTAGAGGTGATAGAAAAATTAATTCTTTGCTAACTGAAGAAAATAATACATACTTAGATATACATATACATGTATATGTATGTGTGTGTATATATATATATATACATACATAAATATCTGTGTGTTTTAAAGACACTAATAGATTTGAGTATGTCCATGGGAAGGACAATGGAGAAGGACTTTTAGTCTATGCCATTTAAGGATCATTTGAGGAAATTTGATGTGTTGGGCTTGAAGAAGAACAGATCCAGGAAAGACATGCTGATTGTATCCAAGTCTTTGAAGGACCGTCCTGTTGAGGAGATAATTCGGCTTGTTCTGTTTGCTCCAAGGGCAGAACCAGGAGCAGTGAATCAGTGTTGTAAAGAGGCAAATTAAGATTGGATGTCCAGAACCTCTTCTTAACAGCCAGCAGGTTGAGTGATACCTGCATCATGGAGCTCATCAGGTAGAAATAGGATGGCCATTGGTCCTGCAGTGCTCTCCTGTATAGGTTTAAGCATTTGTCTAATGCTCATATTCTCTGTTTCTGCAGTAAAGCTGGTCTAACATCAAGTGCAATGACTTGGTGACCATGGTGCAAAAGGAGAGCATGAGGGGTGAAAAGAACATGCTGCAAGAGACTGAATTAGGTTATGGTCATGCCTTTCCCAGATGATCTCAGACGCATGAATGTAGGATTCAGGAAATGGAAGCTTGCTGGTCAGACACTGATTATGAGTAACCTCACTGCCACAACTATGCCCCTTCTTCACTCTCCTTCCCTCTATTACATAGAGCTTTTGCACCTTTCTCTTCCTAGTTTGTTTGTTTGTTTGTTTTCCTACCTTCTTTGTCTGGGATAATTTATTACTGGTACCTTGTCGGTTTGCTGTTATTTGTTTCCCCTCTGTTCCTTTTGTCTGAAGTGATTACGAAGCAAATAGTCTTCTCATTTCTGTACCTTCCTTCTAGTTACTGATTTGTGCATATATTTTCTTTCTCAGTAGACTATAAGCTCCTTGAGACCAGAGACTAGATTTGCTTTTTCTTTATATTTCCAGTATTTAGCACCTTGTTTGGCACATCATAAGCCCTGAATAAAGGTTTGTTCATACTACAAACTTACCTTTCAAAAATGAATGAGGAAATGGAACCATACACATAGACAAAATATGGGAGAGTTTC
The DNA here is from genome assembly GCA_011680675.1 of Gymnobelideus leadbeateri. Classification (NCBI taxonomy): domain Eukaryota; kingdom Metazoa; phylum Chordata; class Mammalia; order Diprotodontia; family Petauridae; genus Gymnobelideus; species Gymnobelideus leadbeateri. Next base: position 75,015 of record WOXC01010421.1, on the reverse strand, counting down.
AACAATATAGAATATGTTTTTCCTTAAATCAAATTATATCTAGAACATCATAGGATCATAGATTTTTATTTGACAGGTAACTTATAAGTCATCTACTTGAAATCCTTCATCTTAAGGTGAGGGAACTCATTCTAAAACCTTAATAAAGAATTATTAGGTGATCATTAGTAATCATTTGCATTTATGGTTTTGTGAATATTATTGAGAATGTTCTAGAACTTTTTTCTCTCCATGTAATTTACTGTATTATATTACTAAAACTAAAGGTAGGGAAGGATGCCTGTAAATTGAGAAATAGCTAAACAAAGTTGTGGCATATGAATGTGATGGAATACGATATTGTGCTGTAAGAAATGATGAAGGCAGTGGTTTCAGAGAAACTTGCAAAGACTTGCATGAATTGATGTGGAATGAAGTGAGCAGAACTAGAAGAACAACCCACACAGCAGCAGCTGCATTGTAAAGATAATCAACTTTGAAAGACTCAATAACTGATCAACACAATGACCAACCACAGCTCTAAAGGACTTGTGATAAAACATGCTATGCCCATCCAGAGAGGGAGCTGATGGACTCAGGGAGCAGACTGAAACATTTTTTATCTTACTTTTTCTTGCCTTTTTTTTGGAAGGGGGGAGGAACAATGTGGCTAATGCAGACATTTGTCTTTCGTGACTATACAAATTTGTAAGATGTTTGGTCTTTCTTGCTTTCTCATTAGATGAGGGAGAGAATTTGAAACTAGAAAAAGAATTTTTAAAATTTCTGTGTTTTAAAAACATATAAAAGTAAAAAATAATAAAAAACAATAAAGATAGATATATTTTTATTCTATGTACAATATTTCTTTTAAAATAGTGATGAAATACTATTTTGCTATAAGAGATGACTAGCCAGATGGTTTCAGAAAAATGAAGCTGAGAGGTACCACTTTAGTAGTTGGCTAATATGTCACAATACATACAGCTTTACTTTTTACCCCTTTAGCATATTTAGGTTCAATTTATAGAAAAAGGGGCAGCTAGGTGGCACAGTAAGTAGAGCACCAGCCCTGGAGTCAGGAGGACCTGAGTTCAAATCCGGCCTCAGACACTTAACACAAAACTAGCCATATGACCTTGGGCAAGTCACAACCCCAATTGTCCTACCTTCCCCCCTCCAAAAAGCAAAAATAAAATCTAAAAAAAATTATAGAAATTACAGAAATATATTCTAGAAAGTTGTGCTTTTTTGTTAATATTACAATACTATCAAAAGGATTATCTTCATATTCTGTATTATTTCTTTTGAGTAATAATTATCTCAATTTAATTGTATAATACTGATTATAATGTTAAAGGTATTGAATGTCTTTACTGATAAAGAAAATTTCTACACTTCAGATGAATATTACATTGGACTAGAATGCACAGATATTTTCATTTCTTTTTTAACAAAGTTATGCCGTGATAGATTCACTGCCCCCCCTTTTTTTTCCTAATGATATGACTCTTGAAAAGTTGCATAGTTTCCTGAAATTCAGTTCCTTTACCTTAAAATGAAGGATTTCAAGTAGGTTACTTCTAAGTTCCATTCCAACTCAAAATCTATGATCTTATGATCTTCTACCAATACATTTAATTTAAGGAGAAACTTCAATTTTCAGTATCGTTCTTGAAATTCTCCTATGTTTTACCTATGTATAGTTGATTTTCATTTCCTCATTCATTTTTGTAAGGTATGATTTGAGGCTATCGAAAACGCCTGCTTATATATTCTTCATGAAGTTAGAATAGACAAAGCATTAGGATCAATTATCTCTTCAAGAGACAAAACTAAGATGTTGTGTCTTTGTTCCTTTGGATAATTGCAAATGATGCCTATATCTAGATACAGATATAGATATCGATACAGATATATGTATAATAAATAATGATTATTATTATTGAAGCTTTAGTGAAAACTCTAAAATATCTAGAAATAGATGTATATGTAATGTTTTCCTTCTTACTATATTAATGAAAAACACTTAACTAATTTCATACCTCTTATTTATACTTTTGTATTTAATCATTTGTTAGCTTTATTTTATATCTGTGGAATCAAAAGTAGATTTGGGTATCAAAGGAATATACTTTCTTTCTGTCCCTGACTTACTTCAGTATGACCATATGTTGTAAATTTTTGTTTTCCCTGCAATGATACTATTCATAAAATACAGGATGTTTCTAAATTATCTTAAAAACAGTTTAATTAAACTCCATTCATTTGATAAGTTAAGTACTTCTCTATAATAATGCATTGTGTCTATGGTGCTGTAGAAAGTATAATAGATTAATTATTTTAGGGTTCTTTTAAAGTTGCTTTTGGTGAAAGTCAGAAGCAATATGTAAATAGCCAACATTCTGAAATAAACTTTATTTTATTTATTTAAGAAGTTGTATAGGGGCGGCTAGGTGGCACAGTGAGTAAGAGCACCGGCCTCGGAGTTGGGATGACCCGAGATCGAATCCGGCCTCAGAAAATGAGCACCCACACATAAATAATGACTAGCCATGTAACCTTGAGCAAGTTACTTATCCCCAATTGCTTAAAACAAAAAAAAAGAAGTTGTATATACTACTTTAGTTCCAATTTCCTCTTTGAGTCAGAAATGTTCTAAGACTGAACCTAAACTTCCATTTTGTATATGTGTGACGATTATATTGGCCCCATTTACATGGAGACATCTTAGAAATGTTTTCATCTTTTGGGTAGCTTTCTTATGGAGATAAGTAAAATTATTTTACATGCTGTATTTTCACTAATAAAGTACACGGTTTTCTTCTGTCAAAAATTCTTGTTAGAACACTGTAGACATGCTTCAGAATTCTTTGTCAGTGAAATGAGAACCATAATAAAAACTTGTACTTTAAAAATATATATCAGACAATTCTACATAGGATAAGAGTAAATAAGTTTTTTTTTTACTCACATTTATGCATTGCTTTAAGGCTTAAATAGTACATGGTTTATGATGGCCTCCCTATTATTGAAATTCTTTTTAACAAAACAAATTGGCAAAGAAAATTAGCTTACCTTTTTGAAAAGATTGTTTGTCACAGATGGCAATAATAGAGTAATTACTTTCATCTCTAAAAATTTCCATGTTTCATTTTTTTGCGGACATGTTTATGAATTAATTATGAAAAAAAATCTTTTTGGACTTCAAGGATAAATTGTTTCAAAAATTGAACAGCAGGCTTTTTCTGAAGAACTCTTCATCACCTTAAATTCAGATTTTAATTCTGAGCTTATTAGTATGTTCTGCCATATCAATTCCATGTTCTGTTTTTTATAGAATATTCTCAAAACAGGACTGAGCAATGCTGCATCCTTTTCAGTGTCAGAAAAGAGATAGAATTGAGACAGTTGTTAACTGAGGCCACTCGTAAGTGCCATTTGTCAGAGTACAAAGGATACAATTTATAATTTCTTCTATTCACCCATGTCACCCAAACACATTCAAGAGAGTGCAGAATCATAGCACTTTAAATTTGTCTTGCTACTTTTATTTGGCTATTTGAATTTTCAAACATTATCTTTACTTGTTTCAGCAGTTTGAAAACTTCATGCAATAACTGGAACTACAAGTATATTGTTTAGATCTTCATCTTGTCTCATTAAAGTATATAATCATTTTAAAACATGTTGGTCTTTCCTAAATATTCAACCCTCAGTAGATAAAAATGTGATAAGAACAAGAAATTTTGCAATACAAAATAAAACTTATATTGGTGAAAATTAAAAATAAAGTCATGTTTGACTGTTGAAGTGAGAAGAAGTTGATAGAGATACTATTGTACTTTTAGAGATGGGCAAGAGGATTAAAGGATTGATTGTAAGTGAAATTGCTAGAGGTTTATGATACTCAAATAGAATGCTCAGTCTCTATTTATTGATAAGTAAATGTTTTTCTGCTTTGTTTCATAGCCACCTGCTGAACAAGCCAAAGCTAGACTGCAACTGGTCCTTGAAGCTGCTGGTAAGTGTTGATAATTATCTTTATTAAACAGAAAAATGGTTGTGCCGATATTGTATTTTAAATGCTGATTCTGAAATCAAAGCTTTGCAAGGACCCTTTCCTCCCCCATTCCCAAATTTAGGCTTACAACTCCTGAAACAACCATGATGCAGAGCCTGGAAGGGCAGTCTGGGTAATCACTAAAATCATGTCTTCCATTCAAGTATTTTTTCTTGGGGTACAATACCCCCTTCCACATCACATTCTTTCCTTTTTTAAAAAAAATGAAGCTTCTATTTTAAAACATATTCTGCCTTTGCACTGCATTGTAATTTCATTAAAACAAAATGTCTTTTCTCCAATTTGGGGGAAAATGAGGAAAAAGATAGCTGGGTGGAAACGATTTCCTTTGAATATCGTCTTGTTTATATGAGACTTCCAATAATATAATACACATTCTGACCCAGTCAGTTAAGTAAACATTTATTAGATTTCTGCTTTGTGTCAAGCACCGTCCTTATTGTGGGGCTATAAACAGAGGCAAAGGACAGTCTCTTTTCTCAAGGAGCCCACAGTTTAATGGGGAAGACAACATTCAAACAGCTGTGTACAAAGGATAGACAAGATAAGTTGGGAAGAATCCCCCAAATGGAGGCATTAGAACTAAAGGGCACCAGGAAAAGCTTTCTGTCGAAGGCAGAATTTTAATTGGCACTTGGAGAAAGAAAGTGTGGACAGGAGGTGGCAACACAGAGGGAGTGTTCCAGGCATAAAGAACAACCAGACAGAATGGGGAAATGGAGTATCTTGTTTGGGAAACTTGATCAAGGGGGCCACTGTTTATAGAATTTATAGGTTTGTAAGGTATGTGGAGGGAGAAGAATGGAGGGTTAGATGGAATAAGACTGAAGAGGGGAGCAGGTTGTAGAGGACTTTGAACCCCCAGTTTTTTCTTATATTTGATCCTTGAGGTTATATGAAATTGCTAGAGTTTTTGAGTAGGGGAGAGACGTAGTCCAACCTGCATTTTAGGAAAGTCGCTTTGATAGCTGACTGGAGAATGGGGTGGAGTGTGTGAGCCCTGGAGCAGGCAGAGCTACCAAGAGGGCTGTTGCAGTAACTTTGGCATGAGGTGTGAGAGCTTACCCCAGGGTGGTGGCACTGTCAGAGAAGAGAATGGAGCACATGGGACTGAACAAGCCTTGGCAACAGATTGGATTTGGGGGATGAGAGAGATAAGAGTCTAGGAAGACACCTAGGTTGCCGGCCTGGATGACTGGAAGGATCTTCGTACCATGGACAGGTGGCCATGGAAGTTAGGAAGAAGGCAAGATTTGTGGGGGAAAAGACTGATTTCAGTTTTGGGCATGTTGAATTTAAAGAGTCTGAGACATCCAATTCAAGATAGCCAAAAGGCAGATGGAGATGCAAGACTGGAGATTAGCAGAGAGGTTCAGGTTGGATAAGTACATTAAAAATATGAAACGCTTCACAAATTTGATTTGCTACAGGGAATCTGCACAAGCCACTTAACTTATGCCATATATCAAAATAGGGAATGTTCATCCCTTTATCCTGCAGCATAGAAGTCTGTGTCTTTTTCCAGTTTTATATACTCAATACTAACAGAGGCAGTAAGCTTCTTATCTTTCTCAACTGTATGAGGACCATCTTGTACTCTTTTAACTCCTACTTTACTCTAAGCAAGCAGTATGGCTTTAGGAAAGCTAATATGATTAATTCATTGATTGGAGGATACATAAAGCATAATTAAGGTGTGAATGGTGTATGCGCCTTAACATAACCTAGCCTTTGATGAGCAGTATTTTGTGAGGTCTAAGTAATATCTGGTTATACTAGTTTACTGTAGCACTATTTGAAATTAACTTATGATGCAAGCATAAAAAGTAACAATCCCACCCCTAAATATTATCATTATTAATCACTCATTTTCATGACATTCCAAATCTTGTTCTATTTAATATTAAATCTATAATGTGATAAACCTGCTCTAATAAAAAAAATTTGTTGGCATTTCCCCACAAATATAATGCGTATGTGTGTGTGCATAAAATGAGGTAACAAAAGTTAAATAATTTAATCATCCTTCACATACATATTTCATGCACATTCTTACATGAGATTTTCTTTTTTAATGTTTCTAGTTTTTTGAGTGTTAAATATCCTAAAGGACAATATTTGTTTTGATATATCCCCCAAATCATAATTTTCAGTATTACAACTAAAGGGTTTTATTTCATAGTTTCAAATGTATGTATTTTTCTCTATATCTTTTAATATATCTTTGAAGCACATAATTATAAAGCAGATGTGACAGCCTGGATCTCAAAGTGCATAATTTGTTTATGCTGCACACAGCTGTCTCTCCTCATTTTTTAATTTAGCATTCTTAAAATATATTAAAAATACTATGTGTTATATATCATTTCAGACTAGGTCCTGTGCATTTGAGTGACATTCAAAATATTTGCAACTTTCTAAATTTGAAAACCCACATTTGGATTATGAAATTATGCTGAATGATACAAATCACCTGCCCAGGAATTAATTAGGCAGAGTTGCCTCTTAACATGTATTATGCAAACTGTTTAGCAGAATAATAGCCATATTATAATATATAAAATGCTTGCCCATTGCTTATTACTAAATGATATTGAAGGTAAGAAATATATTTTTCATCAACATGAGAATTTTGCCCTTTCATCTAAAGAAGGGGTCAAAGTGCATGGATTTGTGGGCCCTTTTATGCTTTGGGTTGAAACATGACTTCCCTCCACATTCAGTGACAGAGATGCCTATTATTTCTGATGATGAACCTTTTAAAATAAGGCTCTATATACTAGGATACAAGAAATATTTTAAAAATTTTACCTGTAAAAATCTTTTTTTTAATCTGTAAAATTCACATTTGCAAAAAGTCTAATTTGTAAGATCTTCAAGTATAATATGTCCCCAACCATTCCTAAGAAACATGAGCTGAGGCCTGGGTCCCCTCTTAGGGACTGCTTAAAAATTATATGCTGAGAGACTTCATGTCTCTCTCCTCGAGGCTCTGGTCTTTCAATGTTACATATGCAACTTAATTTGTCCCCAAATAAATGCCCATGTGCCACGGGAGTAGACATTCCTGACTCTGAAAGTGAGGGCATTCATCATCTCATTCCTCTGTGCCTCCTGTCACACTGCCTGTGCCCTGGCCTGTCACTAGCCCTGGTGGCACCAGCAGGCTCTCCTCACTTCCTGCCTCTTCATGCTGTGCTGAGCTGCTTGCTCTAGTCTCAGGTAGTGGTTATCAAAGGTCATCATCATGCCACAAGTTTGTACCATTCTGAACTAAGGCATGCTCCCATAATGAAATAAAAGATGCGAAGGAAGAGCTCTCTCTTCAGTAAACTTTCTTAAGCTGCCTGTCACATGTTGAGCACTGGGGCAGATGCCAGGCACATTGCTCTTGCCCTCAAGAAGCTCACAGTCTTGTGTGTTTAACACTTCAGCAGTGATGCCCACTAAGTCCTGGGCTAAGGAAACCATGAAGGGGTGACTGAGGCCCAGAGAGATCCAATGAGCTCCACAATGGGAGAGTTCAGGCCAAGGGGCCATAGAAGAATGCTCAAAGGCAAAGACAGATCAAGACAGATGCAGGGTTGCCCCTCAAGACACACTGGCCACAGAAGCCGATTCCCTCTCTTCTCCAGGCTTGGCAGGAGGAGCCAAGCTCCTACATAAACTTCAGGCTTAAGGCTTCTGTTGAAGTGAATTATAAACAACATTTTCAGAAGCTGACAGAAGGTGACTTATTTCAGACTTTTTGAATGACATGATTCCTTAATAATTGGAAATATTCATGCCAGAATTAGGAGAGAAAGCTCAAAGATGGTACACGTTTCTCATTTCCCAGCTCATTGTGTTCATCCTTTCACCCTAGCCTTGGTCAGAGCAGAATTCAGTAAGATTATAGCTACAAGTAGAATAACCTTGTATTTATAATTTTTAAAAATAACTTTTTGAATACTGAAAGATGAGAGGCAAGAAGATGTAGCATATAGAGTTGACCTGAGATTCTAGCCCTAAGCATAAGCCTGACCTTGGATGCATTCTGCCATTGTAAGCCTAGGCGAGTCACTTCACCTTGGGAATTGCCTGTTAATTTTCTAAACTTCCTTCTAAAACAGTAAACTAGAGAATGGTTGCTGACCTGCAGGGGTAGACATTTTCTCATCAGGATCTCCCTCTTGTACTGCACTCTGGTTCTTTCTTCTTTTAAGGGAGGAGGCAAGACTAGCACCCACTGTGGGTAATTGGACAGCCTAGAATTGTGCTAATTAAGTATGACTGTGGAGGAAAGAACGGAATCTTAAAGGATTACTTCCCTGCTGTTCATGGTGGCATTGCCAGAGAGTCTGAGCCACCACTGGACTAGACATGGCATCTTGACCAGAAATGTCATAAGGTGGAAGATAATGCCAAGGAGCTGAGACTGTGGAACCTGATGAGCTCCTTGAAGTGGCCCTCCTGGAGTACAGGGCAGGGGTGGCCCATGTCACGTGGGGGAGTCATCGCTACTTCCTATAGTCAGATGGCTTTGCAAGGCAGCCTGGCCACTAGTGACTGGTAGGTTATTATGGTGGTTGTAGGAACCACTATTTGGGGTTTTCATATTCTGTCAGCTGAACCAGGGCTTGGATAGACTGGTACTGGCCAGCACCTAGAGGCTAGAAGGAGTCACAAGAGGAAGACTTGGGTTACATGTCAGCATCTGGCAGTACCAAGAAAGTCACACACACACACACACACACACCCCGTCAGCATCACAGAGGTTCAGCAGGCAGTCAGGAGGTAGATTTCCTTCATAAGAGGAAGTCTACAGCAGTAAGACTCTGACAGCTAGTAATGGGCAGAAGGCCAGACAAGCAGACTGTCCTCATCAGGAAGATGTGTTAACACTGCCTAAGACTTCATTAACCTTTTAAATATCCATCCCATTTTTTACTTATATGGAATTTGAAATTACCAGGTCTTTTTCACGTAAACTGCTAAATAAACAGTTCTTCTCTTCCTTGTATTTATCACTGTAAAAGATAAACAGAAACAGTATAACTGGAAAAAGAAATGGACTGGTCAGAGAATGAAATGAAGAATACCTGATGGACAGACTATATGCTTCTGGTCTCCAGGTATTGCCCAGATGAGGGCCTTTAATATGGCAGGAACATTGCCTGTGGAGGACTTATGAGAGACCATTTAGAAGAAGGAATGGAGAGGAAATACCCTCACCCATGAGCTCAGATAGCCATCACAGTAATGTAGGAATTTACATTTATCTGTCTGTTCTTGTTTCATTGTCTGCAGTTTTTCTTTTTTTATCCTTTCCAGTCTCCTGTTGAGCCTTCTGCACTCTGGCCTTTTTTTTCCCTTTCTTATCTAGGTATTTATATTTTCCTTGTAGAAAATCTGCCTTTTCCTTTGTAGGTCTGATTATAGTTTTTATGAAGTTACTCTGCATTTGGGAGATCTCTAGATCTGCAATAATTCTGAATACTGGTCAGTGTCTTGTTTTGGTTTACTCTTCTGTCTAGCTTTATTTCTTGAACTGGGGCCTTGTGTCAGTCTCAGGCACTGCCCTCTCCTGCTTTTTTGAATAGGCTGGTCATACATACTCAGTCTCATTCAGTGTTGCCAGGTTCCTATTCTAACTTCTTACGGGGGTTAGTCTTCCCAGGATCTTTGAGGATCTTCCATATCCACCCCTGTAATGGAAATGCAAATTTAAAGATCTTCCCTGCCCCTAGCTTAAGTGCACCTGGAGCCTGTGGTGGGAGGCTTGTTTTTCAGGAAAGCCCATACCTTGATACTTTGTGATTGGGCAGTGGGTCCAGAAGGTTGTTACATTCTCTGAGCCAGGAGAAGGCTATATAAACCCTGAGGCGAGGCTTTGCTTTGGGGCTCACTTTGAGAAGTGTTGTGTGATTTGACCAGATGAGACTCTGGGAAGCCGTTGTTGAGAGCCCCCGGGCTTTGAAAACCCAGATGTTGATGCTTCCCTCTCTGGTAACTGTGATTTGGTATTGATATAATGTTTGGACAGTTTGGAAGCCTGTCTGTTTGATCTGTAAGTTCTGTAACTCTGAAGTTCGGGGTGCTGACCTTTTTCCCCTGAACTAGGTAATGTATGTTTGTTTGATTAAAGTAAGCTTGTTAACCCATTCTGAATTGCTTTCCTTTTGAAAAGCAGATCTAAGAACCTATATTGGCAGCTACCCTGGGGATATTGGGGTGCTTGCTGCTACAACCCCTCACCCTCCTATGTTGTCTCAGGACATGGCACTACAAATCTCAGTCTTGGGATGTCCCAAGCTAGCATTGGTTGCTTGTGTTTCCTGTAATTTCCAAAAGCCCCCATTATGAGTCTGCAATCACTCTGGGGCTATTTCAGAGGAATCCCCCACTGAGGTTGCCTCTGAACAGAGAAGCCAGTGGACTACACCTGTCTCTGGCCCTTCTCTTGTCAGTCTGGGAGACTAAGATCGTTTTTGCCTACACTGACTTTATCTTTGCTGACATCCTCCTTTCTGAATTTTTGTGCAGTTTTGGGATGAAAAAGGCCCTTAACTGTGGTTTTTGTTCGGCTTTCTTGATCATTATTTGGTCTCATACAAATTTCAGGGTTTTTCCAGAGTAGGTATTAGGAATTGGGCAATCTGACTCAGTTCACGCAGTGAAGTTTGCCCTCTTTAGGTCCTAACCAGCCCATCCCTCATTCCTGAATGAGATGTGAAATGACTGACTCCTTACTGGAGATACTTATCCAATAGGACAGACTTGTAGATCAACTCACTTGTTGTAGAAAATTCATTTATTTTCCATAAACAACCATTTTGAAAAGTATAAACATATTTTTATCCTCTTTTAATATATATATATATTGATTTCTCATGGTGCTGCATGCTCTAGAACCTGGTTAAACTTCATTAACTAAAGAGGAGAACTACTTGAAATCTCCATACTAACATACATGCAGCTTTTTTTCTTAAATGAAAGATAATAGAGAATATTGTAATATGTCAGGAATTGTATTTTTAAAGATAAGTTATGAAAGATTATGCATTTTCAGTTGATTAGAATGAAATTTTTCCATTGAGCTTAAATCAGTTGACCTCCCAGAAGTTCCAGAAAGAAATTGCCTTGTTTTAGTGGCAAATCAAACAATTTTCATTCAACTTTCAGTTTCTCTAAAGCACAGACACTACAATAGTTCAGGGACTCTAGAGAATTGTTGTGTAGAAATCCAATTCAGTTTTATAAAATTCACTCACCAGTTTTCTCATCAGTTGTAGATTTATATTTGAGTGACTATGACTTCTCTTTCCTAATTTTTAGCCAGAAAAAAGCTTTCACCAGGAGTCTAACAATATCACAGCAACTTGCCATGTTTGAGCAGATGTTAAGCAGGCAGTAGTTGAATGTTAATTTTGAGAGGGTGGTATGTTTAAGCCTATCTGAAGTATGTTGCATGTGGGCTTTCCAGACTTAGTTACAATGCTGAGTCTCTGGGGAGAATTTTAAAGCTAAACCTCTTTCTTTTTGTCACTCTATATGGACTCTCTCAAGTCAGTATAAAGCAGATCATCCCTCAGCTAAAGCTCTTCAGCTTTTGTTATTGGGCTCTGTAGACCTGTAATTAGGCCTCCTGGCAGGCCTTGCAGGCCAGTTAATGGTCATATGGAGTTTCTATGAGGCAGACTGGCTTTGTATAAATCCTGGGTAGGAATACGTTTATGGGTCACTTCCTACCAGGACCGGGCTTTGTCTCTGTGCCCTGCGGGCTGACAGGGAGCAGGTTCCCTTGACCATGGACAGCTCAGTTTGCTCCTCACAGGCTACTCAGCTAATCCCCAGTGTAAACAGAGGATTTAGCAGGGCTTCTGTCACTTACAGTTGCCAAACCACTTGGGTGTCTGTGATTTCTTTCCCAGACTTCACTGTGAAAGATTGACAAGTGGATAGAGTTTGTGATCTTATTTGTATGTCAGATATACACGTACAATTTTCCTTTGGATAGCTTTTAAAATGATTTGGGCAATTCAAGACATATGTAATGAACAATGGGAAGTATGTGAATATTGATATACCTTAAAATCAGATCAGTTAGTCCTAAAATTCTTATGAATTATGACCAAGTCTTTTCTTTAAAATGACAATCTGGATATGTTATGTTGTTATGTATGAATAGATAACTTAGACATTTTGAAGTACTTGTGTAAAACTTTAAGTTTCTAAATACATTCAAAATAAACATCTTAAGTCAGCTTTTTGAAAGTAATGCATATTTTTTCAGGCTTAAACTAATTGAAGCACTGATTCATAATTCTACTTTTGGAATATGCACTTTATATTGATTAAAATGAATTTTCATGAAACTACTTGTTTTTTAAGGCTATATTTCACATCTAATTTTAGAATTATTTAATTCTTTAAGTTATTAGGCCATATTTAGCAGCTATGGAGAGCAACTGGCTTAAAAATGGCGTTTTTTCTGTTTTTCTTTAATCTCACATTTCATTATAGTTTTCTATTTGTTATTTGGATTATATTAAAGATTGGATACAAAAAATGCAGATTTCTTGAATATCTCTAAGGGACTGAAATATATCTTTTTTAAGCTGGTTTTTCTTTTCTCAAAAAACATCATGAATACTTTCCCAATTCTTACCTCCTAAATGAATGGTCAATATTTTGTGCACTCTATGGTATCAAAATAGTATGTGACAGATGTGGCTGGAAAGACCACATACGTGGACTCTATGATTGTAGTCTGGTGGAACTAATAGGATCACTCGTTACATTTTAGATTCTTGGCTTTCTTTTTTTCTTTAATAATAAAAAACCTGTTTAAATAGGGTGACCTTCTGAGGAGGGGGCAAGCAGGGTGTCCAACCTCTTCCCCCAGATATACAAAGATATGAAGAACTAGAGCTGGTGGCAACAAGTAAATTTTTTTAAAGCATTAAGAAGTCACTAATGATTATTTAAAGACCTTTTTAAATATTGATCAGTTTAGCAAAAAGGCTAATATTTTAACTTTTATTAATGAAAAAAAGGATGCTTTCCCTTTTTTAGCTTTTTGGGCAAATACTGGAAGAAAATTCAAGATACAAAAGACACAGAGACTGGATTTTCCCTCCTAAAATAGAAGAAAATATTTTTACATAGTTATGCATCAATAAGTTACCACTACTCAGAGCATGTTATACAAAACAGACTGTTAGATAAGTATTTAGTATTTATTTCTTGACTAGAGTCTAGTCTTACTTTCTAAATCAACAAATACTTCCCAAATAACAACTATCCACAAGAAACTAGCTCATTCATTTCTCTCTAGAGTAGCTTTAACATTGATAACATGGAGTTCATGCTTCTTTGCCCCCAAACTCAGAGGTCTTTGGTAAAAAACAATTTCAGTTCAGCTTGATCATTGTTATTTTTTAATGCCTGAAATATAAATAAACTTGCTTTTTCTATTTTGCATCACTGTGAGTGAACTTGAAAAAAATTTGCTATGACGAATTATCATTTTTTCTGAAAACAAAGTGTGTTGGATTTTGTTTCTTTGTTGTTGTTTGTTGTTTTTTTTTTTTAATTTTCTAAAGAAAAATTTATTCATGCGGAGAAGTTGTGTAGTTTTAACCAAGACTATTTGGAAAAGGTATTTACTTTTTCCCTTGTTTAGATTATTTCTTTTGAGGACTGTTAATGAATACCTCACTTATGAGAATGTTTAATTAATGGAATATATGAAATTTAAAATTACTTTATAGTATTAACTACAAAGTTAAAATGTTAGAAATAGTTTTTACCATAGGATTTAAGGTTTTGTATTTTGCGATCAACAATTCTCGCATAGGAATAAAATTTTTGACTTGGGAAGAATGGGAAAAAATTAAGATATATTTTGTAAATATATTTTTGGTCCATTTGTCTAAATTCGGTGTCCTTGAGTCTACATTCTATGTTACAGTGTAATTGTACTGTTAAAATATATATAATATTTATATGAAAGACATTTTTATCTAGTGGTCACAAAGTAACCCAATAATCTTTATACAATCCCTGTGTCCTGGGTAGCTCATGATAATGGGTACTCTCAATAGTATCAAAAACAGGTATATTTATTTACCAAATTTAGGTATGCAAGGTGTATTTTCTTCCCTCATTGGAAATTGTCTTCTTATTATGGTATTCCAAAATATTTCCATTCTTTTGGGGGAAGAGTGCCATCCACTGCTGAAGGATAAAAGATAGGTAGTGGCCTGTTGCCTGTTTATTTAGTCCTAGTAGTCAGCATTTCTACCTCCACTAGATAGCTCTCATTGAAAATGATGAATTGGCTTAAATACATGCATGTGAAATACAGGGAGCCAGAGAGAGAAAGATTTGGTCATCATAAGTGCACAGGCCTATTAGACTTTATATGTATCCATTATAGATTGGATGGGCCAGTATACATACCTGTAAGATCCGTTGAATTCCCCATATTCCCCAGCTTACTACTTTTCAGTGTTTATGTCAGACTATGATGTTAGGAAAAAAAAACAAAAACCTTTTAGATGTGGTAGACAGTGGTTCTGTGTACATAGGGCTAGGCATTTACCCTGGCAGATGTAGTGCAGTGGTGAGGTGGGGAGGGTGGTAAGAATAGAGACAAAAAATAAACAGTAGAAGGGAAAGAGGGAATGTGTGGACTGAGCCAGAGTTCTGCTTTGTTGGCTTTTATCCTTCGTCCTTCAGAGTTAGGGAGCCTTGGAGGACACCGGAGCAAGATGGAAACCTCATGAATGCTGGCGTGGTGACATGTAGCCAGTGATTAAAAGCAAAGTTATCCAAGAATCTTATTAGACATAACATGTAGCAGTCTTTTTTTTTTTAATTTTTCAGAAGAAAGTAAAATGTTTTTAATTTTTTACCTGTAAGTTGCCTTGGTTATATAGTTAAGTACTGTTTGTACACATTGATTAAAAGGGATGATTTCTTGGTAACTTTTTTCTTTCCTAGTCCTGCTTTTGTTTTTTAATTATAAACTGTTTTTGTTATGAACTTGACAAACAGGAACATTTTTACGTAACAGAAAAATAGAATTGTATTTGAACTCATGACTCTCCACTGTATGCGTTAAGGTTTTTTAAGTACATACATTTAACATGATAGTACAATCACTGCCCTGCTTATCTGTGTCCCTTCAGAGTTTCTTTTGGTTTTCCTCTATATATTTTTAATGTTCCATTGATTCTTCCTTGTCTCTTTCTTTTGCATCCCTAAGACAATCCCTCTACCTATCTCTTCAACATTATTCTCCCAGAACTCTTCCCCACCCTTCAAAATCATTCTCCCTCCCCTCATAACAGAGAAACACAATAAAGTGAAACAGTCACCCAGTGATGGGCTCATCCATTGTCTTATCATGACTAATAGCATTGATCATGATTCTACTCTCATAAAGTTCTTTTTCTTTTCCTTATTAGAGTCATATTGTTTTCCTGGTTCCTCTCCCTTCACTCTGTATCAGTTTTACATCTTCCTAGGTTTCTCTGAATCTCTTTCTTTCATCTTTTAAAAAGTGCTGTTTCTTGATAATATGTGTGTGTACTATAGATCCCTCCCCTCTCTATTAGATATCTTTGAGGCATGGACTTCATACAGGGCAGGGCGCTGGTTTAAGCTCTTACTATTATCCAGCTGCCTTTCAAGGTTAGTGATGGTTAGGTAGCTGAATAGTAACCATGATTATCACAAACCACGCACACAGTACTTTATAATGCCCGTCGGGTAGGTAATACCAGTATTGTCCCCATTTTATAGATCAGGAATCTGAAGGTCACACAGTTGTGTGATTTGCCTGTGAGACAGAGTTAGAACTAACTGGATGCTGATATTTTCATCTGTGGGTCATGTAGGTTTTACTTATGTCACTGACTAAAATATGTGAAAAGAAACCCTAACACTTTGTAATGTCTGCAAAAGTTCTTTGTTTTACCAATGAAACACTGCTGCACATGTTCATAGAAGATAAGGCCATGGGTGAAATGACAAAGAGGAGTCGCGACTTTATATGCGCCGACCCTGCGCCAGACATTGTGCTGAACACTTGTCTTTATTATCATTGATTAAAACCTGAGATAACAGGTGAAATTATTATCTTCGTTTTACAGATGAGGAAACAGAGGCAGCAGAGGTTAAGTGACTTGCCCAGAGTTACAGAGAAACATCTGAGGCTAGATTTGAACTCGGGTCTTCTTGATTCCAACCCAATACACTTACACACTATGGCACAACATAGTGACCTCAGTATGTAAAGCACTAAACATGGTCAAGTTAGTTGTACAGCTTTTTTATATGGTTTCTACAGGACCTTATGCTTGAAATATATTAAAAATCTTTTTTGTTGTTTGTTTTTAATTTATCCAATGCCAAGTTTATTACATTAGTAACTTCTTTTCAAGTACTTTCTTTTTACTGGCTCAAGCTTATTCTCTGTGATTGATATTATTCTCATTTCTTCATTTTCTACAGTAAATTTTAGAAACTGAGTCAATCATTTAACTCTTGGGATTTGTATCCAATTTTTGATGTAAAGAAGTCCTGTTGTTTAGTTGTTGAGTGTGGGCATGCTAGAAAGTTTTCATCAAATATATTGCCAAGTAAATGTATTGAAGCAAAAGCTATGGATGTTCTTCACCAGTTAGGTAATCTTATATCTGTATAACCCTATCAGTATTTCCGAGTTTTCATAGTATCTGTCTAGCAAGGCAGATGTGTTTAGCACATATGATACATTTTCACCAAGTAACACTGAGTTTATTGTTTCATTAAATGTTCAGTTGAAGCAAAATATTGACTGGAAAGTTTTGTTCACTGGCCCCTGGTGCAGGCCCTCATCACCTCACATCTGGACTAATGCAGATGCCTGCTGGTGGCTGCCTCAAGTCCCTCCCCACTCCAGTCATCGTCCACTCAGGCAGCAAAGTGATTTTCCTAAAGCTTAAGTTCGACCTTATTACCCCCTTACTCAGTAAACTCCAATGACTCCGTATCACTTCTAGGATCAAATACTAAATGCTTTGTTTGACATTCAAAACCCTTTTTTACCGAGGCCCCTCCTAACTTTACAGTCCTCTTGCCCCTTATTCTCCAATAAATACTCCTTAGCCCAGTGACACTGGCCTATTGGATGTCCCATGAACAAGACACTTTATCTCTTAACTCAGGATATTTTTCTCTGGCCATCCCCTGTGCCTGGAATGCTCTTCTTCCTCATCTCTGCCTCTTGGAATCCTCCAGAAATCCTCTTAGTTTTGGCCACTGCTCTAATTATTTTTTTGCCCTGGATCACAGCCATTAATTTTTTGTCCCTCAAACACTTAATGATGACTTTCCTTGGGAAAAATTTATGGTATTAATATTTAACTTAATTAAGTCTAGTTACCAATAGACTTTTTTTTCCCCCAACCAGAATAGGGAGCTCCTGGTGTGGTATTTGATTTACCTATGCAGATCCACACCTGCTCTGCAAATTAGTAGCTTAGAGAGTTACCTGAAGTACTTGTATGGTGAGGCACTGCCAGAGGTCTTAACATAATGGGTATGTGTCAGAGGGAGACATAAAACCAGATCTTCTCAACTCCCTGTCTGCTGTGTGGATCCTTATCCTGTTTTTGTATTTAGTTCAAAACCTGCCTCAAATACTGGGTTTTGTTTTTGTTTTTTTGTTTTTTTGTTTTTTTTTGTGAACCTGGGCAAGTCATTTACCTCATTGAATCTTAGTTTCCTCATAAGTAACATGAAGATAACAATAGTACCTCCCTCACTGGTTTGCTATGAGATCAAATGAGATAATATATGCAAAGTAATTTGCAAACCTTAGAACACCATGTAATTGTTGCTAATTATCATCTACAAATAGATAAAATATGCCTTAGAATATCTTATATAGGGCAGATAATTGTGATGGCTTAAAGACACCCATCAAGTAGGTTTTATGGTCATTGTGTTTATTAACATTTGTTTTTAAAATTAATCCCAGTGGTTTTCTAGCTCTTCATTCTTTGTTACGGGGTGTTTTGCGGTACTTTGTTTTCCAAGCTAGTAACAAATTAAAGAAGCTCCTGCTTACATTAACTAATGGGATTTCTGTAATGTTGTAGCATATGGTGTACGTGATTTTGATGCAAATACATGTGCTAATTATGTGCAGATGAATATTGCAGTTTTGCTATTGATCATCTAGTCAAAGTCAAATTTTCAGTTACCTTCAGTTTTCTATCTTCACATTTAGTAAACTCTGACAAACATTTAATCGTTTTATGTACATTAAGGTTATGAACTTTACCAGGCTTTGAGGGAAGATATGCTACTTTTCTCAGGAAAAAAGCAATATGTTAGGTATGTCTTTTTATTTATAATTTAAGATGTTTCATGGTCCCTGCATTCTTCAGTGGTTAATGGTTTACCAAAAATCAAGCTTCTAACAACTACTCTGCCAATAGCAGGCCTCCCTGGAAAAAATCTATAGATGCTTGTCCAGGTTTGCAAGATGTCAGAATGAAGAGATATGACTAGAAGTGATTAAAACTCATACCCAGAAAAAGGGCTTTTCGTAGTCAATCTGTTCACAAAATGTCTGTAGCTAAAAAGAGCAAAACAAGTCGTTCATATTTTGTTCCATTTTTATCTCCCAGTATCTGTTGCTAAAGAACTAACAAAGAAAGACTAGATTCATTTAAGATGTATAAACATATTCTCTAGGGTTGGTTGATTCCTTGGTTCCTTGGTAATTTTTCTCCACTGAAAGGCTCAAGAGAACAATTTTTTTTAAAACTCAAACCCATGTTTAGTTTTCTATTATTATAAGACAAGAAAAATGAGATTCCATTAAAATGTAACTATAAAATACAAATTTGGACAATCTCATTGAAAAGTGTTCAACCCTTCTAACATGATGACATTCCTCCTTACTATACTAGGCATGAGTGCAAACATAGGTGCTTTCACTACCCAAATGCAAGTGATTTTTAAAATTTTTCTGGAACCTGCCATTACTAGATGTAAGACTCCATTGCTTTCTTTTAGCCATTCTGACTATTGTTAAGCTTCCTTTTAAAAAATAATTTTAAAAGAAACTTTATATGCTGACTTTTCTTACTATCTTCATTTTATATTTTCCATGGGGGGAAAACAGCCCCACCTTTGCCATATTGTTTATATGCCAAAATCCAGTTTTCCATCACTGCTCTCCCCCATCCCCTTTGTGGAGTCAGATAATCAATATGTCTTCAGTGCTTACCATGTGCCAGCACTGTGCCAAGTGCTGGGGGCACAAATATGAAAAAGTTTACAGCCTGATGGGGGAAGCCCCACACAAAGGGAGAGGAGAAGTTGGGAGAGAAGATAACCAGCGTGGGAGCTTGATAGAGTCCAGGCCAGGGGGGTGCAGCTGGCAGGAAATGAAGACACTCCTGGCCTGGGAGTCTCTTTACATGGAGTTTTGGGAGGAGTGCTTTCCTCAGCCCTGCAGCTTTCCAGCCAGAGTAGCAGGAGCAAAGGGGTAGGAGGAACAAAGCTGATTCAGTCACTGGATGATGAGGACATTCCTTAGGAGGAAGTTTCTCAGGGGGCTTAGTAGAGTCCATTGCAATGAGTGCAAGCTGCTACAAAATGAAATTAATTACAGTTTTGCTATTCACATAGTCTGCTAGAATAAGAACAAATCCATTACATATGTGTTTTATATAGGTAAATATATATATATATATGCGTGTGTGTATACATGTATATATTATATGCCTCTGAGGAATGTTATAAAGATGAAAGAGCACTTTAAACTTTGAAGAGAAGGCACCAGGGTGCTAATCACAGTTGTCCTTTTAGTAACGCAGGTGAATTTGGTTTTAAAATACTGTGAACTCTATTGTATACTTAACCAGTATATTGTTGAGATAGAAATCTTTCTAATATAGAAATAAGCCCTTCCCAGTTGTCCACTGAAGGATAACTATACTAGTTGGACATTGTGTAGAACTAGGTTGAATTCTCATTGTTAAGGTAGCAAGCTGACTTTGCTGGGATACTTCTCAGTTTCCACATTACTTCAGATCCTCTGATTTGAGTTATAGGCTTATTTCTTACTCATAGATTTTTGCATGTTATTATCATTCAGTTCCAGAATAATAACAGTGAATAAAGTTGCAGGTATATGTATTAGGAAGGTTAAAAAAGAAGCATTTTTAAAATATACTGTAAAGTTCCTTGCAGAGCCACTATCCTTTGCCTTTGCATCCTCAGCACTTAGACACAGTCTCTGGCACATAGTAGGTATTTAATAAATTACTTGTTGATTAGCCATCACAGAAAGCCATTATATAGTTAACACTTAGAGTGCTTTATATGCATTGTCACATTTTGATCCTCTCAGCAGTGTTGTGATGTAGGAGCTATTGTTACCTCCCAGAAGACATGGAGGCTGACAAATTAGTGACCTGGTCAAGGTTACACCGAAGTGTCCAAGGTAGGATTCCCATAACTTAGTTCCTCCACCTTAGCCTGACATTCAGAGTTATTTGTGATCTGGTCCACCTTATTTTTCTTACCTCATCTGCCACTAAGTATCTATGTGTACATGTCTCATGTGCTAGGCAAACTTTATTACTTATACCACTCTGAAAATACCATGATGTCCCTAGTGAATACCTCTACTCATGCTCTTCCCTCAATCTGGATTTATACCTCATGTTCCAAGGTTCATCTACAGAAATCTTGACCAGATTTCTTTAAAAAAAAAAAAAGCAATTTTTACTATTTTTTTGCATTACCTTCATTTCCCAAAGAATCTCTCCCCCCCCCCCCCTTTCCTTCAGAGAATAATCCTGTGTCACAAAGAATAGTACATAGGGAAAAATAGGATCAAAAAAAGCTAACCAACACATCAGAAAGTCTGATGTTGTATTCAGTGTGCTTTATCTATAGTCCCCCAATCCTACAAAGAAGCTGAGGGAGGTTCCTCCTTATGTCTCTTCTTCAAAGTCAAGGTTGGTCATTGTACTTTTGCAGGATTCACTTTCATATATTTTGTTCATCTTTCCATTTACAAATGCCAACCCTTCTGTGGAAACCTTCCACTGATTCCCTACGCTGGATGTGATTTCTTACCCCTTTGCATCCTCATAGCACTTAGAATTCTCTTGACATTTATCACAATGTCTTGTTTTATTGTCATTTCTGACCTTGTATATCTTATTTCTCCTAAATAAATCATAAGCACTTTGAGAACAGGAACAATTTTATATTTTTGTTTTTATCACTCATAGGAGCTAGCAAAGTACTATGTACATAATAGTTGAAAATTGAACATTTATCAAATTAGTGAAATTTATTGAGTTGATACAGACAAAAAAATTTTTTTTTGCTTTTGTGAATTACTCATAAATAGCGACTTATATATTGCTTCACCATTGACCCGTGCTATTTTCCTAATCAACTCAATTCTGACATTCAGAGTTAAATGCCATTTCAACAGTTTATGAGTATTTAGGCATCTGGAAATCAACTAATCTGTATTCTATTGAAAGATCAGAAAAATCAACAGCTCCTTTGTCTTTATGCCCACTTTGTCCATAGATGTAACTCTGAGAATACTAGAGCTTCCTATGGGACTCACAAGCTTGAAGATGATTTAGTGAGTAGGATATCATGTGAATGTTTACTTTTAGATTTAATTGTTGTCAAATTCAGTGGCATCTATATCCTCTATCTGTATTTATTTTCCAAGTTTAGCAGTTTAAGGTTGAATTCTATTTTGTAGATATGAGGTCCTTAATGACCAGTTCAGACAAATTTTTAATGTAAATGTCATCAGGTTAGTAAAGGATTTCCATTTTAGGTTCAATATGGAAAGGGCAGGGCCAAGATGGTAGAATAAATGTAGGGACTGGAGCAGCAAAACCAACAAAAAGATGGGCTGAAACTATTTTCGAACCTGAGACATTTTAGAAGGTTGACAGGAAATGTCTGTCAGTCACATTGGGGTTAGAATGGAACGCATTCCAGTGAAGACCGTGCCCCAGCACACCAGGAATAGTAATTGGGGACAGCTGAATCAGTGGAGGAGACAGCTTCTAAAGATCTCAGTTCATGTATGGTAAGGGGGTCAGACAGCTGGCCAGGAGATTCCAGGGCACTTTTTTTTGGCATTGGGTGCAGGAATTTGTTATATTCCGGGTCACAGTCCCAGGACAAGGAGGAGTACTAACAATAGTGGGAATACTGATTACAATTCTAGGGTGGAAAGAGTACTTGTGGCCTCTCAAAGGGTAGGAGAGCAGTGACCACACCTCTGCTAGATTGTACCATATTGGAAAACCTGAAAACTTAAAGATCCCTAGAAATAGTGCAAAAAACAGCAATCCAAAAAATAAAAAAGTCTGAAGATCAGGACAGTGCCCCTTCAACCTTTGGAGCAGAGCAAAACTTCAACAAAATGTTAAAAGTTTAAAAATAGACTGCAAAAGTAAACAAAAACAAAAAAAGGTCACCTGACCATAGAAATTTACTACAGAGAAGCTCAAAACACAAAATCAGAAGACCACAAAATCATCAGAAGAAGACCATAAAATCAAAGTCACTGCATGCAAAGACTCGAAGAAAAACATAAAAATTGGTCTCAGGCCCTGGAAGAGCTCAAAAAGGATTTTAAAAATCAAATAAAATATAAAGAAAAAATTTGGAAAAGAAATGAGAGTGATGCAAGAAAATAATGAAAAAAGTAACAGATTTGTCAAGGAGGCATAAGAAAATAACACCTAAAAAACCAGAATGGCTATGGTAAAAGAAGCACAAAAATCCACTGAAGAGAACTCCTTAAAAAGCAGAATTGGTCAAATGGAAAAGGAGTTACAAAAGCTCACTACAGAAAATAATGTCCTAAAAATTACAGTTTGGCAAGTGGAAGCTAATGATCCATGAGACATCAAGAAATGATAAAGGAAAAAAAAGAAAAATTGAAGAAAATGTAGAATATCTCATTAGAAAAACAACTGACCAGGAAAATAGATTTAGGAGAGAGAATTTAAGAGTACCTAAAAGCCGTGATCGAAAAATGAGCCATTTTCCAAGAAATTATCAAGGACAATTGTCATGATATCCTAGAAACAGAGGGTAAAATAGACATTGGAAGAATCTACTGATTACCTCCTAAAAGAGATCTCTAAATGAAAACTCCCAGGAATATTATAGTCAAATTCCAAAGCTTCCAAGTCAAGGGGGAAGTATTGGAAGCAGCCAGAAGGAGTCACAGTCAGGATAACAACAAGATTTAGCAACTTCTATATTAAACAGTTGGAGGGCTTGGAATACAATATTCCAGAAGGCAAAGGAACTAGGATTACAACCAAGAATCATCTACTCAGCAAAATTGTGTATAATCCTTCAGAGGAAAAATGGACATTTAATGAAATTTAAGAACTTCTAGCATTCCTGATGAATAGACCAGAAGTGAGTGGAAATTTTAACTTCTAAATATGATTCAAGAGATGTATGAAAAAGTAAACAGGAAAGAGAAATCATAAAAGATTCCTTAAGATTCAATTCTTTACTTTCCTACATAGGAAGATAATATTTGTAACTCCTAAGAACTTGATCACTATTAAGCCAATTAAAAAGAGTGTACATAGGGGCGGCTAGGTGGCACAGTTAATAGAGCACTGGCCCTAGAGTCAGGAGGACCTGAGTTCAAATCCTGCCTCAGCCACTTAACACTTACTAGCTGTGTGACCTTGGGCAAGTCACTTAACCCCAATTGCCCTCCCAAAAAATAGTAAAAAGAAATTGTTATTGTTTGGGAGTGACTAAGTGGCACAGTGAATAGAGCACCGGCCCTGGAGTCAGGAAGACCTGAGTTCAAATCCAGCCTCAGACACTTAACACACTTTCTAAAAGTGGTAAGGAAGGAAACCACATCTACTAAACATCTAAAAAACAATTAATCTCAACAATAAAGTACTGAGGGAACTGGGCAAAGGAGTCCTACCAGATTCCTTCTACAATGCAAATATGGTGCTGATACATAAATCCAGAAGAGCAAAAACAGAGAAAGAAAACTATAGACTAGTTTCCCTAATGAATATTGATTTTAAAAAAATTTTTAAATAAAATACTAGCAAGGAGATTATATAGCAATATATCACATAGATCAAACACTATGACTAGTTGAAATTTTTACCAGGAATGGAGGGCTGGTTCGATATTAGTAAAACTTTCAGCATAATTGACCTTATCAATAACAAAACCCACAAAAATCTTATGATTATTTCAATAGATGCAGAAAAGGCCTTTGTCAAAATACAATGCTCATTCCTATTAAAAACTCAAAGACATAGAAATAATTGGAACTTTCTTTAAAATGATAAATAGTATCAAGTACCCATTATAGAAGAGGGACAGGATCATGTAGGGAATGGACCAGGTGGGGGGTGGGATGAGTGGGAGGGAATTATAAGCAGCCTTGTACAATATATCTACTATGATAATGTTTTGCATAGCTAGACATGTACAACATATACTGAATTACTTATATACCAAGAAGGAATGGGTGACAAGGGAGGAAGGAAATGGATCTGAAATTCAAGGTCATAACATTAAATGTTTCAAATATATATATAAATACTATTATTAATACTCTTTTGCCTATAATTGGGACATAAGATGTGCAGGCATTGGGACACAAAGATTCATCTTCCTCTAATGGAAAAGTCGATGGGGGTATGGGAGAAGGTATGGGAGAGAGCAGATTGGAGGAAGTGATATCTTGTGGTACTGCTATTCTGGGAGGTTGGGTAGGGGAATAATGGGGGGAAAATGATTGTAACTCAAAATCTGGCGGAAATGAATGATGTAAAACAGAAGTTAATAAAGTATTTGTTTAAAAAAAAATGATAAATAGTATCTATCTATATCCATTGGCAAGTATTATCTGTAATGGGAATTAGTTAGAAGTCTTTCCAGTAAAATCAGAGGTGAAGCAAGGATGCCCATTATCACTGCTATTATTTAATATTGTACCAGATGTGCTAATATAGCAATAAAAGAAGAAAAACAAATTGAAGGAATTAAAATAGGCAATAAGGAAACACATGATTCTTTGCAGATGATAAGATGTACTTGGAGAATGCTAAAGAATCAACTAAAAAATTCGTTGAAATAATTAACTTTAGCAGAGTCAGAAGATATAAAATAAACCTACATAAATCATCATCATTTCTGTATATTGCCAACAGAGTCCAGCAGTAAGAGATGGAAAGAGAAATTCCATTCAAAATAACTACATACATGTAAAATCCTTGGAAGATTATCTGCCAAGACAAACCCAGGAACCATATGAACAAAATTACAAAACATTTTTCATACAAATTAAGTCAGTTCTAAACAATTTGAAAAAATATTAATTGTGTGTGGGTAGGCCAAGCCAATATAAGAAAAATGGCAATTTGGTCTAAATTAATTTATTCAGTGCCATATCAATCAAACTGCCAAAAAATTATTCTGTAGAGCTTTTTAAAAATAACAGCAAAATTCATCGGGAAGAACAAAAGGTCAAGAATATCAAGGGAATCGGGGGGGGGGGGCGGGGGGAATGAGAAAGGAAGGTAGCCTAGTTATACCAAACAAAGCAAAAGAAAAACTTAATTAAAAGTGGTAAGGAAGGAAACCACATCTACTAAACATCTAAAAAACAATCTCAATAAATAAAGTATTGGGGGAAGTGGGCAAAGGAGTCCTACCAGATTCCTTTTACAGCGCAAATATGGTGCTGATACCTAAATCCAGAAGAGCAAAAACAGAGAAAGAAAATTGTAGACTGGTTTCCCTAATGAATATTGACTTTAAAAAATTTGAATAAAATACTAGCAAGGAGATTACAGCAATATATCACAAAGATCATACACTATTACTAGGTATCTTACTGTCTTACAAAGTGACAGTTATCAAAACAGTCTGTTACTGGCTAAGTAGATTGGTGGATTAGTGGAATAGATTAGGTGCACTGTATACAGTAGTAAGTGACCATAGTTATCTAGTGTTTGATAAACCCAAAGATGCAAGCTTTTGGGACAAGAACTCACTATTTGACAAAACTGCTAGGAAAACTAGAAAGCAGTTTTGCAGAAATTAGGTATAGACTAACATCTCACATTGTATATACCAAGATAAAGTCAAAATAGGTACATGATTTAGATATGAAAGTTGATATCATAAACAAATTAGGGAAGCATGGAATAGTTTACCTTTCAAATCAGTGGATGAGGGAAGAATATATGACCAAACAAGATATAGAGAGGATTATAGGATAGAAGGGAATAATTTTGATTACAGTAAATTAAAAAGACTTGACAAAAACAAAACCAATGCAGCCAAGATTAAAAGGAAAGCAAGAAACCGGGAGAAATTTTTTATAAATTTCTCTGATAAATGCATCGTTTCTCAAGCACATAGAGAACAGAGTCAAATTTATAAGAATACAAGTCCTTCCACAGTTGATAAATGGACAAAGGATATAAACAGAAAGTTTTTAGATGAAATAATCAAAGCTATCTACAGTCACATGAAAACATGCTCTAAATCACTATTTATTAGAGCAATGCAAATTAAAGCAACTCTGAGTTACTTATCAGATTGGCCAGCATGACAGAAAAGGAAAATGACAAATCTTGGAAGGCATTTCATGGGACACTAATGCACTTTTGGTGGGGTTGTGAATTAATCCAGCCATTCTGGAAAGTAATATGGAACTATGTCCAAAAGGCTATAAAACTGTGTATACCCTTTGACCCAGTGATACTACTACCTGGTTAGTATCCCAAAGAGATTTTTAAACAAAGGTTGGGGGTTTGAGAGACCTATATATACAAAAAAATTTGAAAAATTCTAAAACAGATGAAGTCTGAATACAGGTGGAAGCATACTTTATATTTTTCTTGTTTTTTTTTTTTGTTCTGTGTTTCATAATGTGACTAACACGGAAATACATTTTGCATGACTGCATATTTATTACATATATCAAATTGCCTTCTCAGGGAAGGAGGAGGGAAAGGAGAGAAAGAATTTGGAACTCAAAACTTTACAAAAGAATGTTAAAAACGTTTACAAGTAAACAGAAAAAATATTTTTAAAAATAAGCTACCCCCTTTCAGGGAAAACAGATAGATAAATTCTTTTCTTTTCCCATGAAACATAATGCAAAAATCATTTGTATACATATGTATTTTTAATGTATGTGTATATATGCACATAAAAATATATATGTGTTTCAGTAAAAGTTTTCCCTTTTTAGCATGGGCAATATTGGATTTTGAGTTCCTTAAGGGCAGAGATTGTCTTTTGCCTCTTTTTGTATCCCTCATGCTTAGCACAAAGTAAATGCTTAATAAATGTTTATTGACTCATGTTGAGGCCAGTATTTGGTACTGGAGGATAGAGGAAGATGCAGTGTGTAAATAAGATGCCTTCACTTTCTTTGCTTTATAGGGTCAGAAAAGACAGATAACTTGAATACACATTAAGGCTTGGTAATTGCATGAAAGAGGTACTGTGTTTTACCCCATGGAAAAAGGTCATTACTGACAAAAAAAAAAAACAACAACAACAACTTCATGGGTAAGGTAGCAATCAAGTTGGGTTTTAAGAATAAATAGCCATCTGGGTGGCAGAGAGTAGCACAGGGAATGATATGAACAAGAGAATAGAGGCAGGAAAATGCAGGCTTTGTTTAGGGGACAGACATTGATTCCTCTAGTTTTACTTAATAACTTTGTATGGTCAGCTAACAGTATGAGATATGGCTGGGAAGTTAAGACTGCCCATGAGTGTGTACCCTTCTCCCAGTGTCATCACTGGATCCAATGCCAACAATAATTAAGTGTTCTTTAGGATGACCAATAATAATAGAGGGCAGCTTGAACCCTCTTCAGTATACTCTGCGTAAGAGCTAGGAAAATGTATCCTACATTTTTGAAAGATCTTCGTCAAAATCATTGATTGGTTGGTTGGTTGATTGGTTTCCTAAAAGTGCTCAACTTAAATGGTTATTCTCTAGAAAGTTTATATGGGGGGCGGCTAGGTGGCGCAGTGAATAGAGCGCCGGCCCTGGAATCAGAAGGACCTGAGTTCGGAGCCGGCCTCCGACACCTAATCCACACAAACAAAAACCTAGCTGTGTAACCTTGGGCAAGTTACTTAACCCCAATTGCCCTAAAGGGGCAGCTAGGTGGCGCAGTGAGTAAGAGCGTCGGCCTCCGAGTTTGGATGACCCGAGATCAGATCCGGCCTCAGAAAATGAGCACCCACGCATAAATAATGACTAGCCGTGTAACCTTGAGCAAGTTACTTAACCCCAATTGCTTTAAAAAAAAAAAAGAAAAAAAAGAAAGTTTATATGGAATATCCTTTTCCCCAGAGTTATTGTATAAATTAAGTGTTATTACTTATGTAAAGCAGTTGTGATTTTAGTCTTATCTACTGTATTCAGAATATATTTCTTCATGTATTTGTTATGATTGTTTTGGGCTTTTGGTTTAGAAACATATGAAATTATTTTGTATTAAAGGATTAAATATATGGAACAGCTTAGTTTGTGTCGCTTTTTGCTGTGAAACAGAAACAGAACTTGGGACAAAAACCAGAAGATGATAACATGAAAGATCCAGTTGAGGCCAGGACCCAGAGTAGGCAAAAGGCACAATCTGTTCGGGGATGCTGACAGGGTCAGAACCAGGAGAGACATGAGCTTTTCCAATAAATTGCTAGATAGAGAGTCTAGGTGAAGGTAAGACCAGTCATGATAGCCATTAGAGCTAGCTGGGTTGTGCAGTGGGTAGAGCTCTCGACCTAGAGCCAGGAAGACCCAAGTTCAAAATCAGCCTCAGACACTTAGTAGCTGTGTGACCTTGGGCAGGTTATTTAACCTGTCTTGGTTTCCTCATCTACAAAATATAAAAAATAATAGCACTCGCAGGGTTGTTATGAGTCAGCACAGTGCCTGACATAGTGGGTGCTTAACAAATCTGGATTGGATTGGATTGTTGTGTGAACCCAGTAAAATAAGATAACTGCTTTTTTCCTTCCTTCCTCATAGTGAGCATTCATGCAATGCTTTAAGGATTGCATAGTATTTTACAAAAAAATCACCTCATTTATTTTTATCACAGTCCTGAGAGGTAGGTACTACTGTTATCCCCATTTAACAAATGAGAAAACTGAAGCGAATAAAGATTAAGTGACGTTGGCTTGACCAGGGTCACAGTAGGTGTGGGAGACTGGACTTGAACTTGTCTTCCTGACTCCTGGTCTGGCATTGTAATTGTTCTAACACGTAGCTGCCTAGAGAAGTAAGAAGTTAACTAAACTAGTCTGAAATCCAAAGATAGCCAGGGGGAATTGTAGATACTAGCTTGCTGTCACAGTGTGGAGAGGCTGGGATTGAATCAGTGGAGCCTTTAGGCCCAGAGGCCTCAGGCAAGATACCAGGGTGCTCCTGAGAGGTAGTGCAATGAAGTGATGGAAGAAAGGAGGATAAATGCGAGGGGCCTATAGGGAAATAGAGCAGTATTCTTAACAGATTTATAACACTGATTAGGTTACTTGTCCATCAGGTGATGGAGCTACAGGGCCATCAAAATAAAACAAAAAACAGTGGGCTTTCTTACCATTAAATTTTTCTATATTTAATTTGTAGTTTATACAGTTTATGACTGGATGATGGCATTTCAAATGTAAAATACCTATAACTTTGGCATGTCATCCTTTATTTCAATTCTGAGATTATTAGAAGGATATACTGGAGTGGTTTTTGATTTTTTTCTTAGATGATGAAATATAAATCACCCACATTAACTACTCCATTAAAAAAGAAATGTTTTTAACCTATGTAATAAAGCCCTTGTTTTATAGTTATCAAAAGAGTATTTATCATCACCTTATTAAGAAGGGAGAAATAGCCTTGCCATTTTTCCAAACGGTTTCATTTGCTCATGTTTTCTTTGTTGACCCAAATGAATGAAATTAGAATAAACAATCTCTGAGTCATTTGTAGTCATGAGCTGATTAATGGAGTTTGGTTTCATAACCATTATTCATTCAGGAACACCTGATATCTTTCCCATAAACAAATTGTGTTTGTCCAAATTAAGAAATTAAATGAAGCATTTGATGATTTTATGATTGACCCTTCTAACTCAGAACCCATTATTCAATGTCATTATCATATAAAACTGTTTGACTAATGCACTGCCTAAAAGAGCATGTGGATTTACTATGATTTTTGATTAATGCAAGCTGCAAGCCAAACTACTAAATTGTAATAATTTTTTGATTCTCATTTTAGCAGTCACTGAAGATTTTCATCTCTGATAAAATGCATTTGTGTCTCATTAGATTTAGAGATAGTTATGAGTTGTTGATTGGATAAATGTTAAGATATTGCTCTATGTACTTTATAAAAGACCTTTTTTGAGAGCAAGTTAGGTTAGTTTTATATTAGGCAAAGTAACATTATCTTTTAAAATGAATAAGCCCTTCCAGTTCCCAAGTAGTAATTTGTAGATCAGGAAAAAAAGTAAGAAAACTACACAAAACATCAATTTCTTTCTTTTGATTAGCATTTATTTATTTATTTATTTTTAGGCATATTTCTTAACATTCTTTTTTTTTAATTTGAGTTTTAAATTCTATCTCCCTCTAAGTTGTTTCCCTCACTTATTGAGAAGATAAGTAATATGATATCAATTATACATATGAAATCATGCAAAATAAATTTCCATAGTAGCTGTGTTATAAAACATCAGTGTCTTAAGATAGATAATGTCCTGGCAGTCATAGTAACAGACTATGTCTGCTTCCCAAGGATCAATCTAGCTAAGTATAAGAGACATCACTAGGAGGCTGGCTTCTTGCGGATGAATACTTTAACCATAACAACACCTTAAAGAAAAATATATAAATAAAAGTGGACCTCAGTACCGTATGGCCCCTTCATATTTTGTAATGACCATTGTAAAGTGGCAGAAATGGAGGTAAATGATGGTAAGCATTTAGCAGTTTGCAAACTGTCTATAAATATTGACTTAGCTGTCACTGCTCTAACTATAATATCCTTGTTCAGTTGCCTTGTTTTTATCATCCATACAAAGGCAACAGCAAACATCATTTCATGGAAAATTTGTTCATCCAGTGGTGCCATATTTATGATGCCTATTTGCAGAAAGACTGTCATGAAAATTATTGAAACTGCTGTACCACCATCTGTTTCAGAGGATAGAAAAGCAGAGAAATTCTGTGAAGAATTAGATGAGAAGCTAGACGTTAAATCAAAATATTATTTAGTACTCAGTTAATCCAATGCAAAAAGTAGGCATTATATGGGAACACAACTAAAATATTGGAAGGTTGTGTGGCTAGGTGGTGCAGTGAGTAGAGCGCCGGCCCTGGAGTCAGAAGGACCTGAGTTCGGATCCGGCCTCAGACACTTAATGCACACACAAACAAAAAAACCTACCTGTGTGACCCTGGGCAAGTTACTTAACCCCAATTGCCCTCCAAAATTAAAAAAAATATATATTGGAAGGTTCTATTCAGGAATGAGGAACAAGAAAACCAAAGGCTGGTCAGATACATAAAAACCATTTGTCTTCACTTTGTGTATTATTTCTTTGAGAAAAGAATTCAAAGTTACTGGGCTTCATTAACCTTAATAACATCACAAAAAGTAAAAGTGAAAGAAATTATAAAATATAACTGAACTCATTTCCTTTCTTCACAAATCTCCCCTCTTCCTGACTTCCTTATCATATACCAGGCACTTAACAAATATGTAATGCTTTCCCCCTTTCTTTCCCTTTTCCCTGTGAGTGTTGAGAGCATCACTATCCTCCCTGCAGGCACTCACATTTACAATGTAGGTATTATCTTTGACTTATTTCTACTATCCAATCACTTGCTATATCCTCTTGAGTCTACCTTCGTAACTAACATCTTTGGTATACATCCCCTTCTCTCCACTACCACAGTCACCACCCTGGTGCAGACCCTCATCACCTTATGTCGTGACTATTACAATAGCCTCCTGGTGAGTCTGCCTGCCTCAAGTCTCCACTACAATCCATCCTCCATTCAATTGCCATATTAATCTTTTTTAAACACATGTCTGACCATGTCATTCCCCTATTCAATAAATACCAATCACTCCCATTATCTCTAGTATAAGATGTAAAAATCTCTTGCTTTTAAAACCTTTCATAACTTGGTCCTTTTCTGTCTATCCAGTCTTCTTATACTTTCTTCCTTTCCAGCGATTCTCTGTGATCCAGTGGCAATAGCCACCTTGCTGTTTCTTGAACAAGAGAGTTCATCTTCAGAATCTGGGCATTGTCAATGGGAGTCCCCTGATGCTTGGAATTCTCTTCCTCCTCATTTCTACCCATTGACTTCTCTGGCTTCCTCCATAGCCAGCCTTTCCTGGTATGCTTTAATGCTTGTGCCACCCTGAATTTGTCTCCTATTTATTGTATTATCTCATATATACATAGTTGTTTGCATGTTGTTTTTGCTGTTAGACTCATGAGCTCCTTGAGAGCAAGTACTGGTTTTTGTATTTGTATCTACCAATGCTTATAATAGGAGCTTAATAAATGTTTCCTGATCTGACTTAGAACATGAAAAACTTATTCTTGATATGATCATCATTCCTAAATCAACTGTATGCAAAGTCAGACCATCAGCTTGTTTAAATGAAAGTAAAAATTAATAATAATAAACTAGAAGAAATAATAAAAATGAAAAAAGACATGGAGGCAAGCAGACAAAAAGGATTTATTAGGAAACTATGTGCCAGACATTGTGCTAAGCACTGGGGTTACAAATAAAGAGGAAAAAAGAATAGTCCCTGCCCTTAAGAGGTTACATTCTAATGGGGAAAGACAACAAAAGGGAACTGAAAAATGGAGGAGGCAGCATGGTGAAGAAGTTAAGAGAGAGGAGATGTGTGAGACCGGACTTGAACTTGTCTTCCTGACTCCTGGTCTGGCACTGTAACTGCTCTAACACCTAGCTGCCTAGAGAAGTAAGAGGTTCACTAAACGGGTCTGAAATCCAAAGATAGCCAGGGGGAATTGTAGACACTAGCTTGCTGAAAGAAGACTTTGCTTGGATACTGTGTTCTGACTGAGAAGATTACTATTTACTGTGGGCTAGGGGTGGAAACTGACTTTTGTACTTTGTGATTGAATTAAGGATTTTATGATTGACTAAATGAATGTACTTTGGTGAAAACTATGTGACCATTTTAGTGATAAGTTGTTGAGTTGTGACATGGTGAATGCTGTATTTTGATTTTCTGTGAATTTTTTGCTCTGATTCGTTATTGAATAAATAGAGAGCTCACTCTACTATGTAATCAGAACTTTGAAATCTCTTCACAGCAACAGTCCTCTGGAAAGCTGCTTGTGCATGGCTCTACACTTGGTCAGTTCACTAAGCCTCTGCCTCTTTTTCCTTAACTGGAAAATGAGGATAATAATAGCACCTGTCATTCAGGTGATTGTAAAGGTCAAAGAGACTATTTATAGTGCTTAGCACTGCGCTTGACATGCAGAAGATAGATGCTTAATAAATGTACCCTAAAGTGGCATTTTTCTCTTTGCAGGAAGCAGGTAAGTTTAGCTCATAAAATGTGACTGAAAATATGCCAACAATACTTTCTTGATTTCAAAATTTTTCATATGCCAGCAATCTCCTCTTCCCTCAATACAAAAGTTAATTCTCTATTTTAGGAATCCCTTTGTTCTATCTCTTGTTGCTCCCTAAATATTTCCATCTTGTTTTTGACTAGGTTTGAGGAATATCTGGATTCGAATATTATTCATTTAATATTTAGCATTTATTTATTATCTAGTTTCCCCTGTTGCTGTGAAACGTACTATCCTTTTTTGTCTTATATTGAATAGATTTTGTTGTCTACCATAATGAACAGGAGGGTATGATTTTGTTGCCTATTCTCATGAAAGGAAATAGTCGAAGATCTTGAACTTAAAACATCTAAAATGAAAACCATTTTTATTTTAGAAAATGTCAATACCTATCCATTGACTTAAATATTGTAAATTAAATAGTATAGATACAACATAGAATTCTGTTCTTTGCAGTGGAGATTTCTTAGTAATTTTCTCTGTATGGACACAGGAGTGTTTGGTTTGTCTTGATCCTACAATGAATGTAGTGTATGGAGCAATTATACCTGAGCTTGGTGGCTTCATGATGATTTGAAAGTAACATAGTAATGTTAGAAAGTATCCATAGTTTGAGTCAAGGATGGAATTATAGATTCCCAGCTGAAGGCTTCCTTTGTTGCCTCTGTCTTTTAACAAATGTTTTGGGTCCCTGCAATTCATGAATATCATCTCTGAGGGATTCAAATTTTTGTCAGTGGAACAAGTATCTACATCAGAGATATTGCAGGTCTATTAAAGTATCAAAGTAAAATTAAGTATGATTTTTTAGATGTAATTTTTACAGTGTTACAGGTAAAACAAAATTTTCTGCTCCCCTCATTTTATTGAAGCCAAATTTTGTATATAGTAAAGGTTGAAGCAAAGAATAAATTTTTGCTTTACATGATTTTAATCTGATGACTTTCCTGGAATAAATAAAGCCAGATATCCCTAAAAAACCTAAAAAAACCTAAAAACCTAAAAAAAAAAAACCAGTCATAAGTCTGGATATTAGCTACTAGTAATTACCAGCTAAGCTCTAGGTAGGTGTATGTGCATATGTAAAGATACATATACATACATTGTGGCCATTCAGTTAATAAGCATTTCTTGAGTGCCTACCACGTCCAGGCATAGTGATGAGTGTTAGGGCTACAGAGGAGCAGACAGTAATAAAGTCTGAGTTATTAAGTAGAAATTTCCTTTCTTATTCTTCCAAATTTAAATTTCCAAGATTATTTCTGAAAGGCCGGCCTGCCTTATTTTTCTGAAATTCCTCCAGGCAATTATGTGCCATCAGCTCATATGATTTTAAAATTATCTGGTCAGAAAAAGATGCATCCCTCTTCTGTGCCTCAGATATGGACATTAAGTTCCTTTATACAGTTCTGGCCTGCAACACCAGTCAAGCCATTTGTGAATTCAAGAAGCTGCGAAGTGACTAACAGGAACCATTTAATTTTATAGTCAGGTTAATACTAGGTACTTAACTAAAGATAGAAAAAGCAATTGACATTGCCAGTTTAAAAGGAGTGACAAGATTTATGCCTAAAATGTCATCTTTCAGCTTCTCCATTATATTAAAGCCAACCAGATTCTTCATTGTGCACCATCCATGCCAATATTCTTAATCTGTCTGGAATGTTGTTGAATGGCTAGCGCCTTGGAATTACTGCATCCTTGACATTCCTTTAATTTTGCTTTAAATGACTATAACTAGGGGAAGAGTGGGAAAAGAGGCATGAATGAACAAGTTGAATGCGGTCAAACTGAATTTATCATTTTGATCCTAAAATTCAAGAGGCCCGGCTACGGAAAGTAGTCTTCCTGATTTAGGATAAAATGTAAAGAATATAGTTCTCAGTTAAATATTCAATTGGATTCAGTGTTCATCCCCAGTTTAGAGTTTGAGTGATCCTCCATAAGTCCCATGATCTCCTTACCATGCTTACTAAAAAAAATGTCCTAACTATTCCATTTAGACTTGAAATGAAGAGCAATTAATATTTGTAAGGTTACTAAGAAATGGTTTATTAAAATGGACTGAAAATCAGGAGATCTTGAGTTTCAGACTGAGCTCTGCTATTTGATACTGTGGCCTTGGGCAGATCAGTAGATTCATTTACCTCATCTGTAAAATGAGGTCATTGGATTAGGAGAATTCTGAGGTCTCTTCTGCGCTCTAAAATTCTGCAACTCTGGGTGCTTTTATCAAAGCAAAAGCTCCTTTCAAAATACCTAACAAAAGCAATTACCTTGG
The DNA here is from genome assembly GCA_011680675.1 of Gymnobelideus leadbeateri. NCBI lineage: Eukaryota > Metazoa > Chordata > Mammalia > Diprotodontia > Petauridae > Gymnobelideus > Gymnobelideus leadbeateri. The sequence goes on along the minus strand of WOXC01010421.1, from coordinate 38,954 downwards.
TAGCAAAATAAATGAACAGAATTACAATTGATCATTTTTATAATCTCTAGAATATTGATTTGATATGTAAGTAATTCAACATTTAAATAAGCCATTCAGTTAAAAAGATGTGTCAACATAGCATAAGAGTCTAACAGATCCATTGTCCACATTAAATATATACATTGAGGTAGCTGTCACTTAATAAAAGAAATTATTTCAGCAAAGTTTGGCATAAAGTAATTTTCAAAGTGAAATTAATGGGGAAAATACATTTCCATTATAAGATCCAGTCTGTGTCCTACTAAGGGGAGAAATGTTTCCCAATAATAAAATAATAAAAATCACGAATCATACCTTTAAAATAATTTAAAATTATAATTTTTGTTAAAACATTGAAATTACTCATCATAATGCCTTTAATTTCTTAACTTTAGATTTATTTTCATTGATTAAGTAGCAAAGTTGTGGTTAAATCCAACTTAGAATACTTTAAATCTATAAGTTCTAGGAATCAATGGTAATTTGTATATAGACTGCAAAAGATTCAAAAAGAATTACTTCACTCAAGTTTGTTTGGTTCTGTCTTTTGTTTCATGTAATTGGGATTAATAACAATAATAAAAACTAGAGTCTGTTTTTTAAATTTCAAGAAATGTTTTCTTTCTCCATGTTACCTCATTTCATTAATCAGATTGTAACAGTTATAGTGAACCACACCCATCAAGTATTCAGGCATACCTATAACAGGATCTGGAATTTTGTCTTTGACAGCACTTTTTGACTCTATTCTAAAGTCCCCAGAAATGGCTACTATTACTATGTTTCTGAAGGTATACTTCAGTATTTAGGATACAGACAATTCTATACCTGAAAATTAGCTGGACACCTCCATCATTTATTTTCATTTTAGGCCATATCTGTAATTTCATTGGTGTAGGGAATTGCCTGGTGTAGAAATTTCTTCTGCAAATGCAGATCAGCAGCTGGTCTGTAAATGATTGTTTTCCAGAGTCGTCTAGGCCTCTGAAAGGTTCACTGAATTTGTACCTGGTCACAGCTCTAGTATGTCTTAAGTCAGGGCTTGGAACCAAGATTTTCCACACTCTAAAATTGGCCCCATTGCCTTTCAGTATTCCATCAGAGTATGGATCAATTTAACCCTTTCTTGTTTGTGGAGTCAAGTTCTGTTACTTACATGGAAGTTGAAGTATAAGTCACTATGAGAAAAAAGAAAAAACAATTTGCTAAGTATCTACTATGTGTTTTTGCGTTGTTCATAAGCATTTAATCCTATTTTCTCCTATTTCTCATTAAGATATGTCATAATTAGTATTCAAAAAAATTTAAGAGTAGGGGGTAGAGTCAAGATGGAGGAGTAGAAACAGGACTTCCATGGGACTCCAGCTCCCATTTCCTCCAATTCATGTAAAAGGTGACTCTGAACAAACTTTAGAGCTACAGAACTCACAAAATGACACAGAGAAGCTAACCTCCTGCTGAGGACAGCCTGGCAGGCCAGCAGGGAGCGGCTAGCACAGCACTCTAGGAGCCAACCCCAGCCCAGCTGGAGTAGGAGGTTTTAGCCTCAGGGTGGGCCTGACCAGCCACTGGGTGGAGGGATTTCAGATCACCAGTAGCTGTGGCAGTTTCCAGAATTATCAACTCATAGATGCCAAAGACAAAGTAAGAGGTCAGTGCAGTTTGGACTTTGGGATCCAGTAGTTTGGGAGTGTAGTCAGCCTTTGCCCCTGGAACAAGAAGCCACGGAGACGCTGTGGCTGTGCCACTACCACATGGCAGCTTCAACTCCTGGCCTGCAGATTGTAGGGGGACCAAGCGACCAGTCTGAAGGGTAATTGCTCTTGCTTTAACCTGCTTGGATCTGGATTGCAATCTAGGGTGGAGGGCCTGGGGTGTGCAACCAGCTTGCCAGAGCATGTCGAAGCTTCAGAGAGGGCACCCAACTAATATCTTCAACAGCTGAGAAAACTCCAGCGTTTTAGACAAAGCTCCCCTGTCTGGTGGCAGAGTCCTACTATGGCAAAAAGCCCCAAAATCAAGTAATTGAGTGCCAACATGAACAGGCAAAGGAAGCAAAGCAAACAGAGCAACCCAACTTTACACTCCTATTTTGGGGACACAAATAATCAAAGCATGGAATGGGAGAAAGACAGCAAAGTCAGAACTCCTGCACTAAAAGCTTCCAAGAAAAATACCAGCTGGTTACAGGCCGTTGAGGACCTTAAGAAGGATTTTGAAAACCAATTAAGAGAGGTGGAGGAAAAATTGGGAAGAGAAATGAGAACAATGCAAGAAAGAAGGCATTGTGAAATATCTCATTGGGAAAGCAACTAACCTGGAAAATAGATCCAAGAGAGAGAATTTTACAATGATTGGACTACCTGAAAACCATGATCAAAAAAAGAACCTAGAAATCATCCTTCAAGAAATCCTTAAGGAAAATTGCCCTGATATTTTAGAACCAGAGGGCAAAATAGAGGTTGAAAGAATCCACAGATCACCTCCTGAAAAAGATCCCGAAAAGAAAACTCCTAGGAATATTATAGCCAGGTTCCAGAATGCCCAGATCAAGGAGAAAATATTACAAGCAGCCAGGAAGAAACAATTTGAATGTTGTAGAAACACAATCAGAATAACGCAGGATCTGGCAGCTTCTACACTGAGGGATCAAAGGGCCTGGAAAATGGTATTCCGGAGGTCAAAGGAGCTGGGATTAAAACTAAGAATCACCTACCCAGCAAAACTGAGTATCATGTTTCAGGGGAAAATATGGTCATTGAGTGGAATAGAGGACTTTCAAGCATTCTTGATGAAAAAAAAAAACAGTTGAATAGAAAATTTGACATTCAGATACAAGAAGCAAGAGAATCATGAAAAGGTAAACAGGGAAAAGAAATCATAAGGAACTTATCAAAGTTGAACTATTTACATTCCTACATGGAAAAACGATAATTGTAACTTATGAAACTTATCTCAGGATGAGAATAGTTGAAGGGAATAGAAGTGTGTGTGTGTGTGTGTGTGTGTGTGTGTGTGTGTGTGTGTGTGTGTGTGTGTACACATACATATATTCATATATATGCATACATATGTAAATGTGTGTATATATGTGTACCGGTTTACATTGATAGAGTGTTAGGGTTCCTAGGTTCTCGAACCTACAAGAACATATTACCTTTTCCCAGCATCAGACGTCTCTGGCTTCCAGACCTTCTGGAAGATCTTTACCCATGCAGAACACCCTTCTGATTTTTGGATAATTATCTTTATTTGTCTCAGGACATACGCGCGAACTCAGCCAGGTCTCTCCCTGGACTCCTCCCAGAACTCCCCGCCCCGTCAGGCAGCCTCCTTTTATCTAGCCTCCAGTTCTGGGTCATTAGCACCGCCTTCCCCGCCACTGAGAGCCAATCGCGTACTGCCCTGAGAGTGAGGGGTGGTAACCCACTGCCCACATGGACAGGTCAGCTCATCTGGCTAAGAGGTTTCCGGTGTAACAGACCAGGAAGTCTCCTAACCAGGAAGTCTCTCTACTGCCACGTCAACACTTAAGATTGTTTTGCTGACGGTCCTTTTGGCCTTCCAGGTTCCTCCTGTAGCCTGTTTCTGATAGGCCAGGGACCCTCCTGCCACTCCCAGGCTGTCGCGCTGCACCCCAGTTGGCTAAGGACTCTTCAATAGAGGGCACAGGACCAATTTAATAGGAAGGGATGACACAGTAGGAGAAGAGGCAAGGGAAAATGGTCACAATGGAGGGGAAGAACAGGAAGGCAGAAGGGAATGGGTCAACCTTATTCTCATTCAATTTGGCTTAGGGAGGGAATGACATACACACTAAATAGGGTATCTCACCCTACAGGAGAGTAGGGGGAAGGGTATGAGAGGGGAGATGATGGAAGGGAGGGCAGGCTGTGGGGGAGGGAAGTTGAAAGCACCCACTTTTGAAAAGGGACAGGATCAAAGTAGAGAATAGAACAAATGGGAGATGGGATAGGAGGGAGGGAAATATAGTCCGTCTTTTACAATATATCCACTATGGAAATGTTTTGCATAGCTACACATTTACAACCTATAATGAATTGCTTATCTTCCCAGTAAGGGTGGGTGACAAAGGAGGAAGGGAGTGAATCTGGAATTCAAAGCTTTAAAATCAAATGCTTTTATATATATATATATACTATTATTAATATTATTTTACAAGTAACTGGGAAATAAGATGTACAGGCACTGGGGCATAGAGATCCACCATGCCCTACTGGAAAGTCAGAGGGGGTATGGGAGAAGATATGGGAGAGAGCAGATTGGAGGAGGGGATATCCGGTGAGATCGCTATTTTGGGATGGTGGTTAGGGTGAAAAACGGGGAGAAAATTTGTAACTCAATCTGGTAGAAATGAATGATGTAAACTAGAAGTTAATAAAGCATTTGATAAAAAAAAATAAAAATAAATTAAAAAGTCAGTGACTGCTGCCAAATCATCCGCTCTTTGTCTAGCACTAACCCTCCCCATGGCTGCGCTCAGCCACAAGGTGGGCAGGTTCTCTTTCTATGGATGATCTAAAAGAGCTAAACTGCAGGTTGCTGGACCAGATGTTTCCTGCCCTTCTCAAACCTGGTATGACCAGCAGAGTCAATCACTGATCGTGATCATGACAGGCAGAAGACGGGTCTCCTTTCAAAATGAGTCTGGATTTTGGTCATGCTTATTGCTGACTGTGCTTGTGTTCACCAAAGTTTTTGTGACTAAGGCCCCTTACTAATGGTTCCTATGACTTAAAGGTGATTCTCTTCAGCATAACCAGCTCTGCAATTTCTTTTATTTATGAGCATTATTAGAAGTCCTTCTGCAATAAAAAATGATCACAGAATTCTCCAATAGTAATTGCTATATTTAAAAGTATTGTGCAAAACATTCTTGAGCAGAAGCTCCCTTTACAGTATCCTGACAGTTGGTCATTTAATCTTTCCAGTCATTGGGCCTCATCTTGCATTCAGTGGCCAAATGCTTGAAGAAGTACTTACTGCAGTGCCTGGCACTTAATAAGTGCTTAATAAATGTTTGTTGACTTTTATTAATCTTAAGTCTTATGTGCCACAGTCTAAATGTTCCTATTCCTTCAACTAATCCTGTTTTCTAGTTCACCATCCTCATTATGTTCTTCTTGACTAGCTTGTCTGTGTCCTTCCTAAAAATAATTTGTCCATAACCATTTTTGTACATATTTGGTCAGCCTTACAGAACACATATGGATTGTGAGTCATCTCTCATTTTGTACACTATGCTTCTGTTAATATAGCCTAAGATTACATTATTAATATAGCCTAAAAATTGCATTTTTGTTACTATGTCATACAGTCTATTTCTTTGGGCTTGGAGTCCACCAGAACTCCCTTTTTTTTTCACATTAACTATACATCTACTGTTCTTGTATAATTATTTTGAAACCAAATGTAAGATTTTTACATCTCATTTGATTAGTTTGACACATTGTTCCATAATTTAGAGAAGAGATGTCAAAAATGAGGCCTGGGTTTGCTAAAGAGCCAGATTAAAATGTATCAAAATGGAATAGCACATAGATGATGTCAGTATATGAGTTTTTTAGGTCAATATACAACTGGCAAGGATACTTCTGTACAATTTCGTGACTACTGTTTCCATTGAGTTTCAGACCACTGCCTCCATGTTTGATATGCATTAGTAAAGTGGGTTGATAAGTAGGTTAATGAGCTCACTGTGTAGCTTCTGTTGTAGGTGTCCTTGTGTTTGTATCATCGTGATGTTTGTATATATATTCCTTCTGTGGGCTGAAACTTATGATACTTAAAATATACATACAGAAAATGCATAGGTGGGAGAGGGTTGGAAGAGAAGAGAATAAAAATTTCCATAGTACCTACTATGTGCCAGGCACTCTATAAATATCTCCTATGGTCCTTACAAGTGTGAGCTGCCTCAGTGTCAAAAGATATCTATAGTCAAATCCATCCTGAGGGCACATTTGATTTAGGGTATTGTAACTAGTTTCATGCTAGCAGAACAGCAAAGGAAATTCATGAAGTTCAAAAAGGAGAAATCTAGTTTAACTAGTAAGGAGTATTCTGTAGTTCCATCTATATAAATTCTTTTGTCTTGGTCTCTGCCCTAACAATGGTACAAGGAACTTAGATAAAAGTTAGTAGCTGGAATTGAGTTTTGGTTAACTGGGTCTCTTCAAATGTTATGAATCATGAAGATCATAAGTGATCAGTCATCCATGCAGAGGCACTCAAGGAAATGTTTTAAAGGAAGGAAATTTAACCCATCACTTCAGGGATGCCTCTAAGTATCTGGTGTTTATACCCTTTCACCAACTTGAACCTTGCTTCCAAATCAGATTGTGACTGCCAGGTCTTTTTTTATGATCCACCTCTCTTCCTCTTTTTCCTTTGAATGAGCAAAGTTCAGTGGTGAAACTGACTATAACAAGGCTATCTTTGTACTATTTTCATATTCAAATTTGTTGCAACAAAATTTTTGGTGGGCACAAACTGATGGTATTTCTGAATGAAATGCAGAACACCACTGCCTAAGTAGTAGGTTCAAGTATTTCTGTAGCCTATAATTAAACTAAACGTTTAGCACCACTATTAATCAAAACATTAGTCAAAATATATCTGCATGCCATTTCTTGATCTGTATTTCAAAGAGATTATAAAAATGGGAAAAGGACCCACATGTACAAAGATATTTGTGGCAGCTCTTTTTGTGGTGGCCAGGAACTGGAGGTTGAGGGATGCCCATGATTTGGGGAATGGCTGAACAGGCTGTGTTGTGTGAATGTAAAGGAGTGCTATTGTTCCATAAGAAATGATGAGCAGGCAGACTTCAGATAAACTTGGAAAGACTTACATGAACTGAGTCTTTGTGAAGTGAGCAAACCTGGGTTGACATTGTACATAGTGGCAGAAACATTGTTTGATGACCAACTTTGATAGACTTAACTCATCTCAGCGGTGTGAGAAGCTAAGACAGTTCCAAAGGAAGGTGATTTGCCTTCCAGAGAGGGAACCATGGGAGTCTGAATGCAGATTGAAGCATACTGCGTGGTCTCTCTTGCACTCGCGCTCGCTCTCTCTCTCTCTCTCTCTCTCTCTCTCTCTCTCTCTCTCGCTCTCGCTCTCGCTCTCGCTCTCGCTCTCTCTCCCTTCTTTCCCTCCCTCTCTCCCTCTTGTTTCCTCTCTCTCAGGGTTTTTCCCTTTGGTTCTAATTCTTCATTACAACATGACTAATGTGGAAATGTGTTTAATATGATTGCACATGTAGAGCCTATATGAGATCTATATGAGATTATATGTCATCTGGGGTGGGGGAGAAAACTTAGAACCATTTTATAGAAGTGAATGTTGAAAACTTAAAAACAAATAAATAAAATTAAAATTATATATATACACATATGTTTGTTATACATAATATTACAGCTTTATGGTTTTTCTACCCATCTGATGGAGATTTCTATAAATCATTTATTTTTTATTTCTGTTCGAGATAATGATGGTGAATAGCTGCTTACTCAATAGTTGTTTTGAGGGAGTGTTAGACTAGTGTTCATTTCTTAGATAAAGAAATAGACATATTTCTTTCCTAGACTTATTCATAAGTATACATATATGTGTATATATGTGTGCATATTATATATATATATATATTCTACTCTATGGAAAAATATAATTCATAGCAGAGAAACATTTATGCATGTTTCTGGAAAATTACAGCGTTCTCCTTTTAAGATTCAGAAGTCAGTGTGACAAAAGTCAAAATGAGTATATTCTTGTCTCATTTCTATGCATCTTTACACAGATTTTAATATTAACTAATTTATGGCATTATATAGCCATCTTATTTCAAAAGTGAAGAATATGAGTTAAACAAAGAACATTTGCCCTTTACTAACCCTTATATTTTTGTCAAAGGCACCTGCCTGAACCAATTCGTTATCATTTGTACCCTTTGCTGCTCTTCTCATTGGCTAGATCTGTTTTATGCCTTGAAGCTGTATGTTATTGACATTTTCTTCAAAGACTCAAGCTAGAAACAGATGATAAAATGAGCTGTGCTCTCCAGCAGATAAATTTACAGTATTCAGCTGTTGGGAGGTGATTATGCTGGGCTGCAACTAAATAAAGCCTAAAGCATCATATTAACTGCACCGTTTATATGTGTGCTAATACACTTTGAATAAAACCCTCAATTACTAAGCACTTTTGAGTCCTGACAAGACAGTCCCATGACGTTAATGGTATCTTTATAACCTTTTTAACTTCTTGTTTCCCTAACAGAGCTCTACAATAACAGCCATGGGTTTGCCCTTGGCAAGCAAAAACTCATTTTGAGAGGATAATAAGTATTTACTATTTAGATAGCTGGCAATAAAATTTCTCTGAATGAGATTTTCTCAAGAAAATACAAACTGATTAAATTACTTTCTTTAATGGACTGGAAAAGCGTGTAATGAGAGTTTGTTGAAGCTTCACGTTTAATGTCTCATTTCCTTTTTTTAGTGACAACACAGGCAGCAACTGGTTTTTGGTGATGTGGGAGATGGGGGAGCCAAGAGGTCTCAAGCCTAGTATGAATGAATAGCTGCTCTCACTGCCTCTTCTTCATTTTTTTCAAGTAGAACATATCCAAATTATTTATTTATGTAAAAGGGCAAAAAAAAATTAATCTATAGCCTATTTGTTCTGTGTTTTCTACTAAAAATTATTTGATGCTTTAGACATATTGAGGAAATGTGACATTAACTTACAGATAGAAAATTACTATTTTTCATAATTGCCTACTCAAAATTCTGTATATATTTTACTTAACATAAGGGGAAATCAGCCATTAAACTTTCCCAAATACATTCCACATATCAATATCAAGGTAATCAATTTCTAGTGATAATAAATGGCTCTTTGGAAATTAATGTGAAAAATCATACTTTGTACATATGTATTTAATCTGTAGGAAAGTTTTGTTTAATCATTATTGGAGTTGGACCATTCAAAACAATTCAGAATGAAAATTGCTCAAATTCATTTTAGAAAATAGCTTTTGCAATGATGTAGTAAGATGGAATATATTTAAAAGCAAAGTTCACTTTTTAAAATACAGTTAAGAAACTTGCAAAAATTAAACTTGGGGTTCTGTTGATAAACATCAACTAAAATAGCATTTAATTATTCTAGTAAAAAAATATATAAACAAACTACAATACTAATTTATACTTTAGATACATTTTTTTCCTTTAACGGCAAATCTTTGATGGGCCTTGGAGGTGACAGCTCCCAGGATATCTTTCAGGGCCATGAATTCTGCAGAAAAATACATCAAATTCAGTATTTTTATTGGCAGTCAGAATTTCATATTTGTCACCATAATAAAATTGTGATTGAAATGGGACCTTGACTGTCCTGTCCTTATGTGAAGTATTTTGAATTTGAATATCATCCGGATACTAACTTAGAACACATTCATTTTCCCTTAAGCCTTTGGCACTGACACATACATTGCTGGCATCACTTTTCATTCCAGCAAATCTGGGGTGTTGGCATCAAGGAGAGGGACAAGGGATGTGAATCCCACTAGTGAGGAATGGAAGAGAGCAATGATAATATTTCTTTTCCTTTTCTAGGTTATCTAGTCCCAAAAAAACTTCAGGAAACTAGAAATTACTTCATAATTTTGCTTTATATCAGGACTATTTTTACTTGTGCTTTTTCCTCTTCTTAGATTCATTATAGGTAAACATCAGTGACATTTTGCAAAATAACAGCTTTTCTAGTAAATTGACAAATTTTATTTTTAATCGGGAACTGAAAAAGCAATAATGGAAAAACTGAGATTACTTTAAAATTGAAATTCTCTACTTCTCATATAAAATCTGTCCTAATTTTGGGTATGTGAAAGAAATAGAATTTGTAAAGTTGATATAATTGAAATTGCTTTTGATGTGATACCCTTTAATAATTCTTTAGAAAGGCTAAATTAGACTAGTTAAATTGCAATGAGTTATTCATATCTCTTCCACTTAAACTAGATACTCGTAATTTACCATGTTGCTAAAAATATAAATAATTACCTTGTACATTTTTTGTAGTGTTTGATTATCTGTTTTTATCGTAAACCTTATTGCTTTCTATTGGAGTAAAGGACTTTCGAAGAAAGAAATCACTAGGATTATGGTCTTGCCTTAAGTATTGAGTTTTGTCTTGACAGGGAAGACATTGTCAGATATTTGCAACATAGACTTGACTGTCATAAGAGATAATTCCCTTCCAAGATATTACAGCAGATCTTGTCTTAGGGACTACGTAATTACTTGGTAAGATAAAATAAAGATAAAATGTATTTGTGTAGCATTAAATTGGAATCTGTGGGTGATTTTCTTAATTGTACTGGTTACAGCAATAAAATCAGTGCAATGTTTGTTTCTCAAGTGTTCAAAGTTTTAAAATTTCTTAACTAAAATTTGTTTAGATCCTCCAGTAAAATATGCTAGCTATGTATTTGTATATGAATTTTAGTTTGTCAGTCCTTTTAAACAAGTGTATCCTATCAATATGTTTGTAGTATGACCTTGATGTTTTAGAATGCCCTTGGAGCTATTAGTGTAATTCTATTTGTTTTAGAAATTGGTGAGTATTTAAGATAAAAGTGATAAAGAAAAATATAATTTTAATAAAATTTGCAGACTTCCCAGACATATTTTCCACAACTGTTCCAGTGTGCAAGATCTTATACTTGGCACACATGCTCTAATTTACATTATATCTGGGTTGAATTTTTCTTTGCTTGAAAGAGATTTTCTGTTTTACTGGGGGGATTCACTGTTATGAGTCAGGCTTTTTACGTGGAAACAAAGTAGCAGATTGAAGTGGTTTCAGGGCTCTAATCCCTGGGTAAATTAGCCAGCAGGCTTGCCTTTTCATAAGCAGCCTTGACAACAGGTTGATGCCATTTGGGCATTAGCAATGAGAACCACCTGAGGGAATAGGGGATGAAGAAGTAGAGATGGAGAGTGGGGAGAAGGCATGGCTAGGAGAGCATTTTATGCTTCTCTCTGCCAGATAAAGTAATAGCCATGAATGGGTCATTGTGCCAAAAAGGCTTTCTTTTTTTTTTCCAACTTTTTAATTTTGAAGAATCTCTTTAACCCTTTTTACAGCATTGGGCTTGTTTCTTGAATGCATGTAGTTCAGGAACGTTCCTTCTAAAGGAAAACTACATTTTAACAGTAGACAATAGATTTGCACAGGGTTACATTTTTACTCATGTTAAAGAGTATCACTTAAAAAGTAACCACTTTTTATGGTTCCAAAAATTGAATGCAAACTGCTATCTTTAAGCAAGATAGGAGCAATCATAAAGAGTTGGGGAGGGGGGGGCTGATTAATCAGAATGTTTTCATTTCTCTTGTAAAGTCCCTCTCAACCTTAAGTCTATGATCCTCTGATATTCCTGAAGCTCAATGTTAAAGTGATTGGTTTTCACATTTTTCTCAATTAATTATCAGGGAGAATAATTCTTCAGCTATTTTGTGGCAGGGGGAAGGAGAGAGAGAGAGAGAGAGTATGTCTTTGAGGAAAGAACTTTATAAACTTTAAAGCATTATATAAATAACATTGTTACTTATTACTATTGATGTATTTAAGTAATTATTATAAAATTATGAAGTATTTCTTTTCACATGAGGGAAATGCCAAGAATCATTAATTTGTGCATTGGTCCATGTTTGGGACGGTGATTGTTAGTTTGATATTGGTAACAGTTTAAAAGACATAAGACTAAGAAAATTGATATAAGGATAAAATCATTAAAACTCCCCAGTTGCCTTCTGAGCCCCCTCTCTTGATGCTTTTAATTTTCCATTTAGAAGGGGGTTTTAAGGATCAATATGAAGATCTGTTGATATTATATTTAATTAGAGTAATCAGAAACCAAGCTCAGAGCCCTGACACCTGCCAGGGAGCACTTCAAAAAGAGAGTAAGCAGCATGTGTTAGGGAACCTCTTTCCCTTGTCCATGAGAACTAATCTAGAGAAAGTCCCAAATGGGGCAGCTCGTCAGCTATTTTATTGACTTTGATCTGGTTTGGGGGGCAGTTTATTTTCCCATAATGCCATTGATCAATGATTTCCTTTCAGCAGTGATGTAATTAAAGGGCTTTAGTCAGCTTCTGCTGTGTTGTCTTGAAATTTATTATTCTGGAGATTTAAAGAAGATCGATAGGGTGCAGTGGCCTGATGTTTAGACCAGAGTAGGAGGACCCTACTGAGAGTCTGAGGCATTCAGGAAACAAGGCTTCAGGATACAAAAAAGATGTTTACCTGAGACCTTGAGCTGACCTAGTCACAACATATCCTCTTTAACCAGGAGCATTTTATTACCCATTTTTATCACACTCAAAACTATTGTCTGCTGTTTACTATTGATTTTGGCTTTTTTATAAGCAATTGAAATCAATGACTCTTTTTATCAAGAGAGTGATTGCAAATTTAAGCTAATTTGCTCTAGTACAGCCATGAACTTATTGCTGCCATTGTGAAATGTGAACAAAGTGTGATTAAAATGCAGAACTATTATGGTCATTTTCTGAGAGTTACAAGAATGTGGTCTAGAAAGATTAGAACCTGGTTTTACTTTTTCTCTAGGAGAAACACAAAGATGTGAATGCAAATAACAGCCAATATTCATGAGTGAGCTGCTATTTCGTAAATTGTATCACTATTGAAAATCTCTCCTCACCATAATAACATTTATTTCAATGGCATTATTAGGGGAACTTAGTATATCAACACAGTGTCAAAAAATACCACTTAGGCTTTAAGATCAGAAAAAAGACATTAGCAAGATTTATCATTCCACTAGGCATCAGATAAAGGAAAAGAATTGGTGTATAAACAGACTGTGTCAGTGTGTACACCATTTATGAATTTGTTAATCATGACAACCAGTACCTGGTTAAGGGGTGGTCTCCTCTGTCATAGAGACTGATTATCATAGCAAAGGAAAGCAAGGAACAAATTTGCTAAAGGAAAGTATATTTAATTTCTTTTCTTGAATTGAGGTTCCCTACCTCCAGAATAATTAATGACTCATGTAAATAAAAATTATTATTAATACTATTATTAATGTATTTAAATAGTATCATTGATAAGAGGAAAGTGGATTACTATCTCAGTAAACAATGAACAGGGCAATTTGTTTCCAGAAAAGCCTTTTAAACTAAAGAGTCTAAATAATTATAATAAAATTATAAAGTGTTTCTTTATTTTCACATGAGAGAAAATGCCAACAATCATTAATTTGTGCATTAGTCTACATTTATGAGGGTGGCTGCTACTTTGATATTGGTAACAGTTTAAAAGATGTAACATGAAGAAAACTGATATAAGGTTGATAGAATAATGATATTCGATATGTCAAATAACTTAAAGATCAATGACAGTAAATGATAAATGTTTTGATAATCGTGTATGAATTTTACTTATTGCTTATCTTGTACTTAGAAGTACTTTTGGCTTGTATTTTAATAATAATTGTAATGCAGATATAAGCTTTTATTCTAACAAAAGAATGTTACATAAGTAATGTGTAAACTGGACCTTGATTCATTGGTTTCATTTCAATTAAATAAATGTTTACTAAATAACTATTGTATTCAAGGCATTGTGCCAAATTGCTCTAATTGTCATTTCCTCTTTTTTAAAGACAGCCTAGGTTTTATTTGTGAATAAATATGTTTGTATTTATGTTGACACAATCTCATATTATTCATGGATTGATCGAATCTTAGAGAGTTGTGGAGAAACATGTACACTTATACATTGCTAGTAGACTTCCAAACATAGTCACCTTGAAGAATAAACTGGCAAGGTGCAATAAAGGTTGCAAAAATAACATTCCCTATAACCCAGTAATTCCATTATTAGAAATAGGCCCTGAAAGTTTATCAAATGAAAAAATGATTTTTTCTGGATAATTTTATAGCAATATTATTTGTAATTGCAAAAAAAAAAAATACTAAGAAGCACCCTTAATGCCTCACAATATGGCAGTGGTTAAATAAATTGTGGGACATTAATGTATTAGAATAATAGAATGTTGTTAATAACTAAAAGCATGAGGAATGTGGAAAATTTTTAGAAGAACCTCTACGAAGTAATGCAAAGCCAAAAAAATAAAAATAAAAGGTAGGCAGAACCAGAAGAAAAGCCCACAATAACTATATCCATCTAAGAGGAAACAATGAACAGCAAACAGAGAACACTGATGGCAACTTTAGAGAGAGTAACTAAAGACATTTAGAACCTCAGAAACTTAGTAACTCTGCGACCCTGGATTTAATCATTTAAGTCATTTAATCCCTATCTCCTTCCATTTCCTCATTTGTAAAAATAAGTATGAAAATGGCCCCTACCTCCCAGGATGGCTGTGAGGGTCAAATGAGATAAATTTGTGAAGCAATTACCACAGTGCCTGGCACATGGTAGTCACTGTGTAAACATTCCTTTCCTGTTTGTCATATCCTTGTGTAAAGTGACAAAATGCTTTGATGACAATACTTTTTTTTTCTCCTTTCAAGTTTTAGGTAATATAATTCTGATAGAATATATTTCATGTCTTGTTTTATCTCTAATACATTGTAAACAACATTAATAGCTGATATTTATATGCTGCTTTCAGGTTTATAAAGTGCTTTTATATATACTAAATTATTTGATCTTCAAAACAGCCCCATAAGAATTAGAATATCGTAAAGGTAAAATTATTTTTGTAGAGTCACACAGCTAGTCAGTATTAAAGATAGGATTTTAATCCAGTTTTTCTTGGTATGTTAATATGGTATTAAAATTTTACTGCTTTCTGAAGATAATCTAAGTACATTATAGTTGAGAGATGTTAGGACAGATTTGTTATTTGTTGCATATTATGTTCTCTGTTTATACTGTGGCATTTAAAAATGAGAAATCTAACTTAAAATTGTATTTAACTTTTTTAAAACATTATTCTCATAATAGTGTAAGCATAAGCTCATGGTCTAAAAGGTTGGGTTATGATTCTAACTACTACTAATAGACTTTATAGCTTTGGGCAAGCCACTCTAATTATCAGTACTTGTTTTTATACTTTTTACTTTAATTTTCTTTTTATTATTATGAACTGAACAAACATCAACAAATGTGAACATTTTCTCTTTCAAAGAATAGCCAAATTATGGGAGGTGAATTCTTTAATTCTTCTTCCTCCTTTATTCCCTTGGATATTGCTTTTGCTGCTCACTTCCCTTTCTTCTGTTAATATCTTCAAAACATAGCAAAGCTACTCTTAGGCCTCTGTCTTATTTGTATGTGACTCTTTTTTCCCTTGATGACATTGAGTTTTAAGGGGTTACTGGTATCATGAGTCTACTATTAGAATGTAAATATTTCATCCTTCTTTAGTCTCTTATGATTGCTTACCCATATTTACTTTTTTATAGTTCTCCTTACTCCTGTGTTTATATTTCACAATTTTTGCTCTTCTCATCTGTTCAACAGGAATTGCCTTCTAGAACCAGGGTATACAAGACTAAAGCCTAAGAACCAAATCGAGCGTCTCCCTGTTTCTTACCGACTGCTTGCAGTATTTTCTTTCTTTGACTTGGAAACTCTAGATTTTGACTATGATTGTTTCTGAGAGTTTTCTTTTAGGATTCTTTTCAAGAGGTGACCAAGATATTATTTCTGTTTTCATTTTAAACCCTGATGCTGAGATATCTAGGCAGTTTTCTTTGGGGACAAGTAGGTGGTACAGTAAATAGAACACTGGGACTAGAGTCAGGAGCATCTAAGTTCAAATATAGACTCGGTCATTCACCAGCTGCATGACTGAGCAATCCCTTAACTTCTCCATCAGTTTCCTCATCTGTAAAATGAGGCTAACTCCTCTCCCAGAGGTGTTGTCAGGTTCCAGTGAGATGATGTTTGTGAAGTACTTGGTATGGAGCCTGCCTCAGACTAGTCACTGTGTACATGCTAGCCATTATCATTGTAGTCATTCTGTGATCTCCTAAAACATAGTATCTAGGCTCTTTTTTAAGTTACGGCATTCAGATAGTTAAATTACTTCTTAAATTATTCTTAAATTATTAAATATTCTTAAATTGTTTCTTAAATAGTTTCCTTTATCTGTTTTCCAGGTCAGTTATTCTTGTTATGAGGTACCTTATACTTCTACTTTTTCAAGCTTTTAACTTTGTTTATTATTTCTTATTGTCCCATGGAAACATTAACTTCTGCATGGTCCATTTTAATTTTCATGGGTGCGTGGTTAACGTTTTCTGCCTCTTACGTTTGTTCTCTTTCTTTTTCCCATGGCTCTCATTTCTTTTCCAAGTGTTTCCTCTGACACTTTTATTTTACTTGTAAAATAGTTTTTAAGCTCTTTAAAAAAAAAAAAACTCTTGCTTCATCGCTTTCAGGAATTCTAGTTGGATTTATGTACAAATTGTGTTTTCCTTTGAGCCTTTGCTTATAGATGCTTTATAGTCATTCTGTTTTTCTAGATTTGTTTATTGAATGCCCATCAGCAAGATTACCCTTGATCATAGGAGTCTTTTTTTGTTTGCTTGTTTTTTTCAGTTTTCCTAACATCAGATTTTGTGTTAGGGCTAGGCTCAATACATTTACCAAGGGAATGGTCAAGTTGCACTGTGTTCTGTTTTGTGTCCTCTTGGGTCCTACTGCTGTTTTCTTAGGGAATGGTTATTGGAGGTTCTGTTATTCCAAGATCTTAGGGACATCTCAGGGTTGGCGATCTGTGAGCTTTCAGTATACCAAAACTGGTGTGATCCAGGGTAAAGTCTGGTCACCAATTTCCTAATCTAACTCTGCAAATTCCTGCTCTCATTTTGGGTCTGAGTATCACAACTGTGGGCTCATCCCTAGTTGAAATTCCAGGAGACTGCTTCTGGACTCTAATCATCAACTGTCCAGAAAGCTTTGCTTCAGGAAGAAAGAACACCAGGCTCTTCTTTGGTGTTGACTTCCTGCCCTGCTTATTATGATATAGGCTTAAGATTTGACTGGGAGGTGAATCGGACACCCTGATCCATTCCTAATATTGGAGCCATACAATGCTGCTTGCTTCTGTATTTATTCTTCCCTCAGTATACAACCTGTGGCTCTCAGTTGGTCTGTGCCCAAGGCCACCCCTTGATATAGGTCCCCATGTTAGTCTTCACTGGACTTGTGATACACCAGTGCCAGTTGTCACTTGTACCTGCTCCCTGCATAAGGTCAGACCCCTCTTGTGCCAGATCTGGGACCTCTTGTCCTAGTACACAGCTTCAGGCAGGTTTTCATTCAGTTCACAAACTAGAAAGCTCCACACTGCTCACTCTTGGCATCCACAAATCTTTTTGGTGTCTTCCTGTGCTGACCTGACCTGGAAAAAGTCATGATTTTTTCTTGAATTTCTTGATCAGGACTCAGTCTGGTATGTTTTTTAAGATCTTTGGGGGGCTTGACTCTACCACTTCCTTCTATTCCTCCATCTTGACTGATCCTAAATCATTTTAATTTTCAAGGATCATATTACTTGAGTAGGGTTTTTTACATCTTACACTGTGCTCTGAATTCTCTTTCCAGATCTTTTTTCTAAATTTCTCATTTCTTTTCCAATTCTTCCTTCTGATGCTTTCATTTATAGAAGCATTAATTTCTTCCTAGAATTCTAGTTGACCTTGTGGCCAAGTTGTGTTTTTCTTTGAGGCTTTACTTGTAAATGTTTGGAGTTATTTTCTTTTGGGGGTGGGGGGATTGTGTCTTATGGTCTCCTGGCACCATAATAGATCACTATAAGAGGAGTCTTTTTGTGTTTATTCTTCAAACTACTTCCTTAATTGAGACATTATGTTAAGGCCTGTTCCTATACTCTTTTGGAAGGAATGTCAGGGCCTTGCGTGGTCCTGATTTGTATTTTCAAGAGTACTGCTGCTTTCTCCAGGTATTGAATACTATGTTCTTCAAGGACCTGAGGAACAGCTCAAGCCAGGTACTGTAAGAGCCCGCCTTACTGGGCTGACGCCAAACTCACCTCTCCAGCCACCTCTGTGGCACTCCAATCGCCTTCCACGATTCTGGTCGCCCTACTACAATGCTTATGGTTGCCCTACTGTGACCTGTCGGAGAGTTCCTTTCCCGGTCACCCCACTGTGACCTCTGGTTCACCCCCACAAACCCCTTGGGGTGCCTGCTCCTCCCAAACAGACAAAGGAGTCCTGACTCCAAGATGAAATGTATCTTGCCGTTTAATCTCTTTCTCGTTCACAATCCCCTCTTCTCTCCCCCCCCCTTCACCTTGCCTCCCTCCTTTTATCTCGTTTCCTCTCCCCCAACTCTATTCCCCCACGTGCCTCAGCAGTAGCAGGCTTCTCACTGCAGGGGAGTGCTCCCCTGTTAGTAGCACATGCTCAATATCCCGAAATCACGGGGCAGGACATATGCTCAGGTGCCTCTAACCCTAGCCTGAGTTGCTCTGTCATTTGCCTGAGTTTTCTGTGGGTTCTCAGAGTTCGGGTAAAGTCTTAAAGGGCCCCAACAAGGTACCTACAGATTTTCATTGCATCCATTATAGTCTAATCTAGGGCAAGTGTATCCTCTGCTATACTGGTCTGAACTTTGCAAGCTGACCATCCTGATTTGGGTCTGGGTGTCACAGCTGTAGCCTTGCCTCTGGTTAGCATCCTAGTAGCCAGTCACCCCACCTCCTGTCAGCAAACTAGAAGCTTCTATAGATTCAAAGTGACAGCATCATCAGGTCCCCCTTGGTCTGAATTCCATTCCCAGATTACACAGAGTAGGCCTAAGAGCAGACTGAGACTGAACTAGAAACCTTGTTCTGGAGTCAGCGCCGTGCAGCTGCTCCTCCCTTCTGTTCTTCCTCCTTGTCCAGTTCACAGCCTCAGGCTAGACATGAGCTGGATCCATATCTGCTCCTTGCCCTGCAAATCTGCAGGTCCGCAGGGCCTAAGAACAGGTCCCCTTTCTTGTACAAAATGGATCAGTAAGCCACTTATTTCCTGTTACTCACCGTATGACTTTATGCCCTGCCCCTGGTACATCTGTGACCACCAGCTCTTGTCCCTGTAGTACACTGGCACCAGACTCAGTGCAGTCCCTCTGTTAGAAGACTACATGGAATCTTCCTGGATAGGCCTTCTGTTCAGTACCTCCTTTTGCTGACCTGGCTTGGAAAAATGACTCACTGTGATTTTTCCTTGGATTGCTTGTTCATTCCTCAATCTGATCCTGCTTTATTGGAGTAGTTGCAGCAGTGTTCAGGATTGTTGGGAAGTATGTTTTGCCAAACAGATTAAAGTTCAGTAGCGTGGCTTCGTGTCAGTTAGTGAATTGCATTAAGTTTCAGTAGTGTGCTCAGATCTCCTTTATTGGTGCACTTGCCATGTGTGTTTTGTATTTCGTTTTCTTCAACCTAAGAACATCATTGTAGCTTTATGGTGTTTGCTGCATCTCCATTAAACTGAAAACAGACTGGAATGTGCATAAAGTTTTAGGAAAATTTTCTTCCAATAGACCTTTGTTTCTGGGGTGTCTGAAATTTAATCCTATCAAATATAGAGCAAGCTGTACATCTCTATTTCTTATCATTTTCTGTAAAACATGTCCCCTTCTTTGAGAAAAGTTACCTTTGATTTTCATTATATGGGATAAATGTAAGCTTGTTAGAAGTCAGACTCCTTGAAGACTCCTCCCATGTCTTCTGTGTGGTATACTCTATAACATTACTGTTGGGGTGCTTTCTGAATAGTAATTGTGATATTCCCAATGGACTCTGTACCTGCTAGCATGTGTCATAAACCTTGTTTACTTGAAGTGGGTGTCAGATCAGAGAGAAGAGAATATGTGTGGTTCACCTGCCTGTCTTATGTTCTCTTTCCTTTTGACCTAAAATCTTAAAGCCTCATGTTTTCTCTCCACAGGACTGAATACCATAAGAAAGCTTTGACCAAGTAATTCTTCATTTCACTTTCTTTCTTTAAAAACTCTGTTCTTAGCTTTCTTCTCTATTATTTATTCACTAATTTGTTCCTGTAATGGTGGCATGGCAGATTGTATAGGGAAATGGGTTTGATAAAGACCTATACCTGCACTCTGTCCCTGACACCTACAAGTTCTGTGAAAATGGACCTGTCGTTTAACTTCTTTCTGCTTTAGGCAACACCCTAGGACTTCATTCTTCAGTCCCAGCAGGTTCATGATCTCTGTCCCTACCCTAGGAGTTCCCTACACGGATGAAATTGCAAATTGTATTTTTATTCAAAGTTCTGCTTATAGTCAAGTGATCTTTATTAGAACACCCTACTGTGATATTGGAATGGTCATTTGGAAACTGCTGCTTTGACATCCCTATAATATGCCCAGTGCTATAGACATCTTTCATTTAACAAATATTTGTTGGATGATAGACTCCTTATTTTGGAAGGCCCACCTCTGACCCCAACTGACTGTGTGTCCCTGAGCAAATCATGTAACCTCTTAGTGCCCCAGGCAGCTCTTTAACATTAGAAGTTTCACTAGCAAAACAAGTGCCAGTCTACCTTTGGAGAGGATGCTCTTGATACCAATGAAATCACAATATCTAATCCCTCTCCTGCTCCTCTACTGCTGGATTCGTAACTCATTGGGCTGCTCATCTCATTGCATGGGCAATATATACTTTGCATCCACTTTTCTTTTTCACCTGTGAATAGTTAGGCTTTTTTCTTGAGTGACTAGATTTGGGGGAGCAGACTTTGTGGTCTTCTGGGTCTCGCTACAAGTAGCACAGTATCATTTGGAAACTCTGAAATTTATAGGAGTTACTCTTTGGGGGGGAGCTTTTTGGAGGGCAATTAGGGTTAAGTGACTTGCCCAGGGTCACACAGCTAGTTTTTTTGTGTTAAGTGTCTGAGGCTGGATTTGAACTCAGGTTCTCCTGACTCCAGGGCCAGTGCTCTATTCACTGTGCCACCTAGCCGCCCCTAGGAGTTACTCTTTTATTTGGACTCTATGATGCCCTTCATGATGTTAGCAGACCTCTTAGGAGACTTGATGCCTCCATGTTTGCCTTCTTTCCCGGTATCAACAGTCAGCATCTCCTTGAACATAGTTATCACAATGGTCTTATCTTCTAAAAGACAAATGGTAAAGAAGGCTTCCCCCCCCCAGGCAGAGAGGCAATACAAAATGAAGCACATTTTCTGACAAGTACAATGGAGACATTTGTTTTTACATAACTGTGCTGGTCTGTTGTGGGGTTTTGTTTTTGTTTTTCAAGAGTAGAGTATGTAGAAGGGAGAAAAAATAAATGCTTGATCATTGAAATAATAAAATTTAATACATTTTTAAAAAGAAAAATACTACCTTGAGCAAGGTCAAATTTGTAGGTCTATATTCTACAATGTGGATGGCCTAATGGTATTAAAGTTTCATTATCCTGTTTAATATTTTTTTAAGTATATCACAGAAATACTGCCCATCTAACTCAGTCTTGTTAGGAGGTACCACTACTAAATTAGAGAAATTAGAAACTCACAAATAATTTACTTGAAAATTGTTAGTGGAATTATTTCATGTGACCCTAAAGAACTGTTAGTGACTTAGTTATCTTTTGATCTTGCAATTCCTGGCATAAATTAAATGGCAACTTTTTTTAAAAAGAGGTCCATCTTGAATTTATGGGAATTTTCAAAAATTTTGCTGCCAAACTATCAGGCAAAAATCTTTAATTAAATACTTTATTTGGAATTTTGAAAATAGGAATGTGCTTCAAAATGTAATTTAATTGTATCAGCTATATTTATATTTGTCACCAAAAAATAAGTTATTGTCAAAAGATGCAACTAGTTAAAATATAAATGGAACCAAGTAAACATAGCATTTATTTTTTAAAGGCTTTGGATTCATAAATGAAATATGTTGTCAAATTGAGGTGAAAATCAGAAACTTCACTAAGCAACATCCATTTCTATTAACCTGCTTACCTTTCCAGCATTTTCTCTCAATTCAATGATAGCACTTTGTTCATGACTTTTAGAAAAGACTGTGACTTTCTGGGTGTATTCAGAGACTTTTCTGTGACTGACAGAAACCTGACACTGAGATTTGCCCAGGTTTCATTTCTCACAGTATTAAAGAGCAATCTGCTCACAGATTTCAGGAATGTTTCTTGAAAAATCCAGAAATATTTGCTGGTGAATCCAAATGGCATTGAAGAGTACTCTAAATTTCCACAGGAAACACAGCATTAATACTAAAGGTAAAAAAGCTCTGCACTTTTTATCTACACATTGCCTCACCATTACGTTGGCATGAAGAACTAGGTTAGGAGCATCTCTCTCTATCAAACAAAGAAATGGAATTAGTGAAGTTTGTAAAAAGAACTTGACTTTTTTAGAGTCACATTAAATTATCTATCAATGACTAGAGACAGCTCCTCAAATGACTTCTTAACTATGAGACATACAAAGTTAAAGAAAATTTCCACAGAGAAAAATGCCTTTCTCCTAAAATTAAAGAAGGTTCAGTTCAGTCATTTTAAAGTCATGCCTGACTCTTCATTTGGGTTTTTCTTGGCAAAGATACTAGATTGGTTTGCCATTTCCTTCTCCAGCTCATTTTACTGATGAGGAAACTGAGGCAAACAGGGCTAAGTGACTTGCCCAGGTTCACACAGCTAGTATGTATCCAAAGCTGTATTTGAACTCATGAAGATGAGTCTTCCTGACTCCAAGCCAAGTGCCCTATCCAGAGCAGCATTGCCTTTCTACTCTAAAATTTAAAAAAAAAAAAAGTCTCAGTTAAAAAATGCAATTTCTGAGGAATATGATAGGATGCAGTCTGTCAGACATTAAATAAAGGCCTACAATGTGCAGAGCACTATGCTAGATACTGGGGAAGAATGATAAAACTTAGATGAAATGCATTCCTTAATCTTCTGTAACCTACACAATAAGGAGCTAAGATAGCAACACAGTATTTACATAATAGATAGAGCAAAATCTTGTATAATGAGTTCTGTCCAAGCCTAAGCTCCCTAAGTAGTCAGTACACCAACATTTTTTTTTCAAAGTTTTATTGATGCTTTTTTTCCCCATCACATTTATTTTTGGATATATTTATACACACAAATACCCTCACACTTGGCCAGTGAATTTTTTGGGGGGGAGGGGATAAAGCAGGGCAGTTGGGGTTAAGTGACTTGCCCAAGGTCACACAGCTAGTAAGTATTAAGTGTTTGAGGCCGGATTTGAACTCAGGTCCTCCTGACTCCCGGGCTGGTGCTCTATTCACTGTGCCACCTAGCCACCCCTCCACTAATATTTATTAAGCACCTACTATCTTCCAGGCACTGTGCTAAGTGCTGGAGGTACAGGCCAGGCCCTGTTCTCAAGGACCTCACAGTCTAATGGGTAAGACAACATGCAAACACCTATTCATAAACCATCAGAGAGTAATAAGATACAAAAACATGGCAAGTACCTGTGTCTGTGCTTTCTGAGAGTGCCCAGGTCTTTTGCAGTTAGGAAAAGATAAAAGATCTATCACTAACTAAAGGCAAGATTTATGGAATCAGAGAAACTTGAGTCAGTCATTAGAATGGACTTTTAGTGTCAGCTGGTGCAACCTGTAACTGTACAGGACTCCCAGCTATTCCATGGATCTGCTTCTACTTCCCAAATCCGAGCAAAGGAAAAGAGGCCCTGGAGATGTCGTTGCCCTTTGTAAGCTTTTTTTCCCCCATTTTTTGGTGTTTAAAATAAATAAATAAGACTTTTTGAAGAAATCAGAAAAATTCAAAAGTCCAACTTTATTGCAGTAAATTTAGAGGGCTGGATTCAGAGTCAGAGGAATGGGGATCAGCCCCATCTCTGCAATTTACTGCCTGTGTGGAAGTCATTTAAGTTCTCTGTGCCTCAGTTTTCTCCTCTCCAAAATGAAAACACTGAACTAGGATGACCTTTAAGGTACTACCCATCTCCAGATCTGTGATCCTCCTTTGGTAAGTCAGTTATCCAGAATAAAAATCATTTGAGCCACAGAGTCCTATGCCTTTGGCATAAGTGTTCTTTTTTTCTTTTAAATGAAATGCTAGAAGCAAAACCATTTTTCTTGACTTATTTTCTGTTCTAATGAAATTCTACTGTTTCTTTCAGCTGTTCTCAAGGTTATTGTTTATGACAAGGAAAGAGTTGAGACCCTCAAGTATGTAGCTTGTCAGCATTCATTGTAGCAGGGATTCTAACCTCTTTGGGGATTACTCTGGGGTCCTCTATGTGTCTGCCTTTTGGGGAGAATTTGTTTTTGTTTTGTTTTTTTAGGGAGTAGGTCTGGACCTGCAATTTCATAGCATAGGGAGATGCTGGATGAGGAAACTTCTCTGTTAATACAGATTACCAACCTCTGTGCCCCTTGGAGAGCTACCTTAAACTGTTAAGGACTGAAGTGACTTGTCCAGGGTCATAGAGACAGGATTCATACTCAGATTTCCAGATCTTATACACACACACACACACACACACACACACACACACACACACCCCACATAATGAATTTTGGCAGTACTCACTTCCAAAACTTCTGTCTTTTGACAACTGCTTCTTCTTACCACATTTCTTACCTTTGAAATCCAAGTTGCTAAATGTATACAGCAGATGCTGAAAGAAAATCAGTGTATGCAGTGAACAATTTCTCTTCAACCAAAATTATTCATCCAGTCCAAATTATGTGACTGTGGCTTACTGACCAATCTTTATGGTCATTCTCTCACCTCTCTCCAGAAACTAAGCTCCTGGCTTATCACATTCTTCTTCCCTCTCTCTTTCGGATCTTCTGCCTCTTTGTACTTGTATGCTTGGATCCTAATATAGTGCTTAGCACAGAGTAGGAACTGAATAGATATTTGTTGATTGATTGCTTGATTTAACCTGATATGGCAAAGGCCTGGCAGAAAAGGAAAAAATGGCCATTTTACATCACTTGCCAATGTCAGCACATTTTTAGAAATCAACAAATGTAATTCAACATACAGTTATTAAGTACCAACTAGTTCAGCACCAAACTGTGCTAGTTACTGCTAGGTATCAGGAATACAAAGCTTAAAATGACTCAGGGCTGGTCCCCAAGCAGCCCTTGTCCAACAGTAGCATGTGCAGACATAAGTATACAACAAAGGAAGGGAACAGGGAGGGAACCAGTCAGTCAGCATTAACTTAGCACTTACTGTGTGTAATGTATGGTACACAATAATTATACAAATGAAGTAATCTTGAGAAATTTAAGAAGAGGAAGACCGCTTTCAATGCTTACTTCTATTGACTTCATTCCATCAGTATATCGAAGGACTGCTTTTTTAAAAGTTACTTATAAGACCATAAGTAGCCAATGACTTAGATGTCAGCCATTTTTCCTGTTTTATGCATGGAGAAGTAAACCACAGAATAAATGAGGAAGACATGTCACATGGAAGAGAAATTCACATTGTTTTACTTGACCCCCGAAGTCAGAACTAGTACCACCATGTGAAAGCTGCAGAAAGGCTGATTGAGAATTGAATTAAAGAAGAATTTTCTACCAGTTCGAGCTCTCCAAAAGCAGGACAAGCTGCCCCCAGAGCCCAGGTGGGTTGGGAATGGCCGTGTTATCAAGAGAATTTGGATTCAAGAATGGATTTGGTTAGGGAACTTCTGACACCCCTTTCAATTCTGATTCTGAGATAGCATTCTTATAAAATCTTGTTTTAGAATGTCTGCTTCTCTACCCTAACTCTGTTTGGGTGTCCCTCTTAGGACATACCCATATGACATTCCTAAATATTTTATGTAGCCCAACTGCAACTTATTACACTCCTGTCACTTCACTAAGTTTGTTTTGGGGTTTGTTTTTGTAGTTTTGCGGCTGTTTTTCAACCTCATAACGTTACTGATCGCCTCTTTAAGATTGTCATTATGAACATAGTTGCCATGAGCTGCCCCATCACCAGGTGTTTTGCTTTCCTTAGTATTCAAGATGATGCTACTCTCTGTTGGTGCTCTTCTTACTCCAAAAAGACTTACAACCCTGATTTTCTGACTGCCATTTCTGTTCTCCAAAGCTCTCATCGTTACAGCAGAAAAACCTAAGAAAACTTGGAACAACTCCTTTTAGAAAGAAGGAGACCTAGTTTCTGGTTTCTGTTTCACCACTTAGCTGCTTTGTGGTCTTGTGCACATCACTTAACCTCTTTGGCCTTCAGTGGCTCTTCTGTAAAAGAGTGATAATAATACCTTCCCTACCTAAAGGCAGGAAGCCTGGACCAAATATCGCTTGAAGTCCCTTCCAGCTCTTAAGATCTATGTTTCTGTGAATTCCTCAATTACTGATGTGTATACTTCCTCTTTAATCCTGACCTGACTCTTCTTTTAACAGCTTATTCTAACTCCTATCTTTTATATGGACACCTATTAAAATGCTGACCTTTAGAATTCACTTCGAGTCTTAACTTCATGTCAGAACCCTCTAGGCTGCTGGTCTGTTGGCTGCTGGCTTGAACTTTGGACATATTGGTCAGAATATAGGCCATACTCCTAAAAGCAGATGTCTTTGGAAAGAAAAATATATAGCTATACACTTTAAAATGACAGAAATTTTGAGTTACTTCTGCTTTTATATTTAAACAGATCTGTGATTACTCTGATGTATGTACTCCTTCCATTGGTACAAAATGCAGTCCATCCATGCTGGTTTTTTGGTTTGTTTGTTTTTTAAATCTCTCTGGGGCTTACTTAGCACAGGGCCTGGCACAGAAGGAGTGCTTAATAAATACTGATTGACTGACTATCCTCCCATCAGTCTTCCACAGGAAGGTCACTCCACCCAGTTTGCTGAAGGCCTTCTCTAAGTCTTTAGTATTATTATTGTTTTATCTGGTTTTTTAGATATTCTATCCCTCCCTCCTCTGTCCTTGAGAAAGCAAGAAATTTTATTTTGATTATGTATGTAGAGTCATGTAAAACACATTCCATATTAGCCATGCTGAAAAAGAAAGCACACACAGAACAAAAATAAAGATAGTAGAAAGAAGTGTGCTTTAACCTGCATTCGGGGTTCACCATCTCCCTGGAGATGGATAGCATTTTTCACGAGTCTTTTGGAACTGTCCCAGATCATTGTCTTGATCAGAGTAGCTAAGTCTTTCACAGCTGATCGTCCTTAGGATATTTTTACAGTGTACAGTGTTCTCCTCATTCTGCTCACTTCACTTTGCATCATATCATACAAGTCATCCCAAGTTTTTCTGAAACCATCCTGCTCCTCACTTCTTATAGCACAGTAGTGTTCCATCACAGTCACATGCCACAGCTTGTTCAGCCGTTCCCCAAGTGACGGGCATCCCCTCAATTTTTACTTCTTTGCCACCACAAAAAGAGCTGCTATAAATATTTTTTGTACAAATAGGTCCTTTTCCCTTTCTTTGATCTCTTTGGGATACAGATCTAGTAGTAATATATCTGGATCAGAGGGTACAGTTTTATAGCCCTTTGAGCATAGTTCCAAATTGTTCTCCAGATGGGTTGGACTTGTTCACAACTCCAGCAGCAGAGCATCAGTGTCCCATTTCCTCATCCCCTCTAGTATTTGTCATTTTCCTTTTCTATCATGTTAATCAACGTGACAGGTGTGAAGTGGTATCTCAGACTGTTTTAATTTGCATTTCTCTGATCTGTAGTGTTTTATCGCATTTTTATGTGACTAATGACAACTTTAATTTCTTCTGAAAACTGCCTGTTTACCATTTATAATCATTTTATCATTTATAATCTGAGGGATGGTTTATATTTTGATAAATTTGGCTCAGCTCCCTATATATTTGAAAAATGAGAAATCAGAGAAACTTGTAAAAAAAATTTCCTAGTTTTCTGTTTTCCTTCTAATTTTGGCTGCATTAGTTTTGTTCATGCAAAAGCATTTTAATTTCATGTAATTAAAATTATTTGTTTTACTTCCCTTAATCCTATTTCTTCTTTGGCCATAAACTCTTCACTTATCCATAAAACTGACAGGTACATTTTTCCATGCCCCCTTATTTCCTTATAATATCACACTTTGTGTCATTTATCCATTTTGGCCTTATCTTAGTTTGTGATATGACCTAATTTTTGCCAGACTGTCGGTCTGTACCTAATTTCTGCCAAATTCCTTTCCAGTTTTCCTAGCAGTTTTTATCAAACACTAGATCATTATGTTCATTTACTACTATGTACTGTGTATATAATCTATTCCACTGATCCTCCCCTCTATTTTCTTTGCCAGAACCAGATTGTTTTGATAACTGCCACTTTGTAATATGTTTGGAGATTTGGTAAAGCTAAGCCAAGTTCCTTCACATTTTTTTTTCTTTTTGGAGGGCAGTTGAGGTTAAGTGATTTGCCCAAGGTCACATGGCTAGTTTTTGTGTTAAGTGTCTGAGGCCAGATCCAAACCCAGGTCCTCCTGACTCCAGGGCCTGCTCACTGCGCCACCTAGCCGCTCCACACATATTTTTTTTACTGATTCCCTTGATACTCAAGACATTTTGTTCTTCCAAATGAATTTTATTATTTTTTCTGGCTCTATAAAATAATTTTCGGTAATTTTATTTGTATGGCACTAAATAAATTAATTAATCTAGGTAGAATTGTCATTTTTATTATATTGACTCAGCCTACCCATGAACAATTAATATTTTTTTTAATTCTTTATATCTGACTTTATGTGAAAAGTATTTTGTAATTGTGTTAATATAGCTCCTGAGTTTGTCTTGACAGGTAGGTTTCCAAGTATTTTAGTTGTCCATGGTTATTTTAAATGGAATTTCTCTTTCTCTTCTTGCTGAACTTTGTTTGCAATGTATAGAAATGCTGATAATTTGTATGGGTTTATTTTATATCCTGCAACTTTGCTAAAGTTGTTCATTTTTTTTCTTTTTTTCTTTTTGGAGGGCAATTGGGGTTAAGTAACTTCCCCAAGGTCACAGGGCTAGGTTTTTGTTTGTGTGTGCGTTTTAAGTGTCTGAGGCCGGATCTGAACTCAGGTCCTTCTGACTCCAGGGCCAGCGCTTTACTCACTGTGCCACCTAGCCACTCCTTGAGTTGTTAATTATTTCAACTAATTTTTAAGTTGATTTTCTAGGATTCTCTAAGTATACCATAATATCATCTACAAAGAGAGATAGTTTTGTTTCCTCATTGTGTATTCTAATTCCTTCAATTTCTTTTATTTCTTTAGTACTATACCTAGTATTTCTAGAATAATATTGAATAATAGTGGTGATAATGGACATCCTTGCTTTTCCCCTGATCTTATTGGGATGGCTTGTAGGTTATCCCCATTACAGATAATGCTTGCTGATGGTTTTACATAGAAAGTGCTTATCATTTTAAAGGAAAGCTCCACTGATTCCTATGCTTCCTAGTGTTTATAAATAGGAATGTGTTGTATTTTTTTAAAAGTTTTTTCTGCACCGGTTGAGATAATCCTATGATTTCTGTTGGGTTTGTTATTTGATATGGTTGATTATGCTGATAGCTTTCTAAATATTGAACCAGCCCTGCATTCCTAATATAAATTTCATTTAGTCATTGTGTATGCTTTGTGATATATTGTTGTAATCTCTTTCCTAGTATTTCATTTACATTTTTTTTATCAATATTCATTAGAGGAACTGGTCTACAGTTTTCCTTCTCTGTTTTTGCTTTTCCTGTTTTGGATATCAGCATCATATTTGTGTTATAAAACAAATTTGGTTATTTTCCCTACTACTTTATATACATATATAATATATGCATATATATATATATATATGTAATTTGGATTAATTGTTCTTTTACTATTTGGTATAATTCACTTGTGAATTCATCTGGTCCTGTGAATTTTTTCTCAGGGAGCTGATTGCTGGCTTGTTCAATTTCTTTGAAATTGAGTTATTTAAGTATTCTATTTTCTCTTCTGTTAATCTGGGCGATTTCTATTTTTGTAAATACTCATGCATGTCACTTAGATTTTAATCTAGAAGCTGCTAAATCTTGTGTTATCCTGACTGTGACTTCATTTGAATGGTTTCTTTCTGACTGTTTGCAATATTTTCTCTTTGACCTGGAAGCTCTGGAATTTGGCTATAATATTCTGTTTTCATTTAGGGATCTCTTTCCAGGAAGTAATCAGTGTATTCTTTCAGTTTCTATTTTATACTCTATCTCTAGTATATCATGACAATTTTCTTTGATAATTTCTTGAGGCACAAATTTCAAACAATGTGAAAGGGGACTCTGAACAACTTCTGGAGCCACAACACCCACAGAACCGCACAGAGAAGCTAACCTCCTGCTGAGGACAACCCAGCAGCCCTGCAGGGAGCGGCCAGCACAGCACTCTGAGAGCAGGCAGCACAGCGTTCTGGGAACCAACAGCGCAGCCCGCAGAGCCGAGCCCAGGTCCGAGGTGCGGTTTTAGCCCCAGGGCGGCCAGGCCTTCAGCCACCTGGTGGAACCCCAGAACACCAGCAATTGTGGCGATTCCAGAATTATCAGCACAGATATGCCTAGGACAAAGTGAGAGGTTAGTGCCCTATGGACTTTGGGTCCAGTATTTGGGGAACACATGGCTTCCTCCCCTGGGGGCGAAAAGCTGCTGAAGAAACAGCTGCACAGAAGCCATTTTGCAGCGTCAGTAGTGGCTTTAGCTCCTGGTCTTCGAATTGTAGGAAGATCCAGCAATCAGTGTGGGGGTTAATCGCTCTTGCTTTAAACTGCCTGGATCTGGATTGTGGTCTGGGGGGGAAGTTTGGGGTGGGAATCCAACTTGCCAGAGTGGGTGGAGGCTTTACAGAGGCCACACAACTGGAGGAAGTTGTGAAGACCCCACTTTTGGGCAGAAGCTCCCCTGTCTGTTGGCAGAGTCCTACTGTGGCAATAAGCCCAAAAATCAAGTAATTAAGTAGCAGCATGCCTAGGCAAATGAAACAAAATAAACAGAAAAGTTCAACATTGGACTCCTATTTTAGGGGCAAAGAGGCTCAAAGCATGGAGGAGGACTGTGAGGTCAGAACTCCTGCAGCAAAAGCCCCAAATGAAAATACAAGCTGGCTACAGGCCATAGATGACCTTAAGAAGCAGGTAAGAGAAGTGGGGGAAATTTTGGGAAGAGAAATGAAAAAGATGCAAGAAAAGTATGAAATGACAGTCAACAGCCTGACTGAGGAAAATAACACCTTAAAAAATAGACTAACTCAAATGGCAAAAGAGGCTCAGAAAGGTAATGAGGAGAAGAATGCCTTAAAAAGTCGAATTTGCCAGATGGAAAAAGAATCTCAAAAGCTCACTGAGGAGATTCATTCCTTCAGAGTTAGACGGGAGCAAGTGACATTATGAGAAATCAAGATACTATTAAACAGATCCAAACAAATGAAAGAATAGAAGACAATGTGAAATATCTCGTGGGAAAAACCATTGACCTGGAAAATAGATCCAGGAGAGATAATTTAAAAATTATTGGACTACCTGAAAGCCATGATCAAAGAAAGAACCTAGAAATCATCCTTAAAGAAATTCTGAAGGAAAATTGCCCTGATGTTTTAGACCCAGTGGGGGAAATAGAAGTTGAAAGAATCCACCGATCACCTCCTGAAAAAGATCCCAAAAAGAAAACTCCCAGGAATATTATAGCCAGGTTCCAGAATCCCCAGATCAAGGAGAAAATACTACAAGCAGCCAGGAAGAAACAATTTCAATATTGTGGAAACACAATCAGAATAGCCCAGGACCTGGCAGCTTCTACACTGAGGGATAGAAGGGCATGGAATATGATATTCCAGAGGGCAAAAGAACTGGGAATGAATCCAAGGGTCACCTACCCAGCAAAACTGAGTATTTTGTTTCAGGGGAAAATATGGTCATTCAGTGGAATAGAGGACTTTCAAGCATTCTTGAGGAAAAAACCAGAGTTGAATAGAAAATTTGACATTGAGACACAAGAAGCAAGAGATGCTTGAGAAGGTAATCAAGGAAAAGAAATCAAAAGGAACTTATCAAAGTTGGACTATTTACATTCCTACATGGAAAAACAATAACTGTGTTTGATGAAACCTTTCTCATTATGAAAATAATTGAAGAAGGGTACATGGCATATGTTCACAGGTATACATGGATAGAGGGCACAGGTTGAATTTGATGGGAAGGGATGATTATTTTTTTTTGGAGGGCATTTGGGGTTTGGTGACTTGCCCGGGGTCACACAGCTGGGTTTTTGTTTGTGTGTTGGGTGTCTGGGGCCGGATCTGAGCTTGGGTCCTTCTGGCTCCAGGGCCGGTGCTCTGCTCACTGTGCCACCTAGCCGCCCCAAGGAAGGGATGATTCTTAAGGGGTGAAGTCAAGAGGTGAGAGAGGAAAGTGGCAAGAGGAGATGGAGAGAGACAGGGTAGGATAAATTATCTCATGTAGAAGAAGCAAGGGGAAGTAGTTGCAGAGGAGAGAAAGAACAGGAAGGCAAAAATGCAAAAGCATATTCTCATTGAAGTTGGCTCAAGGAGAGAATCACATACATACTAAATGGAATGTCTTACCCTCACTCACTCTCCTGAGTAGGGGAAAGGGAGATGAGAGGGGGGATGATGGATGGGAGGGCATTCTGGGGGGAGGGGAGGTTGGAAGTACCCGCTATCAAAGAGGGACAGGATCAAAGTAGGGAATGGACCAGGTGGGAGGTGAGACGGGTGGGAGGGAAATATAAGCAGTCTTTTACAATATATCTACTATGGTGATGTTTTGCATAGCTATACATGTACAACACAACTGAATTGCTTATCTTCTCAGAGGGAGTGGGTGACAAGGGAGGAAGGGAATGGATCTGAAAATCGAAGTTTTAAAATTAAATGTTTCATAAGATGTCCAGGCAGTGGGGCTCACAGATTCACCTTGCCTTAATGGCAAAGTAGAAGGGGGTATGGGAGAAGATATGGGAGAGAGCAGATTGGATGAGGGGATATCTTGTGGGACTGCTATTCTGGGGTGGTGGGTAGGGAAAAATGGGGGGGGAAATGTAACTCATAATCTGGTGGAAATGAACGATGTAAACCAGAAGTTAATAAAGCATTTGTTTAATTGATAATTTCTTGAAACAGGATATCATGACTCTTTTTTTTGATATGACTTTCAGGTAGTCCAATAATTCTTAAATTATCTCTCCTAGATCTATTTTCCAGGAATATTGTTTTTCCCAGAATGTCACAATTTCTTCTATCTTTTCATTCTTTAGATTTTGTTTTATTGTTTCTTGATATTTCATGTAGTCATCACCTTCCATTTGCCCAACCTGATTTTTAAGGAACTATTTTCTTCAGTGAATGCCTCCTTTTCCATTTGACCAATACTACTTTTTAAAGAGTTCTTTTCTTCCATTAATTTTTGTACCTCGTTTTCCATTTGGCCAAATCTGCTTTTTAAGGAGCCCTCTTCAGTGCAATTTTGTGTGTCTTTTACCATTTGGCCTATTCTGTCTTTTAAGGTGTTATTTTCTTCAATATGTTTGTACCTCCTTAACTAAGCTATTGACTCTTTTTTCATGATTTTCTTGCATTGTTCTCATTTCTCTTCCCAATTTTTCCTTTACTTCCCTTATTTGGTTTTTAAAATCCTTTTTGAGCTCTTCTTGAGCCTGAGACTGATTCACATTTTTCTTTGTCTTTGACTGTAGCTGCTTTGATTTTGTTGACTTCTTCTGAGTTTGTATTTTGATCTTCCTTGTCACCATAATAACTTTCTCTAGTCAAGTTCCTTTTTTGTTGTTTGCTCATTTTCCCAGTCTATTTCTTGACTTTTAACTTCATGTTAAAGTTGGTCTCAGCTCCAGGATTGGAAGGGGCACTTTCCTGAGCTTCAGGTTTTTTCATGTTGCTATTTTCAGAGCTAGTTCCAAGGATCTTTAAGTTTTTAGGTCTTCTAAGGCATTATGATCTAAGGAGAGGTATAGTCACTGCTCTCTTGGCCTGTGCTCTGGTCTATGAGCTACCACAAGCTCTCCTGTCCTCCCTGGTACTGTGTCTAGGATCCCCTCTATTGCTAGTACTCATCCTTGCCCTGTGACTGAGACCCAGAACCACATGTGGGCAATGCAACAGCATACTACACTAAGTGACCCTGCAAAGGGACCCTTATAATTTCCTTCTGACCAGTTGTCCAACTCCCATTCCATTTGTGGGCTGAGAGATATGGAAGCTGCAACTGCTGATTCAGCTATTCTCGAGGCCTGCTGCTAGTTTGTTGAGACATGACCTCTGCTGGACTGCACTTCACTCTTACCCCAGTGAGACAAACTTTTCCTGCCAACTTTCTAAGTTATTTTGGAGTAGAAAATTGTTTTACCCCATTTTTTTCGGTTGGTTCTACCATTCCAGAATTCATTTTGAGGTGTTATTTTAACTCTGTTTGGAGGGGAATTTGGAAGATCTGGAGTGAGTCCCTGTGTTTACTCCACCATTTTTGCTTCACCCAGTAATTTCTTAAAGTAGAAATCTGTGGATAACTTTTGCCTTGTCTTTCTGTTTTATTATCTTTTTGAAAGGTAGATCTGCCTTACTATTCCATAGCTCTGTATTACATGAAATAATTGTTTTTCCATTGTCACTGTGACAGATGGATGATTTTGCTAATTTTTTTAAAATGAACAGTGGATAATTAGATCATGGTCTTAAAGGTCTTAGAGATCAATCAATCTAACTTACTAATTTTAGCAATTTTATTCTGTTCAAAAAAATTAATTGAATTAATAAATTAAACACCTTCTGTATACTAGATACTAGGAATACAAATATAAAAATGAAACTTCCCCTGCCTTCAAATGTGTGAGTAGAGGGAAGGAAATGTATAGGAGAGTCATGGTAAAAGTGGAAATGACAAGATTTGGCATGAGTAAGAATAAGTTGACAATGACAGTAAGGTTGCAAACCTAGGTGACTTTGAGAATAGTAGTATCCTTGACAGTAATATGGAGTTTTCTTGTGGGGGGATGGGGGGTGTTGGGAGGTGGAGTGAGAATCATGAGCATTGAGATAATGGGAGTCATGAGAATTGATGATCTCACTGAGAAAGAATATGGGGGTCCAAGATAAAGTCTTCAGGGACACCCACAGTTAGTGGGCATGACATGAGTGAATATCCACTAAAGGAGACTGAGAAGGAGCAATCACACAGAAATAAGAGGAGAAATACACTGAAAACCCAAAGAGAAGAGATTGTTTAGGAGATGGTGGCTAATAGTGTCAGGCGCTTCAGGAAGGTCAAAAGAATGAGAATTGGGAAAAGGCCATTAAATGAGATCAGAGGCTAGGTCCTAGAGGGTTTAGAGCTCAGAAGAGATGAAGCAGATGTCCTTACCACAGAGAGTTTCTTCTAGGAGTTTATCTGAGGAGGATTGGAGAGAGAGATAGGATATGTGCTAGCAGGTATTGTGGGGTCTAATGAGCGTTTTTTAGAATAAGAGAGATGTGGATATGTTTGTAGCCAGTAAGTAGATTCCAGTAGATGGGGAAAGATTGAAGATTAGCAACAAAGAATAAGAATGATGGTGGAGGAAATCTGCTGAAGATGAGAAGGAATAGAATCAAGGGTACATTTAGAAAAAGGTTAGGCATAGCAAGAAGAATGGTCACCTCTTCTTCAGAGACAGGAGGAGATAAAGGAGGAGATAGTGGGGGATGAGATGTCACATGAGGAAAAGAGGGAGCTCTGGATTAATACCCTTAATATTTTTGGTGAAAAGAGGCAAGGTCCTTAACTAGGTTTGGGGAAAGGGTGCCATAGTTTAACTGAAAAGAAAAGATGTTTGAAATTAGTGCTGTGGTGAATAGGATACAGAGAGGAATAGGGAATGGAACAATTATCTTCAATGAAGGCCCAGTTGAAATTTGATAACATAAAATTTTAGTGGACTCAGTCAATACAGTTTGAGGGTTTCCTCTAGTTCTACTCAGCAATATAAGTAGGAGCAAAAGAGGAGGATGGATGTTTGGAGTCCTCTGCAGTTGGAGTGTGACAAGACATAATCAGTAATAGGTAATGAGGGCAAGAGGTTTGAGACTAGGGGGTAGTATAGATTTGAACTAGCTTACCAAAAGATCCAGATTGGAAAGGGAAGAGAGTGTAGTCAGTGCAGGGCTGATTAGCTCAGGAAAGTGGTTTAAGGGTGGAAGGAAGGATCAGAGGTAATGATGAAAACAAAGAGGACAGTTAAGGTTTTCAAGGCATTGGGATAGATGGAAGATTTTTAAAAATGAGCATCAAATAAGGGGATTTTAGTATTCATCACTATGGGGGCATATCCTGGGGTATGAGGTGATGGCGTACACTAGGTCGTGGGGAATTGAGGAGTC